>CM076570.1:150213146-150684367 GCA_034641835.2 Pinus albicaulis | reverse complement strand
GTTGGTGTTGAAACCCTTAGTTAAACTGAGAGGGGGGGGGGGGGGTGGGGTGAATCAATTTAACACATTCATGTACTCTTAAAATTTTTTCATTAAAACTTATTTACACCTTCATTTCATGTTCAACTTAATAAGTGAATAATCTTAGAATGTGTGCAGCAAGTATTAATATAATGTAACATTAGACTTAATATGAGAGCAGCAAGTATTAAGAAGATGATATAAAACATATCAACACATAAACACCATTCACAGAGACACCAGATATAAGTGGAAACCCATAAACGGAGAAAACCACATCTTATTATTGTTGTGATGCAAAGGCAAGCTCCAACTCCCTCTCACCACTATTTTCTGTAGGCACCAACCTACAGGAGGCTCCTACCTCAATTTTGCAAGCTACAACTTGCAAGGAAGCTCCAACTCCCATCAATTTTCTGCAGGCACCAACCTACAGGAGGCTGCAACCTCAGTTAGATACAACTGACATTTTATCAAGCTACAACTTTATGTGGAAGCACCAAATCCCATCTATTTTCTGCAGGCACCAACCTACAGGAGGCTCCTGCCTCAGTCAACTCCAACTGACATCTATCAAGCTACAACTTGATAGGGAAGCTCCAACTTCCTTACTCTTTCAAAGGAAAAACACTTGCTGATTTACCTTGGATATCAGCTCTGTTCTGTACCATCTTCACTGCTGTGCATCAGTCTTCATATCTGCCTTATATAATTTCTCAAAGATATTCTCGCATTCAATATCAGCCCTTTTCCGCTCACTGCTTCATTTCTGCATTCTCTAACTTTTCACAACATCTTTTTCTTCTCCTCCTTCTTCTTCTCTTCTCTTTCTCAATTCCATACTATGCATTCTCTATGCTCACTCTCTCTCACCTCTTGCAGCTTTCTTATTTTCTTCAACTCTCTTCAATTCTGCTACACACTCTCTTCTTCTCTCACTTTGTTTTCGTCAATTTTCACCCCTTGGATATTACCCTATTTTATACAAAATAGCTTCATGGTTGTTTGTATTCTACTGGGAATTCGAAATGGACAACCATGTCTCTTTGCCTTTTGCCTTCTCATCTCTTTTATCCGCTCATTCAGAAAACATAACTATAGGTACCAATTTATCATTACAATGGGATATTTTTTCTCTTCCGGAGACTTGCCAATGCATCACAACAATATAAATCAATTAAAACATTTACATTTCACCTTTTCGGTTACATAAAAACAATTTCACTCAGCCCATTTTCTAGCCTTTGGCTTTGCTGGTTTTGTCTTTTTCTGTTGCTGTTAAGAAACTGTTCTGCATACTCTATTTACTGCTACTCTGTGCACCTGCGCATGTACACCTGTCAAGTTCATTCCTGTGCATATTCTTGTTCACCGTGATTGTGTGTCTGCTATATACATATAGCTGCGTTACAATATATATAATTGCTGACTTTAAATCTGGGCAAATTCCAACGCTTTGGTTTCCTTTACTGGCAGTTTAAATAACTGAATGTGGAGGCTTTAATATTGCCATGGTTATAAACCCAATATATTTCCTCTATGCAAGGTTCTCTCCTTCTATTATTTCAAGTAGTTAATGTTCTTTTTCGTCATTATTATTTTGATATTCGAACCTTAGAATCAACCCTTTTATATAATGCTCTGCGACATATCCATCATTGAGCGCACCAGTCTAGCTATTTCTTTTCTTTATTGAACTCCGACCCATTTAACATTTGAATAAATCACTTAATTGAATAACTCGGGCCCACAGGGTTATTCTTCGTATATCACAATTCTTCATAGTATATGTTGGTCTATACATAACAAACCAACAATAAATCTTCGCTTTTCACATATGTTAACATATACGACGCCTTCAACAGCCGATGCGATGAAACATTGTTATGCCGGAACTCAAGCACTTATGAATCATAGTTCATAGACCCGTCGGGTCCGCATCTTCATCGCAATCGCAATCTTTTAATATATTGCTTCAATGTCTTCCGTCTAATGCGATGAACGGGTCCTGAACTCAAACACACATATGAATCATGACTTATTGATCCATGGGTCCGCATTTCAATCGTAACTCTTGTCAATATGTTCTACGTCAAAATTTTCTTCGATGCTGACAACTTACCAGGCCGATGCGATTAGGCTGGAACTCAAACATATAAAATCACATTCCATAACAGATCGGGTCCGCTTCTTTCATCGCAATTGCAATCTGTTGTTAACCAGTTCCGCTGTCAACTTTTCCGATGCGATTGGGTGAGGGTCCCACAATATATTAACTCGAACAATAGAGCGCTACATATAAATGTATATGCTTTGGACCTTTATATATAAGGCGCAGCATATGTATCGCACTGCATATATATAGGTCCGTACTTTGCCATCTCCTTTTTCCATCAATGACAACATTTCTAACGCTCTCTTTAGCATTACTGATGATCCAAAATCTTTTGTTTGAGATGTATAAAAGAATTAACATGTGAAAATTGTAGCTTTTAAACAAGAAACTTTAAAGGCATAATCGGAAAAAGAGAGAAGAAATTAACATCATGCACGAAGACACAAGAGTTGATATCGGAGTTCGTCCAGGAGGGACTACGTCTTCGGGCCCTGCTCTAATAGTGGGGAGGCCCTGCTTTCATTAAATGGCAAAATGAAAGTACAAGTACAAAATGAGGAATTACACCCTTATACCTGCCCAATCTGGAAATGGCCGAAAAATGCAGACCTCTGCTGACAAAATGGGCAGCACCGTTGGATTTGTGGCGTCGAGTAGTGCTGAATCCATATAAAACTTGCCCCAATCGGACAAAGTGAAAATCTGGCCCCTCTGGAAAAATGGCTCAGATCATGGTTCCGCCCCCTCCTGCACATTGCTCAAGGTTCCACTGCCTCGTGTTCCGTGCCCGCTCCTGTCCGTCCTTGGGTGCACAAATGAATGAAGGTTTAAATAACAAAACACAGGCGGACTTTCCAAAGTCACCGTTGGACGAGTTGGTTGAAGATCCGCATTTGTTGGGAGGAGGTCGGGTGGTCAAATCCCGACTCCTCCATAAAAAGGCCGCCGCATTACATTTTTAACTTGGCGTTTGAACTGTTTGATATATTAAAAAAAAAATTGATGAACCGTATTTTAAATTAATCCATCGTTGATGTTGATGGGGGGCCGGACCCATGTTGGGCGGCCCGCCTCGTATGGAACCACGCCATGTGTAGTGGCGGTGGCGGCGGGGTTAACAACCCCCGCCCCGTATTAATATGGTTGTTGGTACCATGGAGACCGCGGGGGTGGCAGGGCTGACCACCCGCCCCCCAACAAAATTTCATTTTTTAATATCATATGGATGTGCGGATTTGCATGGGGTGGCGGGGTTGGTGGCCCGCCACCCTTATTATATATTTTTTTTGTTTTTATTTGTTATTAAAACGAACTATTGTTTTTTGAACCTTCGAATTTTTGAAACGGTCCCACAAATTCGCCCGAAATCTGGCCAGGTTGGTCGGAATCCGGTGGCCGGGTTTCAGCAAAATTGTTGCCTCCTTAGTCTGCCACATCACCAAGTCAACCTCTGAACTTTGACTGCTCCTAACTCCTTCATACGGACTCGGAATTGAGTTTTGTCTGCGCCGTTGGATTCAGAATTTCGAGATCTACAACTTGAACTTGGTTCGAAGGATTTTCGAACACTTTGATTTTTGAGCCTTGTACTCAAGCCATTTGTACCTGTACCTGTTTAATCCACCTGGATCATTCCTCCCCACTAAATAGCTTTTGGACCCCAAAAGCCTTCATCAATCAACAGTGCAAGTGAGGGAATTGCTCCCTCACCTTCTCCTTTTCAAGCCATTTGGCTTTACTTGGGTGCATCCATTTGAAACCAACGAGGAGATACTCCACATCTCCCTCGTCGCGAAGTCCCTGGTCCTTCGATCGAGAATGATGTCCTCTCGGCGCAGTTCATCGAGATATTCTCGTGCAAAGTCATCCACTCGTAGGGAACCCGATCCTACCTCCTCGGTGTCCATAATCAATAGGGGTTCATAAAGTTTTAGATTTTCAACATTCACAACCGAGTACATCTCGCATGTATACCGACAAGTCGAGTCGGAAAGCATTATTCCCAATCTTCTCCAATATGGTAAAGGGACCATACCGGATTGGTCGCAATTTCTTACCTTCTCCCTTCATTCGATCCTTGCGATGTGGAACCACACTTTGTCGCCAACTTGAAATTGATGGTCGACTCTTGTTTATCATGTCGGGCCTTTAGTATCGGGACCCGACTCTTCTCCAACCGCTCTTGCACTACTTGGTGAATCGTCCGAATCCGCTGCGAATGAACCGTTGTGCTTTATCCCCTGTCATCACGCCCATCGGCATCTTCATCCCTTCCATAGATCATGTCGAAAGGGTCCTTTGCAAGTAGCCAAAGCATGTCTCAAAAGGTGAACGCTCGCGTAGAGGAATGCACTCGCTCGGTTGTAAGCGTGCCGCACATATGGAAGGTGTTCATCCCACAACTTGGGATGTTTGCCGCAATAACCCTCGCAACAAGTGTACCATTTCGTACGATTAACGACCTCTGTCGTCCATCGGTTTGTGGATGGAATGCCGTGCTTCTCTTCAACTTGGTATCCATCATGCGCCACAAGCTAGTCCAAAACTCTCGAAGGAAACGCGAGTCTCGATCCGACACAATCGACGTGGGAAACCCAAAGTGGACCCAAACATACCGAAAGAAAAGACAAGTGACTGCTCAGCAATGACTCGCTTTTTTACAAGGCATCAATATGCACATTTTGCTAAAGCGGTCGATGACAACATACAAATAGTCGTGACCCTTTCTTGACATAGGAAAACCTCCTACAAAATCCATCGACACACTTTCCCATGGACGACCCCTGAATAGGGAGTGGTGTGTAGAGCCCGAGTTTTCTATTAGAGGGCTTTGAAAACGAACACATCACACATCCCTTTACAAAACGGGTTACAATGTTTTTCATATGGGGCCAAAAACAAAACCTTTGCAAATGACATAAGGTTTTTTCGACACCAAAGTGACCCAGGACACAAGAGAGGTATGCGCCTCTCGAATTACATGTACTCTTTTCGCTCCGGGTATGCACAATTTACCAAGGTGATACAACAACTTCCCCCGCAAATGATAGTTGTCCACCCTGTGAACCATGAGTTAGTTTTGCATAAACTTCTTTAAAGTCATCATCGTTAGTGTACTGTTCAACATAACTTTCAAAAGACAATGACGCATTATGAAAAATAATAGAAGCGACGATAGGAGGGCGAGAGAGCATGTCTCGCTACTTTGTTACTAGTGCCCTTATTATACTTTATTACCGTGATGAAATTGTTGTAGGGAACCCCATCCACCGAAATGACGAGATTGTTGTAGCTTGGTTTGTGACTCGAAATGCATCATAGGGGGCTGATGATCCGTATGGATGATGGTCTCCTCGTCGATCGTAGTGTTTCCACTTTTTTCACACTTTGGACCAAGGCATACAATTCCTTGTCGTAAGTGGGGTAATTTATTACAGCTCGGGAGAACTTCTCCGAATGGTAAAAAATCGGCTTCTTCGCCGCAGAAAGCATAGCCCTCCCATGGCGTACCCACTAGCATCGGTTTCGATCTCAAAAGGTCTGCTCGGAGATCGGGTAAAGCAAGGACTCGGTGCGGTGCTGATTTTCTCTTTCGTTGCTTCGAAGGCCTTCTCGCTGTTTTCCTCCCCACTCGAAAGGCTTGTTTGATACTTGTCGGGAGTGTGTAAGGGTGATGCAATAGCGGAGAAGTTGGCAATGAACCTCCTCCAGCATTGTACCGCACCTAAAAAAAATACGGACCTCTCGTTACATTGGTGGGCTTAGGCCAATTTACAATCACCTCAACTTTTGAGGGGTCTATTTTTTAATCGACCATTACCGACAATATGACCAAGGTAAACCAAAGAGGTTTTCCCCAAACTCACACTTTGACAACTTTACATACAATTGTTATTTCTTTAAAACATCAAGCACTTTGATTACATGGCATACATGTTCCTCCCAAGTCCTACTAAACACAAGAATATCATCTAAATACACAAGGACAAACTCATCAATGAAAGGCCTAAAAAGATCATTCATGACCCTCATGAATGTGGTCGGAGCGTTGCAAAGTCCGAATGGCATCACCATCCATTCGAACAACCCCTCGTTTGGTCTTGAAAGGCGGTTTTCCACACATCCCCGCTCTCGCACTCGACTCGGTGATAACCACTACGCAAATCCAATTTGGTGAAATAAACAACATTTTTTTAATTGATCTAATAAATCATCAATGCGAGGGAGAGGGTATCGATTTTTCACCGTGATTTTGTTTAGTGCCCGATAATCCACGCACATCCTCCATGTGCCATCTTTCTTGGGCAATAACACGATCGGCGAGCCACAAGGAGTACTTGGCCCTATGACCCCTTGGTTCAACGGCTCGTACTCGCTTTTGATTTCTCCATTTCGATGGATGACATCCTGTAGCATACCAATGTTTGGTAATGGAGCATCATGTTGCAAATGGATCTCATGTTGGATCCCTCGCTTTTGGAGGAAAACCTTTGGGTTCTCGAAACAACTCACCATAGTTAGAAATAACATCACATAATTCTCGTTTATGAGCTGGGATCACATCCCCAAAGCACGCGTTATTTCTTCATCCTTTGCTCTCACAACCATGAGCAAACACCCCTGCTCGGAATTTACCGAGCCTCTTCATCTGTCTCCGCACTTACAAGGCCGGCACCGACTTTGGTTTGATGAGCTCTTACAATGTATTCTACCCCATCTTTAGTGATTTGGTATTTATTTTCATGGCGAAAAGAAAACCGTTTTCTCTATCATAAAGATAGGACTCCCAACACAATGCCACGTATATCCAATGGTATTACATCCAATTCTACTTCATCTACCAACTTATAAGTAATAACAAATTTTACCTTACACCGCTTGGTTACATTTAGTTTTACTTTATCATGTATCCATCCAAGCGGATAAGGTTTTGGATGAGGCTTAACTTCTAAGCCTAACTTTTTAACCAAGGATTCGAAATAAGGTTTGCTTGAGAGCCCGAATCAAATAGAGTTTCTACTTTTGCATGGTTTATAACAACTCTAATATGAAACAACTCAATTCTCTTACGTTCATTAGAAAGAGGCTCATTTGATGCGCTAGTGCTTTCATGTGATTCGAATCATGAAGAGAATGAGTACCTTTTGTCCCCTGCGTTGTGATCAATGCCTCATCGCTCCGAGTCGGATCCAAGGTCCCATTGTGCGGTTGCTACCGTCTTCTGCTCACCCTTTCCTCCATATCTCTTCGGCTTCTTTTCTGGGATAAAGTTTCCAACAATGATCGTCATCATGGCCTTCCTTTTTGCAGTGAGTGCAATAAGGCTTTTCTCCTTCATCCTTCTTTGTTGACTCCGTCTCTCTTTTCCTTTCCCTTTCCTTTCCCTTTGAATTTTCCATTTGAAGGTTTGGAAAGCGGTTTCTTTGAATGATCGTCCTTATCATTTCTAGCCCATGTTTTCAAGATGAATGGCCTTCACACCGGCCGAGTCAATGGTAGTAGGTTCAAACATTAACAATGAATGTCTAATGTAACTATGCAATGAACCAATGTACTTAGTTACAACTTCAGGAGAATCTAATGAGATGCCCAAACTTAATGCTCGTTTTCGAAATTCTTCAAGAAAGGTTTGCACATTTTGTCCTTTACCTTGCCTTAGGTACTCGCCACTCCATTAAGGCTTTCTGCTTTGTAACCTAAGGGATAGAATTGATTTTTAATTGCAGTAATAAAATCTGACCAGGGAAGAAAGAAGGTTACCCAAGTCATCGCTCTGTCGAAGTTTGCTCTCCCACCGATGAGAGCCGTGCTACTCAATCGAAGAGAAGCCAATTGGATTTTCGCCTCGTCCTCCATAATCACTGGATCCCGTAATAGAGTTCAAGTCGCCTAATCCAATTGTTAAGCTTCTCAACATTACTTTCACCATTATATACCGTAGATCAAACTTAACATCTAACTTAAAGAAAGGCTTGTTAGATGCATTTCCTGAAACTTTTTTATTATGATGGTTAGAAGAGGAGGAAGGACTTTCATTTCCTCGAAGGGGGTGGATTTCCTCCACCATCTCCATGTCGCTGAACCTTGCCCTTCTAAAGAATGATCTCCTGTTTTCTCAACCTTTCAAGTCTAGAGAATAGTCTCTCTACTCGATCCGCCATGGTATAGAAAGTTTTGCGGAAATTGAGCTCCTCTTCATTCCGATCTTTGTCTCCCATGTTCCTTCTCCGACGTGCACGTCCCGCTTCGGGATCAAAAGCTCGTAGCGTCCCTTCGCTCTTCTTAGCTCCGCTTTTTTTTAGCATACAAACATGTAATTCACATCTACAAACACCCGCTCCGATACCACTTGATCCAAAATCTTTTGTTTGAGATGTATAAAAAGAATTAACATGTGAAAATTGTAGCTTTTAAACAAGAAACTTTAAAGACATAAGCGGAAAAAGAGAGAAGAAATTAACATCATGCACGAAGACACAAGAGTTGATATCGTGAGTTCGTCCAAGAGGGACTACGTCTCCGGCCTCTGCTTCTAATAGTGGGGAGGCCCCGTTTCATTAAATGGAAAAATGAAAGTACAAGTACAAAATGAGGAATTACACCCTTATACCCGCCCAATCGGGAAAATGGCCGAAAATTGCGGACCTCTAATGACAAAATGGGCGACATCGTTAGATTTGTGGCGTCGAGTAGTGTTGAATCCATATAAAACTTGCCCCAACCCTGACAAAGTGAAAATCGGCCCCCTCCGGGAAAAAATGGCTCGTATCATGGTTCCGACCCCTCCCCGCACACCGCTCAAGGTTCCCACCGCCTCGTTTCCGTGCCCACTCCCCGTCTCGTCCTTGGGCGCACAAATGAATGAAGGTTTAAATAAGAAAACGCGGGCGGACTTTCCAAAGTCACCGTTGGACGAGTTGGTTGAAGATCCGCATTTGTTGGGAGGAGGTCGGGTGGTCAAATCCCGACTCCTCCATAAAAAGGCCTCCGCATTACATTTTTAACTTGGCGTTTGAACTGTTTGATATATTAAAAAAAAAATTGATGAACCGTATTTTAAATTAATCCATCATTGATGTTGATGGGGGGCCGGACCCATGTTGGGCGGCCCGCCCCGTATGGAACCACGCCATGTGTAGTGGCGGCGGCGGTGGGGTTAACAACCCCCGCCCCATTTAATATGGCCGTTGGTACCATGGAGACCGCGAGGGTGGCGGGGCTGACCACCCGCCCCCCAACAAAATTTCATTTTTTAATATCATATGGATGTGCAGATTTGCATGGGGTGGCGGGGTTGGTGGCTCACCACCCTTATTATATATATTTTTTTGTTTTTATTTGTTATTAAAACGAACTATTGTTTTTTGAACCTTCGAATTTTTGACCGAAGGAGTGCATTTAACGGTCCCACAAATTCGCCCGAAATCTGGCCAGGTTGGTCGGAATCCGGTGGCCGGGTTTTAGCAAAATTGTTGCCTCCTTAGTCTGCCACATCACCAAGTCAACCTCTGAACTTTGACTGCTCCTAACTCCTTCATACGAACTCGGAATTAAGAGCCGTCTGCGCCGTTGGATTCAGAATTTCGAGATCTACAATATTGAGCTGCTCCGAGAAATTTCTTACCTCCATTGATTTTTTGAGCTCAGATCTAGCCATTTGTATATTATTCGTTTAACGCACTGATCAATTGATGGCAACACATCCATCGATAATCCAAAGGTTTCCTCTCGTTTATCCGTTTTTCCTCCCCTTGACATCAATTAGCAGTTGCACATTTCTCAGTGTTGATTATGTCTTTGCATTTCCTCTCTCTGATTTGTGTTTAGACCACCTTCTTCTGACTTTGTACCCTGCTGCTCTAGACTGGTGTACAAGACTTGTTGAGAGAACACTTTTGAGGATAATTGAACTTGTATATACACAGTATTTTGACACAATCCCAAAGTACAGACTCCTTTCATTTGTATAAAGCTGAAAGTGAGGATAATGACACTTCATAGAACACATTGTACCAGCTTTATCTAATCAGAGATGCATCATTGGATTAACCTAAAATACTGAGAATGCTTCAAATATACTTCAGTTTCTATCTGATGTAGTGCACCAATACATTTCTGTTGAGGAAGATTGTGGATGGAATATGTCTTCTTCTGCAATACTCATCTGCAGTACAACATCTGTTCAATTGTGATGAAGTCAATATAATATTTTATTGCTGTGGTTCACCTATACTGCCTATTGTTGGTGATCTGTGCTAGGCTGCTGAAAAAGATATTACCCTTAATAGCTGATGGTTATTGTTCCAGATGTGATCAATGAATCAACCAAAATTTGATCTAAGAAATCAAATCCCTTTACTGCTAAAGTATGTTCTTGATGACTCCATGACAGTGTTTTGAGTTTCAACTGACCCAAATAATTCTTCATACTTTCGATACTTAAACTTTCTATCATGAAAAAATATATTCAAGATGTTTTAATAGAAAACAGATTTCACATGGTGTTATGAATGATGTTAAGAGAAGAGGCCTGATATGTATATGTACTAACTTCAGGAAGACATCCAAAAAATTATTGTTTCAATGCTCAATATCATGTTTCAAGAGTAAACAAAATACTGATCCTTTAGCGTTTTCATTGACCCTTTTATGTTGGATGTACTTTTGCCATAACCTTTGATCTTGAGGACCTGTACCACATTGCTGCTCCACTGATTCCACTTGTTATTATGTTGATAGGCATGCTACTTGTACCAAATACCCACATTGATACCACTTTCACTTCAGCTCACACATGAACCCATAGATAAGACAACCTTCATAATTTCTGTTATTGAGCTCTCCACTGATTTCAACAATAATCATCAATATATTGAATCTAATCTTAGCCTCATTAATCTTTTGCTCTTTCTGTCATTTTTTTTAGAGGAAAGCCATTGCATGTTCCTTTCTAGGAATGCTCTAGAATCATTGCTGCTTTATATTCAATTCAATTGTTCTAACACACAAATCTTCAGGAAGACATCTTCAATTTATTTTCTATGTATCTTCATGGACTGATTACTCAAAGATTTATTTCTCACTTAACTCCATTCCTTCAAGTGGACTTTTTGTAGATGAAATATGTAATGAATTGATGATAAGCACCTTTCTTACTCATCCTTCTTAATGGGGTTAATTCTAGCAGTATGATGCATTCTGTGATCATCCTTTAATGTGTTGATTTCTTCTTAGCTTACATGTTCATTGCTGGTGTTTCCTCTATCATCATGGCTGCTTGCTGCTTTTTCTCCTTCCATCAACCTGCAGGCTATTGTGTGCTTCAGATAATATTTTTTCTGATCTTTTAATAGTTGCTATTTCATGGAGCTCTTCTTGGACTGCTTTTGTGGGAATAATTTATGAACTACTCTCCCCCTGAGATGTTGATTCATATCTATCATTGGTTGCATATTTTCTTTGTTTCCTAGAGCAGCTCCCACTGAGACTATGCTAGATTTATTATGTTATTGAGATTATAGGCTCCCCTTTTCTCTTTTCTTTCCGTACTCTATTGGGGTTCATCATAATGTCTACACTCCTTTCTGATTCATAGTTTTGTTTGATTGGATTGGATTTCATCATCTGTCTGGAGATCTTTAATATATATGGCATTTTATAGTCTTTTGCTTTGTGACCACGATTGAGGCATAAATAACATCTTATTTTATCAAAGTACATTTGAGCTGGAGTATAATATTTTGTTCCCCTCTTTGAACATAATTTACAATCAACAAGTTTGTGTCCAAAATTATTGCATGCATAACAATAGCCATGGAAATGATTTGTGTACCTGGTGAAAGATTGTCTTTTCCCTTTTCTTTCTTGAGGTGTTCTTTTCATTTGCTGCATCCTTTGCTGGTTGGACTGGATTTGCTTTGTCTTACAATATGCTGTAGTATGTCCAAGTTTGTGGCAAGAGAAACATGTGATATTTTTCATAGGAGGAATGAACCTCCTTTGACATCTTCCAAATTTATTCAATTTATATTCAGGAGTGTGAGAGCCCTTTCCAGCTGACTGTTTCATCCTTTCATTCTCTGTCCTACCATGTTGTTGCTTGATTCTATTTGTTTCTTCACAAATCTTGTTCTTGCTGGCTTCTATTTTTGTAGGAATCTGCTGAGCTGCTTCACTGTCCTTCACTGCCTTTACAAAAATGATTTTCCTGTTATCTTCTACCTTGGACTTACTGGTTTCTCCATAATATCCTATCCCAGTCTTTATGAAAGGTGACCTTTGAGCATTTAGTATTTGGTCCAGCTGTCCAGAGCTTTTCATTTGAGGAGTATTCATTAATAAATCTCTTTGGGCCTTTTCTAATTTCTTTCTCAGGCTCACTACTTCTTCTTCCAATTTTTCACATTCCAGATTTTTCTCTCTCATTTGTTGCAGTAGAGTGTCTTCTATTTTCCTTGCTTCTTCAAGGTGTGTCTTCAGGCCAACAATTTCTTTCTTATCTTCATATTCTCTCTCATCACATATTTGCACCACTGTCTTAAGGTCTTTGTTTTCATTCTTCAATCTTTCTATTTTAGTCAAAGCAGTGTCAAGTTTGGCTTTTTCTTCAGCTGTAATTTCTTCATGGTTCTTACTACCATTCACACTAGCAGGTACCTCATGTGTTTGAACATTTTCCTTTTGACATGAATTTTTCTTCTTCTTAATTTTCTTCTCCTTCTTAACAATTCAATCCTCAGTGTCTACTCCATGCATGAAATGCAATCTATCCCAGATTTCTTTTGCAAAGTCTAGATCCATTATCAACTCAAAGTCCTTGTTATGAAGACTATCATATATCACAAATTTTGCCTTGGAATTCCTCTGTTGTTCTTTCACCGTGGGGGAGTCTATGCAGTAACCATCACACACAAGCTTCCATACTTCAGGTTCATAAGCCAATAATCTTGTTTTAACCTTATCTCTCCATTCAGGAAAGTTTGTTGTATTTAACACAGATACATTTTGATAGTCCATGACTCAACCAGATCTCCTTCAAGTTATTAAGCTTACACCAAAGGAACTGGCTCCGATACCAATTGTTGAACCCTTAGTTAAACTGAGAGGGGGGGGGGGTGAATCAGTTTAACACATACATGGACTTTTAAAACTTTTCTTTTAAATCTTATTTACACCTTCATTTCATGGTCAACTTAATATGTGAGCAACAAGTATTACTATCAAACAGATTTGTTAATGTAATAGCTGATTGAATATGAGAGCATCAAGTATTAAGCAGATGAGATAAGCCATATCTATCGTCGGAGCCTGATTATCTTGTTTACTTTGTATCACAACATTGGACCCCTATACCTTCAAAGGGGCAGCAACGCCGCCCGTAATTAATCGCTGCCGTGGGGGGTCCAGGGGGGGCGGCAGCGCTTTTCGGAACCCCCCCGCTGGCGAGGGTTTTCGGGGGTAGCGCCCCCGAAGCTAAAAAAAGATGTAAAATTGCCTTGTAAAAGTATAGTAATTTCTAGTCAATCTGGGCCGTTCATTAGGCAAATGATCTGACGGTAGAAGTTATGTTTAGATTAGGGTTTTTTTCCCTAGAAGGCAACCCCTCACTTTTATGAGGGCATTGTATTGTGGCTGTGTAGGGTATGTGTATTCTCGGAGCGAGAAACAGAGAGGGAGACTGTGAGAAAGAACAGAGGATATTACAGCGGATCTGTTGTAGGTTTTGTCTTTTCATTTTGCTGGATAATAGAAAGGAAGGACTGGCTGTTCAGGGTGGACATAGCCCAAACTGGGTGAACCACGTATATCTGTGTCTCTCTGGTTTTATGTGTTTTTGTGTGCTTGTATTTTCCGCATATTTTATGTGTTGCATTGCTCCATAATATATAATTTTCTAACAACTGGTATCAGAGCCGAAGGTATATTTGGCTGATAAACTCGCAGGAAAGAAGGGTTCCTGGTTCGAGTGGGAGAAATGGCGGACGATGGTAAGTTTAGGGTCGAGAAATTTAACGGCCAAAACTTTGCGCTGTGGAAGATGCAGATGGAAGATTATCTGTATCAGAAAGATCTGTACCTACCATTGAGCGGAAAAACAAAGAAGCCGGCGACCATGACAGACGCGGAATGGAACATTCTCGATAGAAAGGCACTCGAAACAGTACGGTTGTGTCTTGCGGCGTCAGTCGCCTTCAATATTTCGAAGGAAACAACAACAGAGGGTTTGATGCAGATGTTGGCGAAACTGTATGAAAAGCCCTCAGCCTCAAACAAGGTATTTATTATGAAACGACTATTTAATATGAAGATGTCGGAAGGTGGATCTGTTGTAGACCATTTAAATGAATTTAATACAGTTACCAGTCAGCTAAGTTCTGTAGGGGTAAACTTTGATGATGAATTTAGAGCTCTGTTATTCTTGTGCTCATTGCCAGAGAGTTGGAATGGTTTAGTAATGGCCATTAGTAACTCTGTCTCTGGATCTAGTACTTTAAAGTTTGATGATGTTGTGGTGCTATCCTTGGCGAGGAAATGCGACGGAAAAGCTCCGGTGAGACATCAGGTAATGCTTTGAGTGCAGAGTCTAGGGGAAGAAGAATGGAAAGAGGAAAGAGCTCGGGATATCGCAGTAAATCAAGGAAAGGAAGATCCAAGTCCAGATCGGGGATAGTGTGCTGGAATTGTGGAAAGAAAGGACACCTAAAGAAAGACTGTAGATCTCGGAAGGGAAAAGAAGGAGACACACAGCAAGAAAACAATCATGAAGCAAATGTGACAGGTGATGTGTTACAAGATGCTTTGATTCTTTCTTTCGAAAATGTTACTGATTCTTGGGTTGTAGATTCAGGGGCTTCATTCCATGCCACACCTGATAAGAAATATTTTCATGACTATATTCAAGGAGATTTTGGACAAGTTCGTTTGGGTGATGATAAACCCTGTAAAATTGTTGGAATGGGTAAAGTTCTTGTAAAACAACAGAATGGAAACCAATGGCTACTAAAGGAGGTAAGACATGTTCCAGATCTTGTTAGAGTCCCGTGATTTGGCCGATTGGCGAGCCAAATGACGATGTAACATCAAACCAAGCTTTGGAGCCCAAGGACCTAGCCTTCCTGGACTCAGAGAGGGCTCTCTCTATTTGTGTAAAGGATATCGGTGTGTTTTCTTATGGTGTTCTGATATTAGGCTAGTTATGAAGTGAGTTTTTTTATTTTTTGGTTTTTTAAGTTTGTGAGGGATAAAACTGATCAAAGATATAAAAATGGATAACAAGAAGTTAGATCAACTGGGCTATGGGGTCAAACAGGTCAAGGAAGTTATGAGATGATGATGCAAGGCTGCTGTAGGGTCGATTTGATTCAAAGTAGAAGGGATCTTTGGGCAAAATGGAGTAAATGGACATCAAGTTTGTGAAAGACAAGGGATTTCAAGTGTAACTAGTTGATAGAAGACATAAACATGTTATAGCAAGCCATTAATCATGCTAAATGTAACTATGAGCTAATTAATACATAGAAATCAAACATTCCAGCCATGCATAGAAGTATAAGACCTTCTAACTTCGGGAAATGGCTATCAGACTTTGGGGAAAACACATAAGACTGACTAACAACTCAAAATACTATGCCGGATCGCCTAAACACAGTCTCTAAGTTATTGGGCACTTTGACAAACAAACTTTCATAGTTTTAGGCAAAGGGCTAGATCGGGACTAGGCCTCCTTGGTTCAACAAGATGATAAACTAGTCAGTCAAAGAGATAGTTTCATGGACAGAACTATGGACAGTCATAGGTAAGCAGGGCACACCATACATCCTACTCAACATGCATAGAACTTATGAATAAAACTAGCAACAATATCCTTAAGTTACTAAAGAGCAGTTAAGAATTCTTTAGTATAACTAAGGAAGAAGAAAACACAAAGCTATGAAGATTCAGGAAATTTGAGGTGTCTCCATGGGCATATCTCAAACTTAATCTCTACTGATCTATAACAGCAAGAAGCATGTATCATGAATGAAAACTAGAAGACAACAACAAAGAAAGAAACACTATACCATTCTACCATGTCATGGAATCCATCAACAACCCTTCATCATTCATCAAAAGCATCCAAGAGGCAGTCCAAAATCATAACACAAGTATGTTCTTCAAAGCTCATATGACCAATATATTGATTCTTTCCTCTCAAGTTCAAATTTTCTTTTACAATGAAGCCCTTGGAATAAATAGGCTCAAGTGAGGAAAACCTCATGGTGCAACTAGCTATCCCATTGGCCTAATCAAAATATCTAAATTTTTCCTTGAGGCTTTGCAAAGCCCAAGGCACAAAATATCTCATAAAATATCTAAAAATGCTAAAAATGGAAATTATATTGACTTTGCAACATTTTCCAAGTGCAAAAATAGCTAAACGCACATTTGGAAAAAGCAGATTTTTGAGGTTCAAAAATTACAAAAATATTTCAAATTTATATCAAGAAAAGGTCCCCTGACTTGTCGAAAATGTTTGCGCCTTTCCTGTCGAAACGAGGCTCATGATAGTCGTTGGAAATATTTCGTGTCTAATTCTGCCGCAACTTAAATCACCTCAATCCGATGCCCGAAGTCCTCCAACCGTACATGTGTGTAAAAAGTCAAGAAATAGCAAGATCATTGAAGACGTAATGCGCAAAAGTTATGAGCATTTTTCTTGCCATTTTGAGGGGGCGACTTGATCTCCAAATGCCCAAAAACTGCAGGACCCGCTCATAGAATTATGGCATCAACTGCATCATCCTTCCCTTGAAAATCCTCAAACTTAAATGGCGAAATTATGAGTTTTCGACCAAAAAACCCAAAAAATGCCAAAAAACAAAAGTTGTCTAAAAGGGCCCAAAATTGGCATGCAAGGAACTCAGGTCCCTAAAGAAGATATCTAAAAGTCGAGGCAAAATATCAAGGGTCAGACATAGTTTTTTCTCATACGGCGCTTTACCTTTGCCTTCTTCAATTTCTCTTGGGCTGCCTTTAGTTTGCGCCGGGCAAACTGATTCAACTTTCGAAAGTGTTGTGTCCTATTTCTTTGTAGCTCTAGATCTCTGTTCGCCCTTTCAAGCTTCATCTCCAAGTGTTTGTTGGCTCTTTCAAGCCATGCCTCTTTGTTTTCTTCAATTTCCTGCTCAAGGAGTGCAGTGAGAGGAAAAGCTTGGAGATGGGCTTGTTCTTCTTCTTTCTGCTTTTCCAAGGCCCTTTTAAGCCCTATGGTCCTAGGCCTCTTCCGCCTAGGCTGGTCTACCTCTTCTTTCTCATCAAACTCACCAATGAGTTCTTCTATCCTTGCTTGCGCCTTAGCTGCCTCATTCTTATATTTGATCGCCCGTGCTTCATGAACAGCTGTGTGAACATTCATCTGTTTGTTTTGAATCTCCAAGAAGTGGTTGAAGTTCCTTGCCCTTTGAAGATCCTCCTCTAATGCCTCAATTTTCCCTTCTTTATGGATTAGGAGGTTTTCAAGAAGTTGGGCCTCATTATCACTGTCATCGCTTTGGATAGGGATGACATCCAATGCACCTCCATGCTTTGTACTTTCTCCAACTTTGCTTTTCCCTTTGAAGGCCAATCTCGCACTTTTCCTCCTTGGCATGCCAGTAGGTGTCCTTTTGGGCGATTTTCTCTTGCTAGGAACAACCTTTGTCACTGTTAGAGTGGCAGCCTTAGACCCTCTCTTCCTTGCTGTGCTGAGCTTTGTTCTTTTGGGAGGAGGAGACATAACTGATTTACCCTTGACATCTTCTTGAACTTGCTGCTCTTCTTGAGGCTGCTGGATGTTTTCTTCTTGCTGTTCACTTTGCTGTCCCTGTTCTCCAACATCAATTTGCTGTTCTGCTTCAATGCCTTGTTCAATTTGTGTTTCAACTTGCTGCCCTTTTTCACCAAAATCAAGTTGCTGCTGTGCTTGGATTTCCTGCTCATTTTGTGGCTCAAGTTGTTTCTCAACTCCCTGCCCAAGCTGTTGTTCCTATCCTCCAATATCAAGATGTTGTTCTTCATTTTGTACCTGCTGTGCATCACCTTTTGTTTGCTACTGACCTTCATCTTGTACCTGCTGCTGCTCATCCTTTTCCTCTTGCTGCTGTTCTTCCCTTTCCTCCTGTTGCCTTGACTGTTCAGTGGTAATTTTGATCCTTCTAGGAGTAGGCCTGCTGGACAAAGGTATAGGGCGATGAACAGGCTAAGTGGGAGATACATGGACTGGAGGAACAATAGAGAAATCCGAGTGGCTGATGAATACATCCCATGGAACTTCCTTCTTCTCTAGTTGATGTAGGATGATAATTTTGATCAGAGAATGATGGAAAAGGGAAGGTATTTGCAGAGGTGGGGCCTTCTTCTAGACAGTATATGCCATCTTCTCGATGCTCTTGAAAAGAAAGTACGAGAGATTTAGTTGCCTGTTTCTAGTGAAATGCATTAACAGGCGGACATGGTAGGCATAAACTCGATCAAACCTCCCTTCACAAGTAAAGTATTTCATTATGACTTTCATAAGAGGAGCATAGCTGTCAAGAAGATATGAAAAAGGGAAAATAGCAGTGAAAGCATCTCTATGCTCAGGCTTGATGAAAGGCTTGTAATCTTCTAAGTCAAGATGGGCCTGTTTGAACCACTTTTCGCCATGATATGGAATCTTGGTGGCCTTGGACACTGATCTTGGAGAGAACTTGAAATCAAGGTATGCTACCCTGAAATGCTTGTCCTGGAACCTCAGGGCGCATAAGTGTGTCAATGGCGAGAAGCTTTTGACTTCCTGTATCTTCTAGCAGAAATCTAGGCAACCTACTTCATGGAAGTTGAAAAGGACAGATGGATGAGCATTAACCTCTTCTGTAGAGATTGGCTCATATATTTTATGTGGGCCACTCCTGTTGTCTTGCCTTGGAGGCATTTTGACCTAAATATGCTTTGGAAGAAACAAACTGCCTCATTGTGTGTAAATTTTTCTTTTGGAGTCAAACTGTGTCAATTCACTATTTTTAATAGAGAGACAATGTATTTGGATGATTGCACATTGTTTCCTTACAATACAAAGAACCCTTTCTCTTTCAGAAAAAGGCCTTCTACCTTGAATGTACCTCAGCCAGGCAGATTTCTCAATAAGAGACCAAACAGTAGAAAGAAGGACATACTGTTAAGAGGAAATTGCTGTGAGAAGTGTCAAAATCACCTTGTTCTTGTGAGGATTTAGAGGTCAATCAACACATCTTGTATCTTTGCCCAAGGTAGAATTTTCACTCATTAAAAACCTGCTCTTTCTAAGGTGTCAAACATTCAACAAACTTGCATATATGCAATCAACCCTTAGTGCAATTAAACAGTCACTGTCACAGTCAGAGAACAGAGGTGACAAGCTATAAAGTTTCAACAGAGGTTGTAGCAGCTTATCTCTTTCAAAATAATCAGTGTCCTTTTATCAATGTAACCCTTGCCTTTGCAGAAAAAGACTTTTACTCTATATGCACATCCACTTATCAATATGAGCTGGAAAAACAAAAGACATTCAAGTGGCAAACACAGTGAATACTGTCCTTTTTGTGAAAAGTGTGAGCAACTTTCCCCTGTAGCTTTCAACCTATAAATTTCTCTTTGATCAAGAAACCTTTTCTGATTATACTTCACTGCCTTCTATAGGTATGTCACTTCATCAAACAGGATTATACACATACAAATTTAACCCCCAGTATGAGCATACAACCAGACTTACATGATAAGGAACAAGGTGACAGAATTTTGAAGAATTTTTTTACAAGTTTAACCAAGCCTGTAGGAGTTTTATCTCTTTCCCTCAATCAAAATTCCTGTTTTAATATGGAAACCCTGTTCTTTGTAGAAAAACGTCTGCCCTATCTGAATATCAACTTGTCAAAGTAAGGTTGAAAAACAAAACAGTCAAGTGGAAAATTCAGGAAAACACTGCCCTTTTTGTGGCCTATAGGGTTAACTTTTGCCCTTTGATGCTTTGAAGGTATAGGGTCCCTGGTCCTTTGATTAGTGAAGGTGAAACAAACTGCTCTTGGTTTCAAAACCAATTCTTTCCTGTAGGTGCTGCTTAACAATACGTTCGGCTTTTAACCACAGTTCAACACCTCAGATCACCACACAGCAAAAGGACAGCCTCAAATTTGCTTCACCACGGTAGTGAGGGTGTTTTATGACCTCTTAATAAAAATACAGCTCAGGTGTTTTGAAATTGCAACAGTCAGTCAGAAGAACACTATCTTGCCCTCACACCACAGCTTGAAAACAAAGCCTCTTAACCCTTTATATCACTTAGCACTTTGTTCGAAAAACTGAGAGGGTTCATGGAAATACCTTGAGAAGATGATGAAAAACCTTATTGATGTGTTTTAGGCTATCTCCAGAGGTGTTTGAATAGCTTGAGAGGTTCATAGAGGTGAGCGACGTGCTGAGCTCTCAGAGTGCCGCGCCGAAACAACTGTCGGGTGGCTCTGTCGGCTCAGGCGGGCGTCGTGTACAGGCGCGTCGCGCACATGTACAGGCGCGTCGTGCATACATTGACCGCCTGTGCAAATTCCCTTCCAGGCGCGTCGCGCAGTTTTCCAGGCGCGTCGCATGGTGTTTAAATGGTGCAAACTCCTGCAATTTGACCCGGAACTTTCTTTGTTTGATGCCGAGGGTAACAAAGGGACCTTGCTCGAGTTGAAAATGAAAATGCACTCTTCAACCTTACTCTCTCGACATAACAAAACTCCCAACGGTCCTATTTTTAAATGTAAAATGAACTTTCGGTTGGGTTTTGCAAGGTAATTCATATTTGGCTTTGTCTCTTTGGTGACAATTTTAACACCGAAATTCAAACTTTGAATAATGTCCGGATGACATATAGACCATTCTCTGCCACTTTGTCAATCCTTGATGTTGATATTCATTATGTAAACCCCATTTCAAAACTGTTTAAAAAACCTGAAGACTGCTTTGTTTTTGAAAGGATAGGGTTTATATTGTCAACATGCTTTGACAGTCTCTGTCTCCAACTTGCTCCTTCAACCTCTTTCTTAATGCAGGTGCCCACATTTGCTGACATTATTTGGATTTAGTCATGGCTCTTTGATTTAAGAAAGGTGCCTTTTCCAATATGCCTTCTTGCTTAGAACATATTATTTATGATATCCCCGTCCTTTTGAATAATGGAAAACTGTGTTTGTTTCAAACCATCCAAACAATGACAATATGTCAAATGACTTCTTTGCCTATTCATAAACTTGTATACCTATTTACAATGTCTTTTTGGGAACTAATCTTGAATTGTCTCCCATCATTTGTGATGTATATCTGAAAGGGGAAATTTATGAACCAGGAAGAACAGGGCCCTTTGAAACACAGTTATCTATTCCTTTGACCAGTGCATTGATCCTTTTTTTGTAACAGAATCATTCCAAGGTTCAAATATGTCCACTGCTTGACACTTTTGGTGATATTTTTAACAAGGAAAAACCACTCAAGATCTGTTGAAGAGCATTGAAAGTTGTTTTGTCATTTTAAAAGGAGGTGGTCTGCTTTCTCCCAACTTGGTTGATAGTTTTTGCTTCCAGGTGATTCATAAGCTCCTATTTTGATTGTAAGTGCCATATTTTAGTTGCATCCATTCATACTATCTTTCTCTGTTTACTTGAGAGGAACTCTTTTAGACTTCTTGGAATGTGATAGTGAGGTGTTGTTTGACCCCTTCTCCTAAGGAAACTTCCCCTTTTTGTATCAATGGCATGCATACTCAAATTGTCTCCTGTCCACTATGATGTATAGTTTGAAATACATTTTCCTATGAGTAGGAAAATCAATACCTTTTGAAACATAAACACCATCTGTTGCCTGTGTAATGAGTTTTTCTTTCCTTCTTTGTCTCTTTCCACTGCATCTTTGACCAATCAGTCTTTAAAAACAGTCAGTGCCTTGGCCATCTTCTCATGAATGAAGGAGGCCCTTCACTTGGCAAAGTATTTGAAGATTGTTTGATAAGCCTGCCTAACAAGGGTTTTTCTTAGATATGATGGTAAGCAAACAAACTTGAAAACATTAATACTTTTACCTCTGCCTGCAATCACTACTGTGCTTCAGAAAAAACCCTAGTCAAGGTGTCACTGTCTCACTGTACTGCTCTTTGCTGAGGGGAACTGAAATGTCACCATTTTCCTTGGTCAACTTATGACAAATTATTTGAAAGATAATCTCTGTGAGTAGGGAGGTTAGCACCCTTTGAAAAACAACCACCTTTTCTTCTGCCTGTGTAATGACATGATTTGTCAACATTTCTTCAATTTGGTCTTGTTGAAACAGCAGGCTGCTTATGATTAGAATTTTTTTCACTAATGATGTGTCTCACTAAGGTTTTAACAATTCATATGATTTGAAAACTTCAAATGACTTCCTTTACAAGACCAAAACTCTGTTTTCCCTTTAACTTGCATACTTCAGACTCTAGCCCTGTTATGATCATCACTTACACTCAGAAAAACCTAGAGTCACTGTTTCACTGTTCAGTAAAAAGCAAACCTGGGCTTTTGCAATCCTTAAAGTCAATATTGGCCAGCGCCCTCTGCTTGTAGATGAAGGAGGCACCCTAACCCTCTGCTTGTAAATGAAGGAGGTTCTTGGCCATGACAAATTACCAGTTTGTTGTGATAGTGGTGTCTTTCTCTTACTGTGATTTTCATGCTGAAGGAAGCTGCAAGGTCTTGATGAGTGACTCTCTGTCTTGCAGATATATCTCAGGCTCATGTTTACATTGAGAAGCAGCTGTTCTTCTAAATGTAGATTCAAGCAATTTCTTCTGAGATGATGTTATATTTCCTGTCTTTGTAGAATCCATAAAACACTGTGAAACACCTAATAATCAGCTTGAGACTGTGGTTTATGTAGTGCTGAGACCTAGGGGTGTTTAAGTGGCGCGACTTAGAGTGGTGATCAACTTTATTTGCAGAGTGAGAGGTCAGTCATGATTGGTCTGTAGCAGATGGAGGTTTTTTGGCTTTTTGATGTTTGCCAAAGGTAAAATTGTCTTAAAGCGCCACTTCCTAACTTAGGGGAGGCTTCTGAAATAGACTTGGATTTTTCCTTTTAGAGCTGATGGGCAGACCAGTAGGGCTAAAGCTAGAAAAGATAGTAATAATGGGTTTTAACTTTGACATGGGCGGACTGAGAAGTAAGAGGGCGAAAAAAGTTTTATGAGGGTTTTCTAGATGACAAATTGACATATGGAAATCAACTTCTAGAAAACTCAGCTATGGATATAGTCATCACTAACATGTGAAAAATACTGATGACTAACAGTGGCTCCATTTGGGGAGGGCAGCTCCTCGTCAGGAGGTGTCCAGAATTCAGATCTTTGGCTTATGAAGACCAGTTCCTTAACCATTGGCGCAAAATTTTACCCTTCTTTGATGCTATTTCTGAAAAATGACAGCATGGTTAACATCAATGATACTTCTACCTACCCCACTATCTTTCCTAACATTTTTTCTTCTCTTTGGCGCATTTGGACTAGCAGCCTTTTGACAATGTATATTTTTCTTTTTTAAAAATGAACCTATCTATTTCTACTCTTATATCTGCCGGGAGTTCAGATTAAACTGATGAACTCCTTCATTACTCTACCTAAACTAGATCAACTGTCAAGATTAAGCAGTTTGACAGGATTTTGTTCTCTAATCTAAAACATGAAATTTAAAATGATCAAATCAGGATTAGACAGTCTAATTTGTCATGCATTTGCGGCATAAAAGACAAGCTGCACACAAATATTATTTTGCAACAAAGGGAAACTAGACAAGCAGGGCTAAGATGTACAATGTATTTTTCATCCCTCGCTTCTCTCTTTGGTTCTGTTTTAGGCATGTGGAACCAGAATCTCTCCCTAATCTAAACTCTGTGATAAGTCAATCTTACACAATGTTGACTATCTTTTGCACTCACTAACTTATCAACAAATAAATTTAAACATGCTCAGCTATGATTAGGCTAGATAGCTGAACAAGACATTGAAGTACTAGTAGCGGCATTTAGACTTGCTCGCTTTCCGAAGGACTATTTTTTGGAACATGGGGCCTTGTTCTATCTTCACTTGCCCTCTTTTCTGTTTTTTACTGTTTTTGGCTTTCCTATCTTTTACTGTTTTTGACTTTTCTATTTTTCAATATTTCAGACAATGGTATGTACAATGAATGAAAGTGTTCCAAACTCAAAAATCTTGGAAATGACGGAATTTAAGCATCTTATCCTCGTAAGGATCTCCTCTCACCCTTGGCCCACTCAACTCTTGAAAAGAAAAATTTGGGAAGTTTTCTCTCTCTAACATGACACAGGGATTCATGCAAGAATCTTTGAACAGCCCGGTATCTTCCCGCTGTACCTCTTTGAATATCTGATTTCCACTCCTTTCCTTACTGTACATTTTCCTTAAGTAATGCATGTACTCTTGGTCATTCTTGAAATAGATAATGACATCATCAAGGTATGCAAAAATGTAGAAATTTAAAACCGGGAACATGGCCTTCATGAACAGATTTCTGATATTGGGTGGTTTTGCAATTTTGAGCTTGAAATTAGATCTACCTCCCACAAACTGGAAAAAATCTTTAAGCTGTCTACTTTGCAAGGGGATCTTATGACCATGACCTGAAACATCATCTTGCGAAAATACATGATTGAAAGCACTTTTAATTGGTGAATCATGGTCTTGGGTAGAAAAAACATAATTTCTGTTATAGGGATATGCAGTATTATTTCTAAAATCAAAGCAGACTCTATGACCATCTGTTTTATCCCTGATTATTTCAGTTTGTTTCAGATGTGTTTTCTCTTGTCAAAGTTGTTCTTTGAGGGAAAGGTAGTGACACAGTATTTTCCCTTGTTTTTCCTGTAGAAATTGGTATTTTGCATGAGATTTCTTATTTTAGCTTTTTTGAGTTCTTCATGAAAAAACAGAATATGAGCCAATTTCAGTAGCTCAGGTATGTTGAGGTTGCATCTATCATTCTCACTCATAAGAAGTTTATCAGGCATTCTTTCTAGATTTTGAGCAGTTGAGGCTATAGTCAAAGTTTCATTTGCTGTGGATGATCCATAAGATGGTAAATCCTTGAGGTATGGTAGAAGCATCAAACTCCCTTGCTCCCGGGTTCCGAACAGGTTTATGATGTGTAAGTCTTCTAAAGCTTTTACCCTGAAAAAATTTCCGCAGGTTATTTCTGGTGTTTGACTAAGGTTAGAGTAATTTGTTTGATAGTACATAAGGGTTTGTGCTTCTTGCTCTAATCCTACCTTAGAAGGGACATACTTACTTTCTTCAAGACACAGTTGTTCATGATCATGATAGTTTTGAGTGTCTAGTTCATCATAAGGCACCAGGGACAACTGATGTGGTGGATCAAAGTTTATTTCAGTTTCTCCTGACTCTTCCTCCATGTTTTCATCAATATGAATAATGAAAGAGTTCAGGTCGGAACGCAAGGAACACATTGGAATGTTATCTAGCCTATCTTGACTGTTGATCATGTATTTCATGTGTGATTCTCGGTAGAGTATTCTGGTCTGGCCGAACACAGGAATGGTGGCGTATGACATGTCCAGTTGGATATTCCCTTGGAGTTTGGCTCCCCAAGATCTGGATAGAAGCATCCCATACTTGGGAGGAATGTCTGCCACTACTATATCCATGATTAGATGTTTCGCAGGTATTTGGGCCAGACTAAAACAAAGGTCTTTGATCAAACCCAGGCATTGGACTCTACTTGAATCAAATGAATACAAGTCTTTGTATGGTCTTGTGATTTCCAAGCGTAATCTTTCCATTACTACTTTCGGCATAAGATTATGCGAGGCGCCGGAGTCTAGCATGGCATTGTGGAGGATTTGGTCGTGGATGTTTAGGCTAATGTAAAATGGAAGAGTAGCTCCCTCTTGGAATTTTCCCTCTACCTTTGGACCAAACAATACTTCAGGAATGTCATCAGTTAGATTAATAGTGTTTGCATCATTCCCTAGATTTAAGACCTTTAGTACTTGGGATTTATAAGAGTTTTGGGCAATGAGTTCAGTAAGAGGCATGGTGATCTTAATCTTGGCGATTTCGCCTTCAAAGCTGAAAGGTAGCTGAAGTTTAGATATGTTTGTTTCAGTTTTTTCAGCCACGACCTTCTCTATGTTCTGAGTTTGTTGACCTTGTTTTGGGATTTTGTTTGCCATAGTTGCTTCGGTGACTTTTGTAGAAGTACCAGGAGTATCTGAGAGAGGACTAGTTTGGGTAACTTTAGCTTTGCTTTGGTCAGTCTTCTCAACCTTGATTTTGTCACTGCTTGATGCTTTTTTGAGGATGGTATCAGGGGCTTTAGCAGTATCTGAATTACCTTTCTTGGAATTATCTTGGTTTCTTTTGCTTCTAAGGTCATATTTCCTGTGAGCTTCTATAATGGCATTCTGAAAATCTATGGCAGGGTCATCGAGATCTTCATAGTTGGTCTCATCCTGATCAGGAGAAAAGAACGCTTGTTCTTCTTCTGTGAGGTACACCTCACTCTCATTATCAGATCCTATGAGGTTTAAATGATGTTCATCAAGAGGTTCTGTATCTCTATCATCTTCTTCCACATAGTTTTCATTGAATGGTGGCCTAATTTGCTGGTCATTTTCCCTTGGTCTGTTTTGTGGCTGTTCCCTCCTAAAGTTTTGGTTTCGGTTTCTGTTTGGAGGGTTTGGTTGGTTTTCCCTAACAGGAGCCTTTTCATTTATCCTTTCCCACATTTTGGCCATGGTTTTGACTAATTCATCTATTCTAGGATCTAGGGAAGGTGATGAAGTGGAGACCTCGTCTTTATATGTGACCTTTCTTTCTGATCTAGTCCTAGCCCTTTTTTCTGCTAAATTGGCATCTGCTTTTATGGCTATTTGTTGCATTTCCTCTAAGGTGGGGGGATCCTTGTCTCTCAGATGATATGTCATGTTCGGATCGAAACCCTCGGGGAATTTTTCCAAGGCTAAACCAAGTGGGGGCTTGAAATGAGGCGGGAGGGAGTTATATACACTGTTGAACCTAGTGCAGTAAGCCTGGACACTTTCCCCATTTTCCCGTTTTAGGTTGTTATATTCTGACAGGATTTGAATGGGGTTTCTTCGGATTTCCCACCTATTTCTGAAGACTTGATGTAGTTCTGGGATATTGTGGATGCTGTTTGGAGTTAAGCTTTTGAACCATGTTTTGGGTTCTCCACCAAGACTTTGGGCGAATATTCTCATTCTGACGGTCTCGTCTTGTACTTCCAGGTATTCATAAGCATCAGTCATCCTACTTATATGCTGTTGAGGTGTGGTGGTGTCCTCTCCGGTAAAGTGTGGGATTTTTTCTTGATATTTATTTGGGAGAGGAGCCAAGGGTAGTGGCAACACCAAAGGTGCATACCAGGCTGCCATGACGGGAGCTAATGGATGATGTACAAGATGAGGACTAGTGGGATGAGATGAGGTGTTTTGAATAGGTGTGGTGGATGAACTTGGACTAGTGATCTGGTTTTGAGCAGATCTGGGATGGTAGGAGCCAAATTGATAGAGAAGCTGGAAATCGGGAGGAGTGGTAGGTGAAGCCTCTCTACTAGGACTCTGTGGTGGGCCTAGGGGTTCAAGATCGTCAAAGTTTATCTTACTATATGATTTGCTTCTGGGAAGAGTTTTTGATGACTCTAATTCAAAAGGTGAATCTGGTAGGATAGTGAGATGTTTAGGTACTGATCTTGTTTTACAGATGGATCTACCAGTAGCTAGATGATCAGTTTCGGAAGCTTGCCACAGAATCTTCTCTGGGTCATCTACTATGATAGGAGGGTTTGGGTCTGGATGGGATCTGGTGTTAATTCTTCATGAAGCCAGATTTTGGATCTAGAGTTTAGAGAGAATGGTATTGGTGAATGTTCTGGATGAGTGGTTTCTCTAAAGTTCTACTAAGGTGAAGGATGGTCAAAATAAAAAGGATGGATTAGTGGAGTCGCCAGGTGGAACTGAGTTTTTTTTGTGAAGATAGCTATGGTCCACCACTAGTAACTAATCTGGGAATGTTTTGGATTTTCTGAGTTTTATGTGCAGCCTATGGTTTGTTAAAGTATCCTAGACTTGTTTCAACACTTTTCTAGGGTGATGAGAACAAAAAGAGTTTACTATAAATGTGTCTATGGGCTGCTTGCTTGTTTAAGTATCTAAAGGACCAAAGAGTCTATAAGAGTTTGCTAGACTATCATGTACTCAGTGTCCCACCATCTCCCGCTATGTTAGTGAGCGATGGGATAGGTCTATCGGATAGTAATCTAGAGTTTGGTAAAATAGTAAGGCCTACTAGAGGTTAGTGGATTCGCCAGGTGGATTATCAGTTTATTTTGAGATATGCTTGTATGGTCCACCACCAATATTGACAAAAACCAATCTAAGGGAGTATTTTGGGGTTTTTTTTGAGTTTTATGTGCAGCCTAGGATGTAAGAGTGTTATAAAACTGATTCATCACTTTGCTAAGATGGTTGAAACAGAGAGTTCACACTAAATGATTTTAAGGCTGATGGTTTAAGTTAAAATTTGAAGGACTAAGGAGTCTATACAAGTTTTCTAGACTGTCATGTACTCAATAGGTCCCACCGTGATCGCCATTATGTTAGGTTCCCGTGATTTGGCCGATTGGTGAGCCAAATGACGATGTAACATCAAACCAAGCTTTGGAGCCCAAGGACCTAGCCTTCCTGGACTCAGAGAGGGCTCTCTCTATATGTGTAAAATATATCGGTGTGTTTGTTTATGATGTTCTGATATTAGGCTAGTTATGAAGTGAGTTTTTGATTTTTGGTTTTTTAAGTTTGTGAGGGATAAAAATGATCAAAGATATAAAATGGGTAACAAGAGGTTAGATCAACTGGGCTATAGGGTCAAACAGGTCAAGGAAGCTATCAGATGATGATGTAAGGCTGTTGTAGGGCCGATTTGATTCAAGGTAGAAAGGATCTTTGGGCAAAATGGAGTAAATGGACATCAAGTTTGTGAAAGACGAGGGATTTCTAGTGTAACTAGTTGATAGTAGACGTAAACATGTTATAGCAAGCCATTAATCATGCTAAATGTAACTATGAGCTAATTAATACATAGAAATCAAACATTCCAGCCATGCATAGAAGTATAAGACCTTCTAACTTTGGGAAATGGCTATCAAACTTTGGGGAAAACACTTAAGAAAGACGAAAAACTCAAAACAGTATGCCGGAACGCCTAAACATAGTACTTCAAGTTATTGGGCACTTTGAACAACAAGATTTGCATAATTTTAGGCAAAGAGCTAGATTGAAACTAGGCCTCCTTGGTTCGAACAAAATGATAATCTAATCAGTCAAAGAGATAGTTCCATAGGAAAGAACTATGGACGGTCATAGGTAAACGGGGAGCACACCATACATCCTACTCAAATGCATAGAACTTATGAATAAAACTAGCAAACAGTATCCTTAAGTTACTAAAGAGCAGTTAAGAATTCTTTAGTACAACTAAGGAAGAAGAAAACACAAAGCTATGAAGATTCAGGAAATTTGAGGTGCCTTTATGGGCATATCTCAAACTTAATCTCTACTGATCTATAGCATCAAGAAGCATGTATCATGAATGAAAACTAGAAGACAATAACAAAGCAAGAAACACTATACCATTCTACCATGTCATGGAATCCATCAACAATCCTCCATCATTCATCAAAAGCATCCAAGAGGCAGTCCAAAATCATAACACAAGGATGTTCTTCAAAGCTCATATGACCAATATATTGATTCTTCTCTCAAGTTCAGCCTTGTTTTACAATGAAGCCTTGTGGAATAAATAGGCTCAAGTGAGGAAAAACTCATGGTGCAACTAGCTATCCCATTGGCCTAATCAAAATATCTAAACTTGTCCTTGAGGCTTTGCAAAGCCCAAGGCACAAAATATCCCATAAAATATCTAAAAAAATGCTAAAAACGGAAATTATATTGACTTTGCATCATTTTCCAAGTGCAAAAATAGCTAAACGCACATTTGGAAAAAGCAGATTTTTGAGGTTTAAAAATTACAAAAATACTTCAAATTTATATCAGAAAAAGGTCCCCTGACTTGCTGGAGACAATTGGCAGCCTTCCCGGTGTCGAAACGAGGCTCATGATAGCTTGTTGGAAATATTTCTGTGTCTAATTTCCGGCGCAACTGAAATCACCTCAATCCGATGCCTAGAAGTCCTCCAAATCTGTACCTGTGTGTAAAAAGCCAGGAAATAGCAGACTGCTGATATGACGGGCAGAATGTGCAAAAAGTGAGCATTTTTCGCCATTTTGAGGGGGAAAATGATCTCCAAATGCTCTGAAAATCGCTGAGGACCTGCTCATAGAATTATGGCATCAACTGGTATCATCCTTCTCCCTTGAAAAATCCTCAAACTGAAATGGCGAAATTATGAGTTTTCGACCAAAAACCCAAAAAATGCCAAAAAAAAAAAAAATGTCGAAATGGGCCCAAAATTGGCATGCATGACCCTCAGGTGTCCCTAGCAACATGCTCCGAAGCTAAGGCCAAAATATCAAGGGCTGATATGCTTTTCTCCTCTTTCCGTGTCGGGCGCTTCCCCTTTGCCTTCTTCAATTTCTCTTGGGCTGCCTTTAGTTTGCGCTGGGCAAACTGATTCAACTTTCGAAAGTGCTGTGTCCTCTTTCTTTGTAGCTCTAGATATCTGTTCGCTCTTTCAAGCTTCATCTCCAAGTGTTTGTTGCCTCTTTCAAGCCATGCCTCTTTGTTTTCTTGAATTTCCTGCTCAAGGAGTGCAGTGAGAGGAAAGGCTTGGAGATGGGCTTGTTCTTCTTCTTTCTGCTTTTCCAAGGCTTTTTTAAGCCCTATGGTCCTAGGCCTCTTCCGCCTAGGCTGGTCTCCCTCTTCTTCCTCATCAAACTCACCAATGAGTTCTTCTATCCTTGCTTGCGCCTTAGCTGCCTCATTCTTATATTTGATCGCCCGTGCTTCATGAACAACTGTGTGAACATTCATCTGTTTGTTTTGGATCTCCAAGAAGTGGTTGAAGTTCCTTGCCCTTTGAAGATCCTCCTCTAATGCCTCAATTTTCCCCTCTTTATGAATTAGGAGGTTTTCAAGAAGGCGGGCCTCATTATCATTGTCATCGCTTTGGATTGGGATGACATCCAATGCACCCCCATGTTTTGTACTTTCTCCATCTTTTCTTTTCCCTTTGAAGGCCAATCTTGCACTTTTCCTCCTTGGCATGCTAGTAGCTGTCCTTTTGGGCGATTTCCTTTTGCTAGGAACAACCTTTGTCATTTTTGGAGTGGCAGCCTTAGGCCCTTTCTTGCTTGTTGTGCTAGGTTTTGTTCTTTTGGGAGAAGGAGACACAACTGCTTTACCTTTGACATCTTCTTGAAACTATTGCTCTCCTTGAGGCTGCTGGATGTCTTCCTCTTGCTGTTCACTTTGCTGCCCTTGTTCGCCAACCTCAATTTGCTGTTCTGCTTCAATGCCTTCTTCAATTTGTGTTTCAGCTTGCTGCCCTTTTTCATCAAAATCAAGCTGCTGTTGTGCTTGGATTTCTTGCTCATTTTGTGGCTCAAGATGTGGTTCAATTTCCTGCCCAAGCTGTTGTTCCTGTCTTTCAACAGCAAGCTGCTGCTCTTCCTCTTGTACCTACTGTCCATCATCTTCTGTTCGCTGCTGATCTTCACCACTATCCTGCTGCTGTTCATCCCTTTCCTCTTGCTGATGTTCATCCCTTTCCTCTTGCTCATGACCTTTCTCTTCTTGCTGTCCATTCCCTTCTCCTTCTTCCTATTGTCCTGGCTGTCCTGTAGTCATTCTGAGCCTTCTAGGAGTAGGCCTGCTGGACAAAGGTATCGGGCGATGGATAGGCTGAGTGGGAGACACATGGACAGGAGGAACAGTAGAGAAATCTGGATGACTGATGAATACATCCCATGGAACCTCTTTCTTCTCTAACTGGTGTAGGAAGATAATCTTGATCAGAGAATGATGGAAAAGGGAAGGTATTTGCAGAGGTGGGGCCTTCTTTTGGACTGTGGATGCCATCTTCTCGATGCTCTTGAATAAAAAGTAAGGGAGATTTAGTTTCCTGTTTCTAGTGAAATGCATTAGTAATCAGACATGGTAGGCATAAACTCGATCAAACCTCCCTTCACAAGTAAAATATTTCATTATGACTTTCATAAGAGGAGCATAGCTGTCAAGAAGATATGAAAAAGGGAAGATAGCAGTGAAAGCATCTCTATGCTCAGGCTTGATGAAAGGCTTGTAATATTCTAAGTCAAGATGGGCCTGTTTGAACCATTTTTCGCCATGATATGGAATCTTGGTGGCCTTGGACACATACCTTGGAGAAATCTTGAAATCAAGACCTGCCACTTGGAAATTTTTTTCTTTGAATCTCAGGGCGCATAGGTGTGTCAATGGCGAGAAGCTTTTGACTTCCTGTATCTTCTGGCAGAAATCTTCTGGATGGATGAGCATTAACCTCCTCTATAGATATTGGCTCATATATTTTATGCGGACCACTCCTGCTGTCTTGCCTTGGAGGCATTTTTACCTAAATGTGCTTTTGAAGAAACCAACTGCCTCACTATGTGTAAACTGTCTTCCGGAGCCAAACTGTTTCAATTCACTGTCTTGATAGAGAAACAATGTAATTTGGATGACTGCAACAAGTTTCCTTGCAATATAAAGAACCCTTGCTTTTTCAGAAAAAGGCCTATCCACCTTTAAAGTATCTCTGTCAGTAGATTTCTCAATAAGAGACCATACAGTGAAAAGGAGCCAACTGTTAGGTGAATTTTCTATTCAAAGTGTCAAGAAATCACCTTGTTCTGGTGAGGTTTAGAGGTCAACAATACATCTGTATCATTGTCCCAAGGTAGACCTTCCAATCATTACAAAACCTGCCTTTCTTATTGTGCTAATGAATCAACAGACTTATGGCTTATGCAATCAAACCTTAGTGTAAGTATATAGTCCAATTCACAGTTAGAGAACATAGGTGACAGAGTTAAACAAGCTATAAAGTTTCAACAGAGGTTGTAGCAACTTATTTCTTTCAAAATAATCAGTGGCCCCTTATCAATGTAACCCTTGCCTTTGCAGAAAAAACCTCTACTCTATATGAACATACACTTATCAATAAGCTCGAAAAACAAAAGACAGTCAAGCAACAAACACAGTGAACACTGTCCTTTCTGTGGGAAGTGTGAGCAACTTTCCCTTGTAGCTTTCAACCTATAAATTGCTCTTTGACAAAACCCTTTTTTCTGTTTACACTTCACAGTCTTCTATAGGTATGTCACTTCATCAAACAGAATCATACACATACAAAGTTAACCCCCAGTGTGAGCATACAGCCAGACTCACTGATATGGATCAAGGTGACAGAATTTAAACAAGCTCTATAGTTTCAACAGGGGCTGTAGCAGCTTATTTCTTCCCTACAATCCAAACTCATGTTTAATATGTAAACCATGTTTCTTGTAGAAAAGACCCCTACCCCATCTGAATATCAACTTGTCAAAGTAAGCTTGAAAAACAAAACAGTCAAGTGGCAAATTCAGGAAAAACTGCCCCTTCTGTGGTCTATAGGGTTAACTTTTGCCCTTTGATGTCTTGAGGAAATAAACACCTTTGTTCTTTGTTTTAGGAAAAGGTAAGAATACACAGTTTGGATCAGCACATACTCTTTCCCTGTAGAGACCTTCAATAGTAATCTTATACTTCAGCACAGTCTTTGAACAAGGATATTCACACAGAAACAACTGTTTTTTGTATATGGCGTTGTAGCAGTCTTTATGTGGAGCAACTCCTTTTTAATGTGGAAAACCTATCTCTTTAGCAAATATCTTTTTATCCCTTAAAAATCAACTTGTCAAACAAGTTTGGAGAGTCACAAAGGCAGTCAAACAGAATATAGAGAACAACTTTCCTTTCCTGTGACAGTAGGGGTAACTTCGTCTTTTGATGTTTTTGAAGACATAAGGTATTCTTGTTCTTTGATATGAAAAGGTGAAAAACACACTACTTTTATTTCAACACATTTCTCTCCTGTAGGCGCTGCTAACAACACATTCAGCTTTTAACCACATTTCTACACCTCATATCACCACACAGCAAAAGGACAGCCTCAAATTTGCTTCACCATGTTAGTGAGGGTGTTTTGATGATCTTTTAATAAAAATACAGCTCACAGGTGTTTTGATATTGCAACAGTCAGTCAGAAAAACACTATTTTGCCCTCACACCACAACTTGAAAACAGAGCTTCTTAACCCTTCATATTACTTAGCACTTTGTTCGAAAAACTGAGAGGGTTCATGAAAATACCTCGAGAATATGATAAAGAACCCTATTGATGCGTTTTAGGCTAGCTCCAGAGGTGTTTGAATAGCTTAAGAAGGTCATAAAGATGCGCGACGTGTTGGGCTCTCAGAGTGCCGCGCCGAAACAACTGTCGGGTGGCTCTGTCGGGTCAAGCAGGCGCCGTGTATAGGCGCGTCGCGCACGCGTACATGCGCGTCGCGCGACAGTCTACCGCCCGTGCAAATTGGCTCCTGGGCGCGTTGCGCAAAACTCCAGGCGCGTCGCGCGGTGTTTAAACCTAAAACTGTGCGCAAATTGCTCCAAAATCGTTCCAGTCTTCTTTGTTTTATGCTGAGAACATCAAAGGAAAACTTGATTGTGATTTGAAAATGAAAATTCATTCCTCGACCTCACTCCTTTGACATTTTAAAACTCCCAACGGTCACCTTTATTTTTTGAAATGCAAAATGAACTTTGATTGGCCCTCGCAAGGTTTTCTCAGCTTTTTGACTTTCTTCATCACAACCCTTTGGCGTATTTGTAACTTGGATTAGGCAGCGATGCATGCAGTGGAGATTTTAATGTTTTTTGGACCATGCTAATCATAAATGAACCTTTTTACAAACAGAAAATATAGCTTGAAGGATAAAAAAAAAAAACTTTGTTTCACTTATACACATGGTTCTGAAGAATAATTCCTGTTTGGCTTGTTTCTTTGGTGACAATTTTAACACCGAAATTCAAACTTTGAATAATGTCCGGATGACATATAGAACATTCTCTGCCACTTTTTCAATCCTTGATGTTGATATTCATTATGTAAACCCCATTTCAAAACTGTTTAAAAAACCTGAAGACTACTTTGTTTTTGAAAGGATAGGGTTTATATTGTCAACATGCTTTGACAGTCTCTGTCTCTAACTTGCTCCTTCAACCTCTTTCTTAATGCAGGTGCCCACATTTGCTGACATTATTTGGATTTAGTCATGGCTCTTTGATTTAAGAAAGGCGCCTTTTCCAGTATGCCTTATTTCTTAGAACATATCATTTATGATATCCCTGTCCTTTTGAATAATGGAAAACTGTGTTTGTTTCAAACCATCCAAACAATGACAATATGTCAAATGACTTTTTTGCCTATTCATAAACTTGTATACCTATTTACAATGTCTTTTTGGTAACTAATCTTGAATTGTCTCCCATCATTTGTGATGTATATCTGAAAGGGGAAATTTATGAACCAGGAAGAACAGGGCCCTTTGAAACACAATTATCATTTCCTTTGACCAGTGCATTGATCCTTTTTTTGTAACAGAATCATTCCAAGGTTCAAATATGTCCACTGCTTGACACTTTTGGTGATATTTTTAACAAGGAAAAACCACTCAAGATCTGTTGAAGAGCATTGAAAGCTGTTTTGTCATTTTAAAAGGAGGTGGTCTGCTTTCTCCCAACTTGGTTGATAGTTTCTGCTTCCAGGTGATTCATAAGCTCCTCTTTTGATTGTAAGTGCCATATTTTAGTTGCATCCATTCATACTATCTTTCTCTGTTTACTTGAGAGGAACTCTTTTAGACTTCTTGGAATGTGACAGTGAGGTGTTGTTTGACCCCTTCTCCTAAGGAAACTGCCCCTTTTTGTATCAATGGCATGCATACTCAAATTGTCTCCTGTCCACTATGATGTATAGTTTGAAAGACATTTTCCTATGAGTAGGAAAACCAATACCTTTTGAAACATAAACACCATCTGTTGCCTATGTAATGACTTTTGCTTTCCTTCTTTGTCTCTTTCCACTGCATCTTTGACCAATCAGTCTTTAAAAACAGTCAATGCCTTGGCCATCTGCTCATGAATGAAGGAGGCCCTTCACTTGGCAAAGTATCTGAAGATTGTTTGATAAGCATGCCTGACAAGGGTTTTTCTTAGATATGATGGTAAGCAAACAAACTTGAAAACATTAATACTTTTACCTCTGCCTGCAATCACTACTGTGCTTCAGAAAAAACCCTAGTCAAGGTGTCACTGTCTCACTGTACTGCTCTTTGCTGAGGGGAACTGAAATGCCACCATTTGCCTTGGTCCACTTATGAAAAATTATTTGAAAGATAATCTCTGTGAGTAGGGAGGTTAGCACCCTTTCAAAAACAACCACCTTTTCTTCTTCCTGTGTAATGACATGATTTGTCAACATTTCTTCAATTTGGTCTTGTTGAAACAACAGGCTGCTTATGATTAGAATGGTTTTCACTAATGTTGTGTCTCTCTAAGGTTTTAACAATTCATATGATTTGAAAACTTCAAATGACTTCCTTTACAAGACCAAAACTCTGTTTTCCCTTTAACTTGCATACTTCAGACTCTAGCCCTATTATGATCATCACTTACACTCAGAAAACCTAGAGTCACTGTTTCACTGTTCAGTAAAAAGAAAACCTGGGCTTTTGCAATCCTTAAATTCAATATTGGCCAACACCCTCTGCTTGTAGATGAAGGAGGCGCCCTAACCCTCTGCTTGTAAATGAAGGAGGTTCTTGGCCATGACAAATTACCAGTTTGCTGTGACAATGGTGTCTTTCTCTTACTGTGATTTTCATGCTAAAGGAAGCTGCAAGGTGTTGATGAGTAACTCTCTGTCTTGCAGATAAATCTCAGGCTAATGTTTACATTGAGAAGGAGCTGTTCTTCTAAATGTAGATTCAAGCAATTTCTTCTGAGATGATGTTATATTTCCTGCCTGTGCAAAATCCATAAAACACTGTAAAACACCTAATAATCAGCTTGAGACTGTGGTTTATGCAGTGCTGAGACCTAGGGGTGTGTAAGTGGCACGACTTAGAGCTGTGATCAACTTGATTTGCAGAGTGGGAGGTCTGTCATGAATGGTCTGTGTCAGATGGAGGTTTTTGGATTTTTGATGTTTGCCAAAGGTAAAATGCCTTAAAGCGCCACTTCCTAACTTAGGGGAGGCTTTTGAAACAGACTTGGATTTTCCTTTTAGAGCTGATGGGCAGACTAGTAGGGCTGAAGCTAGAAAAGATAGTGAAAATGAGTTTTGACTTTGACATGGGCGGACTGAGAAGTAGGAGGGCGAAAAAAGTTTTTATGAGGGTTTTCTAGATGACAAATTGACATATGGAAATCAGCTTCTAGAAAAATCAGCTATGGATCTAGTCATCACTAACAAGTGAAAAATATTGATGACTAACACCGCCACCCCCCTCAATAGTGATCTAGTTTCCAACAATTGGTATCAGAGCGAGGCTCTTGTCTGTAGCTTGATTAATCGAGAGTGGATATTGGATTTTTTGGGATATTTTTGCAAATTTTTCAGAATGGGCCAAAAATGAATTCCAATGCTTCATGTAGGTAAATTTTCAACTTGGAAGATGAAATTGGAATCATATTTTTTATCTTTTGATGACAATATTTTTTTGTCATTTTAATATGGAGTTAAAGATGCATCTAATGATTTAGCTAAAAATATTGTTTTGCATAGTATTTCATAATATAATAACATGTATGTGAGACATTGTGAGACTAAAAGAGAAATGTTGGACAAGTTGCGAAATTTGTATCTTGAAGGAAAATTGCATTTTTTAGAGATGGAGAAAAATGGAAAGGATTCAACACATATTGCAGTGGTAAATCAAGTATCCTTACAAGAAGAAGATGAAATTTCATATATTGAAGAACATGATGAGAAATAAAAGATAATGGAACTTGAATCAGATACTGAAAGACTCACTAATGAAAACAAATATCAACAAATGTTGCTTGAAATATTTGATGAAAAAAAGTGTGCTTACAAAGAAGAAATTTAAGATCAAAAAACTCAACTAGAAGACGGAAGAAAAATTGGAAATAGAATGAGGAACTAGTATAACGACTTGGAGGATGAGCTCCAAATATTGAAGGCTGAAGTAATTTCCATGAGAAAATAATTAGAATAGTTCAGGTCTAGTGTTTTAACATCAATAAGAAAATTTCGAAACATTGGAGCAGCTAGTGGGATCAAGAAAATGGAGAATCATCAGCAAAATCAGTAGTCATACAAGAAGCTTAAAAGTAAGAGAAGAAGGCCAAAGAAAAATAATAGAATTGGACAATGTTATAACCATGGAGCTCATGGACATATAAAAACAATTTACAGTAATGGATAGATTTAAATCTCTCATCGGAAGGAGAAGCCAAAGGAGACGCAATTCCAAGGATGCATGCAAAGAAAATCCCCATCATTCAAGTATAATAGTCCTTTTTATGGTAATTATTTTTGATGGAATGATTTTGGGCACAGGGCTATTGATTACAGGGCATATTAAAGGAGTATAAATCAATTCAATAGAAGATATCAATATTTTCCTCTATTCCTTGGTTAGATAAGATGCTTTGTGTTTTACAATGTTGGCCATAGGTAAAGGATTGCAAGTTGCTCATGTGTTACATGATATAAAATGAAAGAGAAAAGAATATGGAAGGGAAATCACACAAGAAGGAGTATCAACATATGAAATTTAGGAGGATAAAGGAGCAGCAATATACTCTCACCAAAACTTGAGGCCTACATGGTATCACGGGGAGCATATGGTTGCATCATGAGTTGCATGCAAATTCTTAATTATGCAGCCATATTGGAAAGTGTTAAAGAATACAAATATGTCTTTTTATATATGCATGTGCTCAAAGGGAGTTAAAAAGGTTTTTAAGTATTGATTTGATTTGTGATCTATTCTTACTTTCAACTTTTCATCATTTATATCGGCCACATATGTGTTGTATTTAGTGTTGGAGTAGTTACATTGATATTTTTTGTCATGTGGAAGGTATATGGTTATTATTATGTGCATTGGTTAGGTGTGATGGAGGATCACCAATTCAGGGGAGAAATTTTTGCTTTCAAATGGACTTGCAGTGTTGGAATTTTCTTCATTATGGAGGAACTTGTTGTGCATATATTTTACATTGATTTCATGTTGGGAATAATTTCGTTGTTGCTACCACATATTGCAGGATGGTGTGCTTGCATGACATAGTTGGTACATTGATAGTGCTCATATTGCTATATCTGATTTATGTCCTATTTTGATATATATAGCTTTCATGGGGATTTGATGATGTGATGGAGATAGTTCATCTTGAGTATGTGTTTTATTGCTCATGTTCTCTATTCTAGATGTATCATGTTGCCGCTCATGTGACTTTGGATGGATGAGAAATGAGGAGGATGATTGTTGTTGCTCATGATATTTTTATGCATGTTGATGGATGAGATTTTGAGCATTTATGGAGAGGATGAAATTATGTGCTACTCACAATACTTTATTGATGGATCTTATTGTTGATGTATATTGATTTTTTTTCTCCTAGTATTGATGTGTTGCTCATGATTTGAGTTGAAGATATATTATGTTGATGTTTGATGAGCCTCATGATGATGAGGATATGTATTTCCCTCTTCCCTGTGACATATTTCTATGTTTCTCTTATCAGTTGATTTTGTTGTTGATGCACTTGTGGAGCATGATGGTGGTTGCTAGTGGTAATTGTGATTTTGCTGTAGGTTTCTCATCGATGGGATGGTGATGGTGAAGACGTTCAATGGCCTTGCACTAGCTTATGATGTTTCAAGTTAATATGTTGTTGTTGCTACACATTGAGATATTATTCTCATGGAGAACAAATATTTGTTGCACATGCCATATATTGCATTTTTGTTAGTGTTGCTAGATGAAGCATACATCTTTGAATTGATGCCATGTAATCATGTTATATTATTATATTGGGATGGATATATGAGAGCACACTTATGTGCGTATGTAAAAGCCATGTACCTTTATTTTTCTATCTTCTTGGGTGTATTGGTCATGGAGACAACCATTGTGTCATTTAGATATGTATGAGCTAATGGGTATCATGTATTATTTTGTATATCATTGATGTATCCTCTTTACATATGGTACATAATGTAAAATTGGGTCCATAGAGTCATGTCTGGTGATAGGTGTGCTTATAGAGGAGTCATATGTTATTCCTATGTACTTTTCGTAACTGTGTATTTGCTCGATGAAGCATTGTATGTGTTGTACTTCATTCTATATCTTGTCCAAAGTCACTTAGAGTCACGTTTCATGAGAAATAGTCCCTTGTACTTGGAAAGGAGGATTATTTCAGCAGGAATATATGTTTCTACAACAATAGGGAGAGTTTGATTTCAACCTCATTACATCCATGGGGGGAGCATGTTCAATTTCAGAGATTGCATGGAATTGGATAGAGGTGTTGGCAGCGGAGTTTCCTATTTCACATTCTTACATCGTAGGAGATACATCTTTGAGCTACATCAGTATGGTGTTAAGTATGTTAGGGGGAGTGCAACTCTAATCCGACATTATTGGCATTTTTCTTAAGTTTTGGTATGACGCTTTTCCATTAATCTCAAATGGGGAGGGAATTTGGATGGATATATATTAGCTTCAAAGGTCATCTTCAGAATTGCAGCTTCAATATTAGATAGAATTTAAGATCAACCTTGGATGTTGAAGATCTGGTTGAGGTTGAAATCAATGCCAAACGGGGAGCTTGTTGGCATTGTAGTGTCAGAATTGATTTCAACAAGGTCATGTTGTTGCTTGTTATATTCCTCATGTGAACCTGATGATATTATTTTTCCACATGTATGTGATGAGTTTGATGAGTGTTTTGACTTGGTGGTTGTATTTTATGGCATTGATTTCAACATATATTTGGAGGCTGAGTAGAGATGGTTACAAGTCATGATATAATGGCTTGTCATAGGTTGATGATGTTGCTACATGTGTTGAAGACGTTCCTGTTGTAGGTGCTTGGATTGTTGCTACAGGTGTTTCTTATGCTTCTACCTGTGTTGGAAGCATTAGAGTTGTGGATACATGTGTTGAGATGTTGTTGCATGCATTGGAGATGCCTCTATAGGTGTTACACAACAATTTTTCACCGTCCCTACAATCCCCATCCCACACATTGGAGGGCTCATTTCATGACCTGTGGGCAGAGTTAAGGCTTGAAAATACTTTCATTGCATCCCTCTGAAGATGAGCTTTAATTGCCTAAAATACATCTCCCTACAAAAAACCCTAAAAATAGCTCTTTTTTCATTGGCGCAGTTCCATAGTTCAGCCCTCGCGCCAAGAGGGAAATCCTCCAAAGAGGGTGCGCCAATTGGCGCTCTGTCATAGAGCCATACCCGTGCTAACCATATTAAGAGGTTTTAAAAAAAAATAAAAGGCGGAAGTTTCATCCTAACAAATTACTGGGTTGATTTCTATCTTGAGTTGGGAGGTTTGGCTACGGATTTCCATGGAGAGGAAGTGGTTTTCCACCTCTCATGGAAGCTTCCTTGATGATAGGGCCAATCCCTTAATTATAGGGATCCCAACTCCCCTTCCTCCTTCTATAAAAGCTTGCCCATTTACATTTGCAAGCTAGTTCCAAAGGGTGGCAGAATTTCTAAGTTCCCAAGAGCTTTCATGCTGCAAAAGCCTTCTTGGTTCCCTAAGGCCAAATCCAAGCAAGGAGACTATTGCCAAGTATCCGAAGAGAGAGGCTTGTCCCATCCCTGACAGGCTTTTTCGAGACATTTTGTGCTAACGACCCGCTAAAGGAGAGTGCTGCGTCAAAGCTATGGTTGTATTCTTCTTTTGAATCTTTAATGATAAGCGACTATCGGTTATGGTTCCACTCTTGTTCTTGATCATGTTCATGAGTTATATCCTCTTCGACTGATATATAGTTGTATGCACTGCATTTTATGCTTGCGTTTGTGTTGTTTCTTGCATGTGCAGGTGTCCGATCATGGAGATCATGAGGATTGTGATCTGCCAGGGCAAATGAATGAGAGCACCACCTCTTCTACAGACGATAGCGTTGGATTCCAGGTAAGCCTTCCTCGCAAGTCGGTTTATTTACAATTAGGAACCTGTACTGTAGCGTGTTTGATTATTGCTAGACCCGATCTGGGATAGTAGGGATCGCCTCTGTCCGCAGAGGGGATTTACCTCCTCAACAATTTGGCGACTCCGCTGGGGACTCAGCTTGTTGTTTGATTTGTAAGCTATAGACGGAGCTTGAAGTACAGCCAGATAGCCTTCAAAATGCTTTTGCTCTGCATTAGCGGAGTAGATCAACGTTGCTTCAGTCAATCTCCGATTTAGTTTATGAACTGAACACTTGGAGTATTGTCTTGTCTTTTCGGTTGATTCTTGATCCTCCTTGCTTGATCAGCTCTTTTGGGCTGGCTCTTTCTGTGAATTTTTCTTTTGGATAGCTTGATTATCACTGGTCTGCTTTTTGGATTGCTATTTTTTATTTTTGACTGGTAAACTCGACTGGCGCGCTTTTTAGCTTGACAGTCGCGCCCATTGGCGCAGGTTGCTAGTGTATTACCCACGCCAATTCTGTTATGGCGCTAGTTTCAGCCTCATAGTCACGCCAATCCTGTGAGGTACTAGGGTTTGCTCTGTTCTGAGCTTTCTGAGCTTGATCTATGTGTGTCTCGCTTTGAGCCTAGATTACATGGTTCATTTGAGTCTTGGAGATTCTTCTTGAAGTGGTCAGTCTGGTCTTGGTTGGGAGAAATTCTTTGTTTTTTTCATTTTTAGGCGTTGGCGCTTGTTGTCAGTTAGAAACCCACGCCAATTGGCCATTGGTGCTAGTTGTCAGTGAGCAAGTCGCGCCAGTTGGCGCTACTTGTCAATGTACAAGTTGAGCCAATTTCAGGGTGTATGAAAATTGAGATTTTTTCCCTAAATCCTTGACCAGTGTGTCTTTCCCTTCCAGTTTTTCACTGCATGAGCATAGATTACATTGCTCATTCTTTGGAATGTCTTCTTTCCATGATTGTTTGATGTAAAAGGGAATGAATGCCTTGTTTTTATCTCTTGCTTTGGAAGTATTCTTTGTGTTTGACCTCATATGTCTTGTCGCCTTTTGAGGGATTTCGTTACAAAGTGTTTGAAACAACGATTGCATTCTTAGTGTTTGTTTACATCTCTTTTGCGTTCATCCTTCATTAAGAAGGATTTATGCTTATTTAGCTTCTTGGTTCTAAAGTGTCCTTTTTGTTAAAATGCATTAGATCGATACTGTATTGAAAGTATTTTTGAGATTTATCATTGAACTTTAGGCCACATTGTTTAATGATTGAAAGCTAAAATCGCTTTTGAGTGCATTCTTATCATTTGAAAAGGAAAAGGAAATTGTGCATATCATGTTCGCATAGTTTTTGAAAAAGAGGATTTTGTATAGATTACATTGCATTATTCGCATCGTTGAGTGTTTGAAATTACTTTGATAGTAAAGTTACCCAGTCAAAAAGTTTCGTTTTCGTTTTGTTGTTTGTTGCATCATTGTTTGAAGCTCTTCCCTTAACTAGATAATAGCATTCATCGAATTGAAAGTTTTCTTTTCTCATATAGCTGCATATAGGAGATTGTCATATGAACATAGTAGGTTTCCTGAAACCGAAACATAATTGAAGATCAACATTATAAATTCATTCAATTTACACTAAGGAAGCATTGAAACATTAACGAAACATTTAGAGGTCTAGGTTAGAGACATGTTCCGCGTCGTTAAACCTAGTAGTCGTCGTTTGCCTCTTGCTTAGACAAGCGCTTAGTACGACTTGAGCTCCCCGTACTCGTCGCGTATATAAAGGGATACCCCACTAGGTTTCAACCTTTATCCATAGGAAGCCAAGTCTCAGCGACCCTATACCCATGATACACGGACGAACAAGATTCTAGGAGATTTCCCCGCACGTACGTTAAGTCCTTGGTTGATTTATCTTCATTATTGAAACCAAGGTGTATATTGCAGCTTCACTTGACATTCCACACTTTTGTCGGAATTTCGAGTAGTCATTTCGATCTTCTCCGACCTTTAAATTTGAAAAGGTCATCAAGCGCTTGTCCTTTCATGCTTATTTCCAATCCGAAAGTGATAGAGCTACCTTTACTCGTTTCGACTCTTAAAATATGAAACGTTAGAGTTTTGTTTCAATGTTATAAAAATTAACCGCCCATGAAATATTCCCTAAGCAGTTAGTTTCCTTAGGGTGTTGTTTTCAGTCGTTTCCGATGGCAACTTTTCTAGAGTTCACCAACCAAGGAATCCTCCGATGGGAATCCTGGGCCATTTTCCTCCTTTTGGGAATGTTTGTGCTCCTTACATGGCAACGTTGTCCCTTCCCCGGGTTAACTCGTTGGGTTGCCTCGTTTGGTTGTTTTCAACCTCGTGGTCCCGAATGTCTCGCCATCGGTCAATTTTGCTTCCTCCACTCCGAACAACATCATGTTGATTCTTCTAAGGTGGATCTCTCTCCCCTTCTTCGCCGTTTCTACGTCCTCCTCTTTCTACTTCGCTCAGTGAAAGTCCGGATTCGAGTAACCAGTGGCTAAGAAGAAGAAGAAGAAGACAGCAGAAGTCTAACAAGAGAGAGGCTGGTACGCGCCTACCGCCTAATGCACCTCCTCTGATAAACCTCCCAACCCCTCCGTGGAAAGTCAAGTTCCCCGCACGTTGTGCAGTCAGAGATCATCTTCTTCGAGATTGCCCTAGCACTCCCAAGGTGCTCGAAGTATGGTCCAATGGTCGGCCGCCATCGCTTTGGCTTCCGGAGCCGGGTTGGGGGTACGTTCAACTAGTGCCGGTAAATCTCCTAAGAATCAGGAAGATTACCAATCCCTATAAGTTGTGTGAAGGGCAATTGTTATCTACCTTTGTTCGTATATGGATGAAGCCAAGCGAGTTTTGGACAACTCGACTATTCGTACCGTGCCTTCTCGGGCCGGCTACAAACACCTTCTTCGAGTCTTCTGCCCGCCCGATGCCACGAACAGTTAAGAGTCATCCTTGTCGATCCCGCTCCCTCGAGCTCAAATTCCGGTGAATCCGTCCCTAACCAACCATTGGTCGTGGGGATCCGTTGAACTAGCCCCATCTACGTGCACCGGGCCTCTTTTCCATCGAGAGTGGATCTCACATCCCTCAGTTCTTCTTGTTTTTCCGTATTCCTTCGACTAAGAAAGATTCTTCGTCCCCATACCCTTGCCAGCTACTCCTCCGCTCCCCGTGATGGAAGTTTCCGTGAGATACCCTTCCCACCCCAGATGGAGGCCGGGAGGATGCTCCTTCTTTCGTGCTCACCGGGGAAGACCCTCTCGCTCAATGGTAGCCCTCCGAGTAGCTCGTCGTCTTGATTGGAGTCGATTTGGCGGATACCGCCTTCCGTCTTATGTGTGCCGAGATCACAAGACAGATTTTAGTCCGTTCGTACTCAAAGCACTAATATGCATTTAAGGTGCGTTTGTTAAGATTTTATCCTCGACTACTTGGCAAGCTTTCGGTCTCTGCCTCACTGCTACCGTTACGCGTAACTGTTGGCTGAATACAAGAACGAGTCAACCCGTGAGGGATCCTTCCATGGTTACCTCTTACTTTGGGAGGTAAAACCATCCATATGGACGTGATGGTTGTTCTTAGGCCCCTTATATTTTAATCGCTTTCCGGGGCGTGATTACACCCATGCCATGGGAGCACTTGTCTCTCCCTTTTTCGTGTGGTCTCGTTTTCCGCATGAAGGATGATCGTGACCATCGATCGCCTTTCATTATTTGGTCCCGATATGGAATCCGGCCCGCCATCATCCCTTCCGGTTTTTATCCATTCGTTGTATTTTCCCCACCGCAGTCAACTATGTGGCTACTCACTCCCGTGCCCCGTACCCGCGGATAGTGCCGTCGTGCACAGAGTGTCAGTGCACGGGGTCCGACTTCCTTAATGTTTTCTCTTCCATTGGGAGTGGAACTCTTGAAGCGATGACTTCTTGTTCATTATGATGAAGTCATCGAGCAAGAAGTTCCTTGTCTTGTGTCAAGCTCCTTAAAAAATGAAACAAGGGTGTTCTTTATATAGTTCATTTTCTTGTGTCAAGCTCCTTAAAAAATGAAACAAGTTGGTCTGAGCGTAGTTCGTTTTCTTGTGTCAAGCTCCTTAAAAAAATGAAACAAGTCAAGTTAGAGAAGAGTTCCTTGTCTCAGTCAAGCCCTTAAAAAATGAAAACAAGGTTGTCTTAGCAATGCGCCTGCTTTCCTCGTGTCAAGCTCTAAAAATGAAACAAGGTTGTCTGAGCATATTCCTTGTCTTCAGGTAAAGCTCCTTAAACCATGAAACAAGGTGTCTTGAGGATAGTTCTTTTAATGTGTCAACCCTTGCGAAAATAATGAAACATGTTCGTTCAATTCGGGTTTTCATAAGATCTCGTAAAATCCCAACAGTCTTTCTTGATTCAGACTTGAACCTTCACTCCATCCTCGCCTTTCATATGGATTGAAGCTTGGGGCATGCACCTCGAATTGAGTCACCATGTCAGCATGCTTAAACATTTCTAAGCATAGTTTGTTTCCATTTCAAGCTTGTGTAAAAATGAACCAGTCTAAGCAATAGTTTATCTTTGTTTCAAGCTTGTGTAAAAATGAAACCAACTTCAAGCAAAGTTTCCTGATTTCAAGCTTGTGTAAAAATGAAACCTTTCCCATTTTACCCCTTGTGATTGTCATCTTATCAGCCTATTTTGCTAGATGAGCCTTGGTTTTCTCGCTCCATCGTCATTATCTGCTTGGCCGATCATATGCCTTCACTTGGTTGTTTTACCCGTTCCTGAGGAACCGCTGCTATGAGTGGTCTTGTTAGCCAACCTCTCGACCTTTATTTGTTCAGAGTAGTTACACCATTACCGGAACCAGTTGCTACCCTTTATACCACTCGTTCCTCCAGGAGGAGTCATCTTTCAGCTCTTTTCTGACTCTCTAAATATGAAAAGATCGCCGAGGCCCTTGTCGTTTCGATCTCGTTAAAATGGACACGAATCGACATTCATCCAGTATAAGTTTAACCCTTTTTCGGGCTGGGCTGGATCGATTACGAAAAAGGAATACCCTAGCCTATCGCGACTAGGAGGTTTTCCCGGATATTGTTTTCTACCTTTTCGGATCTGGGGAACTATTTACGAAAAGGGACCTGTGGAGTTTTCTTTTCCGCCGTCTTTTCAAACTCTCTAAACATGAAAAGACGCCGAGTTCTTCCTTTGTCAGACTCGTTAAACCCTGATGACATCGGATCCAGTCGAAATGACGTTATTCGAGTCGCTCCTTCCTAGGGCTCGTTAAATGTACTAGGATGGATTCGCCCGAAGGGTGGACTTATATGACAAGCATATGGTATCCTCTTCAAGCTTGTGTAAAAATAAAGAGGTACTCACCGAAATGGTGGGGGAAAATTGGAACCATCGTCGTTATCGTCGGCAGTATGTCGCTCTTGAACATGGCACTTGTCCGCATTCGTGTCGGGTTGGGGACATCTCATCTCGTTGTTTCACTTTGCTTCCATGGGTTTGGGTAATCTCTTTTGACCTCTCATCTGTTCACTGCCTCGTCGCCATGACCTTTGATCCGTTGATGTCAAATACTGCCAAGTCCATTGTCGTGCCGTTTATGTGTTCAAGAGAAGTTGGCCTCTGCAAATATCAACCTTCCTCTATTTCTCATACAATCCTGATTCACAACAAAACATTATGTTCCTCTGTCTCGTGTCGATGATGTGGGAATCATTATGGCCCACCTTCGATCAAGGTCACTTCCTGTCGACTTCAACTCATTATCCAGAAAGTTGGTCTAGAGACTCCTGATGGTACCTTGGAGCCTGCATGCCTCAATGGCAGGTTCGTCGCATTCGACGTGAAGTTTACATCATTGACTTCCGATCGAATGATTCTGCGGGTGTTCGACGTCAACTCATTTATTCGCACGTCGTAGATTGTACCTGTAGTACCTTGAGGACCATTGTCATTATTAGTGGTTTCTCTCGCGTCTGTTAACAGCTTTCATCATTGGCTGGTAATCAGACGATGTTCTTGCATGTTCGACATCAGCTCACACATTCGCATGCTAGAACTTGTACTTGTTTGGGTCGAGATGGAGCGCAAGACCCTGGATTGTGTCTGTTGTAATCCAGGCCGCGATTGTGGATTATTATCATTATGTACATGACTCACTGATTGGATGGCTGCGACCATACCTGAGTCTATTTGTTTGATCTTAGTTGGATGGCTGCGCCCATACCCTAGATCCGGATTATCGTATACTCTGTTTCGGATGGCTGCGTCCATACCATGTATATACATCATGTACTTGAGATTTTCAGTTGTATCTTTCTGCGCAGGTTTTCCGACGGCGGGCCTTCAGTTGAACATGTTCTCGTAAAGCATTTCACCCCTCTCTCTCTCTCGGGCCTCATGCTTTAGGGGGCATCTGTTACACAGTAATTTGTCACCGTCCGTACCATTCCCCGTCCCGCACAATGGAGGACCCATTATGTGACCTGTGAGCAATGTCAAGCCTTGAAAATACCTTCATTGCATCCCTTTCCATGAGGACAACATTTCTCCTGTTTATCATTTCCTAAGCAGACCCCTAAAAACACATGTTTTTGCATTGGCGCTGGTAGCCCGTTATGTACTCGCGCCAATGGGGGAAAATTAACACCGAGCCCGCGCCAATTGGCGCTCTGTCCCAGTGTTGTACCCGCGCCACTCTATTTATGGAAAGTTTTTTAAAAAAGAGGCGAAGTTTCGATTACAACAACTTCGTGGATGAGTCATCAGGAGTGGTTTCGCCTGAATAACCACGGCCTTCCTCTTTTGGCCTCTTGTTTCCACCATATGGGGAACCTCCCAAAGGATAAGGCCTCCCTTCCACTATTGTAGGGATCCCAACCTCCTCCTCTCCTCTATAAATATAGCCTTCATCCATTGATGAAGGGGCTGAAAGGCTGAAGGGCTGAAAGTCTTGAAGTGCCGAAGCTTTGCATCTCCCTATTCCCAAGTGCCTTTGTGCTGTAAAGAATCCCTTCTTTCCCTTAAGGCCCATTCAAGCGAGGAGACCATTGTTACGAGACTCTGGAGAGGTTTCCCTTTCCTTGGCAAGCTTTGCGAGACGTGGACGACCGGAGACCCGTTCGAAGGAAGCTGCGACGTCAGAACTTGGTTGTAACTTCTATTCGTTTATCATTTTAATAGATGACTATGATTATGGTTTCACTCCTTTTTCCATCATGTTAATGCGAGTAATATCTTTTCTGACCGATGTTTAGTTACGTATGCCGGTTCCTATGCTTGTATCTGTTCGTTTCTTCTGTGTGCAGGTGTTCATCCACGGAGATCGTGGAAGGATTGTGATCTGCCAGGGCTGAAGGACGGGGACATCTCTTCTTCGGATCTAGCGTTGGAATCCAGGTAGGCTCTTATCCCAAGTCTTTCATTCGTAACTAGGAGCTTGCGTCATAGCATTGTTTGTTTGTTGCTAGACCCCTGCTGGGCTAGTAGGGATCGCCTCTGTCCGCAGAGGGGATTTACCTCCTCACCGTGAATCGAACATGGTTTATTTTGCACACCTTCTGTTTGAATGGTTTTTGGTTTTCTTTAAGAGGGATTTTGTGTTGTATTATTTCAGTGTCATAGGACTTAAGATCTTCGTAACTCCATGCAAAAACATCAGAAAATTCTTTGAACAACTCTATGTATTTGAGTTTAACGTGAGCTGGCAAAGTTTTAGACAGCTTAATCATTTTCGGTTTTTCCTCACTGCCTATATTGCACTCCTCCGCTTCAGTCTCTACAGGCTCCAGTTTTGGTTTATTTGCAACATTGTTAAAATTGAACAACTCTTCTAAAGGGGTCAGACCTCTAGGCAAACTTTCGTCTTTAGAGTGCAGAGTTTCCAATTCTTCTATTCCTGATCCTGCACTCAATTCTGTTTTGTTTCTGAGTTTGCTAATTTGAAGATTAATATTGGCAGGTTCAGGAGACGATTCTTCTTTACCAAGAAATTTTTCTTCGCTGCAGTCTGTATCATAATCTGATTCCGAACTATGTAGTTCGAATTCATTTCTGAATCGCATGAAGTCTTCTATTTGTTTGTCATTGTCAAACACTTGCCAATATTTTTTATTATTAGGCACGGCTGGTCTAAATTTCATCGAAGTCGTGTTGTCTCCAGTATCATATGGCGTTAGACATGTCTTGGCTGCAAAAATTAAATTGTGGGCTGCAATGTTTCTTTTTCTTGGGACAAAACTCAGGTTGGCCTCCTCAAATGTTTTCAAAAGGTCCATGACATCATTCCGATAGGCTCTAAGTCTGGGATGATTTGCATTATACTCCCCATTGACTTGCCTAATGATTAACTCAGAATCCCCATACACGTTAACTCTTCTGGCTCTTAATTTCTTCACGAGATGGAAGCCTAAGAGAAGGGATTCATATTCTTATATGTTGTTGGAACACTGAAAGTTTAATTTACATGAAATACACTCTGTATGATTGTTTTCAGTGTTAGTAATCTAGACACCTGCACCAACATTATTTCTAGTGCATGACCCATCAAAATACATACTCCAAAGAGGATCATTTTCAGTTTTATCAGTTTGGTGAACGTCCTCTGTATGATTTGATTCCTCAAGTTTTTCGATATTTTGAGGGGTATTTTCTTTGCTGTCAAAATTTAACAGCAATGGACCAACGACTTGTAAATCAAGACCTGTGTTTTGTTTGCCAAAGTTTTCCAGTGCAGCAAACTGTTTTGACACCTGAGTGTCGTGTTCTTCTCCCTCCGTATCAGCCATCAATTATGTTGAAGTGATTTTTTCGGTAAGCGTTTCATCATTAAACATGATAAAAGAATCAAGGCTCGTACTTACAGCATATAGAGGAGAGTTTTGAGGCCTGTCTTGACTAGTCACTGTGTATTGCATGTGGGACTCCCTGTAAAGTCTTCTAGTCTGATTGAAAACAGGGATAGTCGCATAGGTCATGTCCATCTGCATGGTCCCCTGTAACTTAGCCCCCCAAGATCTCGATAAAATCATTCCATACTTTGGGGGCACATTAGCCACAACAATATCCATAACTAAAGACTTGGCTGGGATCTGGGCTAAGTTAACACAGAGGTCTTTTATCAACCCTAGACATTTTACTCTGCTTGAGTCAAAGGAGTAAAGGTCTTTATAAGGTCTGGTAATTTCTAGACCCAGGCTTTCCATCACAGCCTTTGGCATTAAATTATGATAATCCCCTGAGTCGTGCATAGTGTTGTGTAGAACTTTGTCATGAATGTTTAAGCTCACGTAAAAAGGAGGGACATGACCCTCTTGAAACTTACCTTCAATCTTTGGACCAAAAATAAGCTCTGGTTGGTCATCATTAAGATTGAGAGTGTCCTCGTTCTCATGTATGTTTAAGGCCTTTAAAATTTGATTCCTATATACATGTTGGGCAACTAACTCCTGCCCAATGCCATCGTATTTTTTACATGTTAGTGATGACTATATCTACAAATTTAGTTTTCTAGAAACTGATTTCCTTATGTCAATATGTCATCCGTAAAACCCTCCTAAAACTTTTTTTCACTCTTCTTCTACCTTTTCGCCGTCGAATCAAAACCTCATCACAATCCTATCTAACCTCAGCCTTATTTACCTGCCCATCAGCCTTAAAAGGCAAATCCACATCTGTTTCAAAGGTCTCCCCTATGTTAGGAAGTGGCGTTTTAAGACACCTCACCTTTGGCAATCATCAAAAAAGCCAAAAAAGCCTTCATCTGCAGCAAACCTACCATGACTGATCCCTTACTTTGCAAATGAAATTAACAAACAGCCTTAAGTCGTGCCACTCACAACCCGCGCCACTTATATCCCCTAGATCTCAGCACTGCATAAAACCCAACCTCAAGCTGACTATTAGGTTTGTCACAGTGTTCTATGGTTCTACAAAGGCAGGAAATATATTTCATCTCATGGAGTAAAATGTTTGAGTTTACAGTTAGAGGAACAGCTGCTTCTAAATGTAACTTGAGCCTTTAGATATGTCTGCAAAACAGAAAGCTACTCATCTGGACTTTACAGCTCTTTCCAGCATGAAAATCACAGGAAAAGGTCACCACTGTCTCAGCAAACTGGTAAATTGTCAAGGCCCAGAACCTCCTTCATTCACAAGCAGAGGGTTAGGGCGCCTCCTTCATCCATAAGCAGAGGGCGCAGGCCAATATTGACTTAGATAATTGCAAAGATCCAGGTTTGACTTGAACTGAAACAAATGAAACAGGGACTCCAGGTTTTATGAATGTGACTGATGATCATAACAGGAATATAGTGGAAATATGTTGGCTCAAAGGAAAGGGGAGTTTGGTCTGATAAAGGAGCTCATTTCAAACTTGCAAATCATGTGAATTGTTGAAGCTTTAGAAGGCCTGTCATCAGTAAACATCCCAATCATAAGAAGCTTGTTTTGTCCAAGATCAAATGGAATAGATGTTGTTAACCAATGCCATTACACAGGCAGAAGGAAAGCCCTTGGTTTTTCAAAAAGCACTGACCTTCATAGTCACAATTTTTTTTTTTCAAGTAACAGGTCATGAGATGAACAAGCCAAATGATAAATATCTCAGTCACCCTTAGAACAGTGTCACTGTGGCTAGGGTTTCTTCTAAAACACAGTGATGCTTGCAAGTAAAGATGCTAAGATTGGTGTTTTTCAAGTAGTTTACTTATCACCACATTCAGAGAAAGGCTGTGTCAAACATAGTGGTCAAAAAGCCTTCGGACACCTTACCTGATGAAGAGCCTCCTCCATGCATGAGTAGATGGCCAAAGCCATTACAAGTTGCTGAAGCTGATTGATTTGAAATACAATGGAAAGATACAAAGAAATTGAATAAAAGTCATTACACGGGTAATTATTACTATTTATGAGGCAAAGGTACTATTTTCCCTTTTCAAAAAACTGTCTGTCAGACAGTACATGTAGTGGAAAGGAGAAAATATTGAACATATTGTATGCTATTAATGCCAAAAGGAGCAGTTGATTTAAAAATGGTTAAAGACATTCCATGATCACCTACCCAGAAATCTAAGGAAATCCCTTCTGAGTAAACAGAGAAGTCTAGTGTGAAAGGATGCAACCTAAAGAGTGTATTTACAGTCCAGAGAAAAACTTGTGAATCACCTGGAAGCAGCAATTATCCAATCCATTGGAAGAACACAGGCCATCTCATGTTGAATAAAACAACAATCGCCAAGGTTGGTCAAAGTGCTCTTTGACACATTCTGATTAATTTTCTTTGGATTATCACTGAGAAAGTAAAACAGTGGCCAAAGTTGAGCTATAGAATGCATGATGAACAGGTATACAATGCTATAAATAGACAAAGAGGTAGTTTGATAAATTGTCAGTTTTTGAGTTTGAGGCAAATACATTTCTCCCACCATTCAAAAGACAGATATATCATGAGTAATGTACCTTCAGGCAGGAAGTTATTTGAAACAAAAAGGAGGTGCCTTTGAAATTGAGAAACCATAGCCAAATCCAAGTTAGGTCAGTGAACTTGGCACCTTTTGTGTTTAAAGATTGGAGAAAGCAGTCAAAAGACCAAAGATTGTCAAAACAGGTTTACAGAATCCTGTCCTATCAGCAACAAATCAGTGTTAAGGTATTTCATTGGCAATTTTATAATGCAGTGGCGGAAGTGATGAAGAATTTGTTGAGTTGCTTAGGTTCAAAGCCCGGGGGCAGAATCAATGATCGGGTGTATATATTCAAATGACAAGCCCAGGGTTTAAACACTAAACAAAGTTAAAAATCAATGTTACTTTTAAAGTTCAAATGACCGTTGGGGTGTTTTTTGAAAAGGATATAAGTTTGGAACATCAAAGGACGTCGTTTTCAAAGGCTGAACTAGAACCCGCTACCAGCAATATCACACACAAAGAGAACTGGTCGGAAATTCATGTGTTTGCCCTAGAAAAGCCACATGATTGCTCGTAAATTTACAAAGGCCGTCGTCGGCGCGACGTGCCCGCACGTTGGCGACGTGCTCAGATAAGGTCGCCTCGACTGTCGATAGGCCGAGTCTGATGTTTTTTTGTTTGGATTTGCTTTTTTTCCAAAGGTTGCCAACTTGTTGGAGGGTTCCTGCATTAACATAGTCCTCCTAAAGGATTTCTCCTCAAAAATTCACAAGGTACTTCGCCTCCTACCTCGAAAATCTCGAAAAATCAAGTTTAAAACCTGTGTGCCGTGGTTTGAAACTATGCATGGTTAAAAAGGCTTTGACCATTTTTGAAAAGGAGAAACTTTCCTCACAGTCCCCCACAACAGCACGCTACTTAAGCAAATTGCTTTTCATTCACTGTATCCTCCCACTGTGAATTTGTTAACAGAGAGTTTACCAAGGTGACAACACATTAAAAAGGAAAAATTTGTTGATGAGAAGTTAAACATTGGAGGCAGGGGTATAGAGGTGTTGGTGGACTCTTTAAACTCACAAGCAGAGAATGTGTTTCTTAAAAACACTGTGCATTAATTTTACAGCTGACTTGGGTCTGCCTTTACAAAAAACATATTGTATCATGTTGAAGATTTGTTAACAGGGATTTTCTGAAGGTGAATAGGGCCATTTTCTAGAAGAGCAGAGTTGTTAGTGTTTGAAGTTAATATTGGAAACAGAGGTGTAGATGTGTTGGGGTATCTCTTAAACTCACAAGCAAAAGAGTGTGTTTTCTAAAACCACTGTGCACTGATCTTTCACCCAAGCTAGGTTTGCTTCTTCCTTGCACTATATTGCATCATTCTGAAGATTTGTTGACAGAGGGATTCTGAGGGTGAAACAAGGCCATTTTCTAGAAGGCTGTATTGTTGATACAAACGAAACAATGAAGCCGTAAAAGCACAAAGTTGGTGATTGATTTCTCAAAATTCACAAGTGAAAGGTGCTTTTCCTGTTACAGGCTCAATTTTTCACCTAACCAAAAGGTCTCCCCTTTCTTTCCACTCAGATTGTCTCACAGTAACTGGCTGGACAGTATTTTTCAAAGTGAATGACCAAGAGTAGGGTTTTTATATTTGAGTTTTGTTTTGAAAACACAAATACCAAGTAGGTGAGCCTCTAACAAAGTCACAAGAGGGGGTGATTGTTCAACACCGTGCACAAAATCTACTAGGCTAATTCCATCTTTACACATGGTACCATTGTTAAAAAGGTTTCCTAGTCAAGGCATCCAGAGTTGAAAGGTTGTTTTTAATGAGTACGTAGGTGGTTTATTCAAGGAAACATTGTTACATTTTATTCAAAACCACAAGAAACCATATTCGCCCGGTCGCCTAGTGGCCGCTCAATCCAAATATAACATTTTTCATACAGTGAAGGCAGTTTGCCTTTTCCAAAGTTTGGTCAAAGTCAGAATGCCTCCAAAGCGAGATCACAAGGGCGGTCCACATAAGAGATATGAGCCTATCTCCATAGAAGAAATCAATGCTCACCCATCAGTGCTTTTCAATTTCCATGAAGTAGGTTGTCTTGATTTCTGCCAGAGGATAGAAGAAGTCAAGAGTTTCTCGCCACTTACACATTTGTGCGCTTTGAGATTCAAGGACAAACACTTCCAGTTAGCGGGTCTTGATTTCAAAATCTCCCCAAGGTATGTATCCAAGGCTACCAAGATCCCGTATCATGGTGAAAAGTGGTTTAAACAAGCTCATCTTGATCTGGAGGATTATAAACCTTTCATCAAACCTGAACATAGGGAAACCATCACTGCTATTTTCCCTTTCTCCTATCTTCTTGACAGTTATGCTCCGCTGATGAAAGCCATAATGAGATATTTCACTTGTGAAGGGAGGTTTAGCCAAATTTTGCCTATCATGTCCGCTTGTTGATGCATTTTACCAGAAGCAGGCAATTAAACCTTCCATACTTTTTGTCCAAAAGCATAGAGAAAATGGCAGCTACTGTCCAAAAGAAGGCTCCACCTCAGCAAATCCCTTCTCTCTTTCATCATTCCTTAATCAAGATTATCTTCTTACACCAGCTGGAGAAGAAAGGGGTTTCATGGGATTCCTTCATCAGCCATGCAGATTTCGCCACTGTCCCTCCTGTTCATGTGTCTCCTACTCAGCCTGTCCATCGCCCAGTGCCTTTGTCTAGTAGGCCTACCCCTAAAAAACTCAAGATGACCACTGGGCAACCAAGTGAACAGGGAGAAGGAGAGGGAAGTGAACCACAGGGAGAAAAAGAAGGCAGTGAGCAGCAGCAGCCAGATTTTGAGGGACAGCAGCAGTTGGAGATTAGTGAGCAGCAGCAGCCAGAGTTTGAAGATCAGCAGCAGCTACAGGTTGATGAACAGCAGCAAGTACAGGAAGAGGAACAGCAGCAGACAGAGATTGAGGAGCAGCAAGTTGGGCAAACAGTTGAAGCGCCTTTTGAGCCACAAACTGGACATGATGTTGAGGAAGGACAGCAAGCTGAAGCTGCCTCCTTGACAGTAACCAAAGCTGTTCCTAAAAAGAGGAGATTGACCAAAAGGACCACTTCCAGCTTGCCAAGGAGAAAAAGCGCTAGATTGGCATTCAAAGGCAAAGGTAAAATTGGAGAAAGTGCAAAGCATGGAGGTGAATTAGCTATTATCCCTATCCAAAGTGATGATAGTGACAATGAGGCCCGCCTCCTTGAAAACCTCCTCATTCACAAAGAAGGGCAAATTGAGGTGTTACAAGAAGATCTTCAAAGGGTGAGGAATTTCAACCACTTCTTGGAGGTTGAAAACAAACAAATGAAGTATCATGCAGCCATTCATGAGGCAAGGGCGATCAAGTATAAGAAAGAGGCAGAAAAGGCGTAAGTAAGAATTGAAGAGCTCATTGGCGAGTTTGATGATGAAGAAGAGGAAGACCAGCCTAGGCGAAAGAGGCCTAGGACCATCGGGCTTAGAAGAGCCTTGGAGAAACAGAGAGCAGAAGAACAAGCTCAATTCGAAGCCTTTCCTCTCACTACCCTCCTTGAGCAGGAAATTGAGGAAAACAAGGAAGCATGGCTTGAGAGGGCTAACCAGCATTTGGAAACAAAGCTTGAGAAGGCAAACAGGGATCTTGAGCTACAGAGAAAAAGGACTCTTCACTTTCAGAAGCTAAATCAGTTTGTCAGGCGAAAATTGAAGGTAGCACAAGAAAAATTGAAGAAGTTGAAGGAGAGGCGCCTAGCACGGAAAGAAGCAAAAAGCATATCAGCCCTTGATATTTTGGCTTCAGCTTCGGAGCATGTTTCTATGGACCCTTGAGGGTCATGCATGCCAATTTTGGGCCTGTTTCGGAAACTTTTTGTTTTTTGGCATTTTTGGGTTTTTTTGCCAAAACTCATAAATTCGCCATTTCAGTTTGATGAGTTGTCAAGGGAGGAGGATGATACCAATGGATGCCATAATTCCATGAGCAGGTCTCCAGCGATTTTCAGGGCATTTGAAGATCATTCACCCCCTCAAATTGGCGAAAAACAGCCTCATTTTGCACATTCTGCCCGCCATATCAGCAGCCTGCTATTTTCTGGGTTTTTGCACACAGGTACAGTTTTGAGGGACTTTCAGAGATCAGATTGAGGTAATTCCACTTGTGTCGGAAAGCAGACACAGAGAGCTTTCCAACGAGCCATCATGAGCCTCATTTCGACACCGGGAAGGCTTCCATTTTCCTTCAGCAAGTCAGGGGACCTTTTTCAGGCATAAATATGAAGTATTTTTGTAATTTTTGAACTCCAAAAATCTGCTTTTCCCAAATGTGCGTTAAGCTATTTTTATCATGGAAAAATCATGTAAAGTCAATATAATTTCCGTTTTTAGCAGTTTTTTAGATATTTTATGGGATATTTTGTGCCTTGGGCTTTGCAAAGCCTCAAGGACAAGTTTAGATATTTTGACTTGGCCAATGGGATAGCTAGTTGCTCCATGAGATTTTCCTCCCTCAAGCCTATTTATTCCATGGTTCTCATTGTAAATCAGAGGCTGAACTTGAGAGAAGAATTAATACATTGGTCATATGAGCTTTGAAGAATACACTTGAGTTATGATTGTTGGACTGCCTCTTGGATGCTTTTGAGGAATGATGAAGGATTGTTGATGGATTCCTTGACATGGTAGAATGGTATAGTGCTTCTTAATGTGTTTTGTCTTCTAGTTTTCATTCATAATCCATTTTTCTTGCTGCTATAGGTCAGTAGAGATTGATTTTGAGATATGCCCATGGAGGCACCTCAAAATCCCTGAATCTTCATAGCTTGATGTTTTCTTCTCCCTTAGTTATGCTAAAGAATTCTTAGTTGCTCTTTAGTAACCTAAGGTATTGTTACTAAGTTTTATTCATCAGTTCTATGTATGTTAAGTAGGATGTATGGTTTTCCCTACCTACCTACAAGCTGCCCATAGTTCTGTCCATAAAACTTTCTCTTTGACTGATTTGTTGATCATCTTGTTGAACCAAGGAGGCCTAGTCCCGATCTAGCCCTTTTCCTAAAACTATGAAAACTTATTTGTCCAAGTGCCCAATGACTTAGAGACTATGTTTAGGCGTTCCGGCATAGTTTATGAGTTGTTAGTTTGTCTCATGTGTTTTCCCAAAGTCTGATAGCCATTTCCCGAAGTTAGAGGGTCTTATACCTCTATGTATGGCTGGAATGTTTGATTTCTATGTATTGATTAGCTTATAGTTATTCCTAGCATGATTAATGGCTTGATATTACATGTTTATGTCTGCTATTAACTAGTTTGCACCTGAAATCCCTTGTCTTTCACCAACTTATTGTTCATTTAATCCATTTTGCCCAGAGATCCCTTCTATCGTGAATCAAATCGGCCCTACAGCAGCTTTACATCATCACCTCATAAGCTTCCTTGACCTGTTTGACCCCATAGCCCAATTTATCTACATCTTGTTATCCAGTTTATGTATTTGATCAGTTTTATCCCTCACAAACTTAAAAACTAAAAAAACCGAAAACACACTTCATAACTAGCCTAATATCAGAACACCGCAAGTAAACACACCGACATCTTTTACACATATAGAGAGAGCCCTCTCTGAGTCCAGGAAGGCTAGGTCCTTGGGCTCCAAAGCTTGGTTTGATGTTACATCGTCATTTGGCTAGCCAATCGGCCAAATCACGGGACCCTAACATAATGGCGATCACGGTGGGACTCTGAGTGATTAAAAAACTTAGTTTCCCTCATCTTTAGAAGCCTTTAAGAATACTACTCAGTTGTGTTATCTACTTGCTCACCTAACACCATCTTATCAAATTACCTGGTTGACAAGGTTGATGAAATCTAAAGTACAAGCCAGTGCTCAAAGTCAATCAACCATCATAGCTGAATTCATTTTGAGATGAAAATAGCTCTCACCCATCTTAGTAGCGATAATTGGGATTCATAAATCTTTAACATCATTGCGACTTATAAACTCAAAAAAACCCAGACATCTTTAAGTTCTGGCTTTGATTCTTGGTGATGGATATAGATATATCTCATATGTTAATAATTTAGCGTCTACTGCTTCTAGTAAGCGTTTATTTTACCAATCTGTTTGCTATCGTTGGACATTTTCCCATCACTCACCGCGGTCTTCATGTGAGATGACAGTGTGATTAATAAATCATGAAACTCTGTGATCTTTTGATTGCTTAGGTACCATAAACAATGACAGTCCATAGACTCATTTTTTTAAACTCTTTTTGTTCGCCATGCCCTGGCGAGTGACGAAACAAGTGCGGGATGCTTTATTCTGCTCATTGATTTATGGCGCGAGAAGATTAAAGCATTCTCAGGGTGGTCTTGGTGGTGGACCGCCAGTACCATCTTGGCAAAAACAGCAGTTCCACGAAGAATATATAATCATCCTGATAGCGTGTGCTGGTGAGCGGCAAGCCATATCCGGGACATTTAACACGATATCATTTCTCTCTGGCTGGATCCAGAATCACATTCCTGCGGAAAAATCAATACGGCGGATCCATCCAGACACAATCCCCCTATCACGTGAATGATAATGTCTGCGCCGCTTAAGCCAGTCGTCCAGCTCAAATGCAGATCATCGATGAGAACAGAATCTTGTACCTAAAACTACTTAATATCCTTCTGGATTCACCTTGGAACTAGAGATCATACAAGCTCTTCCAGGTAATCATTATATTCAGATAGCTTTGATCTTGAAACCTAGACCACAGTCCTATTAGAAGCTTCCCCATACACGATTTCTGGCTTTCTCGATTGCGCTCTATCGCTCCCAGATAAACAAGCTTAGGATATAGTCCAGGATTCATCATGCCTGGTCAAACCACCCTTTGTTCCGACGGCAACATTGCCATTCGTCCTCATCTTGTACATCATCCGTAGCTCCGATCATATGGCACGATACCTTTGCTGGTGTTACCTCCTTTGGCCTCTCTGGCAATGTCAGAGAAGTACAGCCATCACACTTTACGGAGAAGACACCTTTAACTCACTTGTATATAATAGATGACCAGTCATTGTTCCCTAAGTGACGAGGCGTCGAATGAGCGGAAGATATTTGCCCCAAAGTCTTAAATTGATACCAAAGCAACGGTTCAAAGCTTAGCTCCAAACGGTTATCCATGATATCCCAGAACTACATCAAGTTTTCAGAAACAGGTGGGAAATCCGAAGAAACCCCATTCAAATCCTGTCAGAATATAACAATCTAAAACGGGAAAATGGGGAAAGTGTCCAAGCTTACTGTACTAGGTTCAACAGTGTATATAACTCCCTCCCACCTCATTTCAAACCTCCACTTGGTTTAGCTTTGGCAAAATTTCCTGAGGGTTTTGATCCGGACATGACATATCATCTGAGAGATAAAGATCCCCCTACCTTAGAGGAAATGCAACAAATAGCTATAAAAGAAGATGCCAACTTAGCTGAAAAAAGAGCTAGAACTAGATCAGAAAGAAAAGTCACATATAGAGATGAGGTCTCCACTTCATCACGTTCCCTAGATCCCAGAATAGATGACTTAGTCAAATCCATGGCTAAAATGTGGGAAAAGATCAATGAAAAAGCTCCTGTTAGGGACAACCAGCCAAACCCTCCAATCAGAAACCGAAATCAAAACTTTAGGAGGGAGCAGCCCCAAAACAGACCAAGGGATAATGACCAACAGATCAGACCACCATTCAATGAAAACTATGTGGAAGAGGATGATAGGGAGACAGAACCTCTTGATGAAAGTCATCTAAATCTCGTAGGGTCTGATAATGAAAGTGAGGTGTACCTCACTGCAGAAGAACAAGAGCTATGTTCTCCTAATCAGGATGAGACCAACTATGAAGATCTCGACGATCCTGCCTTAGACTTTCAAAATGCCATAATAGAAGCTCACCGGCAGTATAATCTTAGAAGCAGAAAAAACCAAAACCATTCCAAAAAGAATAACCCTGACCATACCAAAACCTCTGATAAAATCCTAAATGAGACCATGGATAATAGCAAAATTAGGGCCCAAAAAACTGACCAAAACAAAGGTAAGGCCATTCAGACAAGTATCAGCTCAGATATTCCTAGTACCTCTACAAAAACCCCAAAGTTGACTGTATCAAAAGAAATCCCAAGCCAAAGTCAGCAAATTAAGAACATAGAAAGGGTTATGTCTGAGAAAGCTGAAACAAATCTGCCCAAACTACCTATTCCTTTTAGCTTCAAAGGGGAAATTTCCAAAATAAAAATTACCATACCCCTTACAGAGCTAGTAACTATAGATAGGTATAGATCTCAAATTTTCAAAGTATTTGACCTAGAGAACAAGGCTGATACCTTGAATCTAACTGACGACAAACCTAAGCTTTTATTTGGCCCTAAAGTAGAAGGTGAATATCAAGAAGGATCTATTTCTCCTTTCTACATAAGCTTAAACATTCAGGACAAAATATTACATAATGCCATGTTAGATTCTGGTGCCTCCCATAACCTCATGCCTAAAGCAGTCATGGAAAACCTAGGACTGGAAGTGACCCAACCTTACAAAAACCTGTATTCTTTCGACTCGAGCCAGGTCAAATGTGTAGGTCTGATAAAAAATCTAGACTTTGCCCTAACACAACTACCAGCCAAAAACTTAGTCATGGATGTAGTAGTAGCTGACATCACACCCAAGTATGGAATGCTACTATCAAGAGCATGGGCTGCCAAAATACAAGGTAGCCTTCAAATGGATATGTCATTCGCTACTATCCCGGTTTTTAACCAAACTAGGAGGTTATACCAAGAGGCTCGCATGAAATACATGGTTAGCAACAGAGACAAGCCAAACAATACCCCCATCTATTCCATTCATTCCAATTTAGATTCTTTTATCTTATACAATGAAGATGATACACACAAGCAGATAAAAGAAAACGAAGACATGTCCAAACCATTACTTAATGAAGAAATTCATGACCAAAGTCCCAAGAAACCTGAGAAACAGCTTAGTATCATGTATGAAAAAGAAACTCTTTGGAGTATAAGCTTTGATGGTTCTTGTGGCAAGACAGGTTCAGGAGCAGGCATCTGGATACACAATACTAAAGAAGGTCATTCTTTCAGATTAGAATTCCAATGTACAAATAACATTGCGGAATATGAATCCCTTCTCATTGGTCTACACATGCTTAGAGACTTAGGCGCCAATAGAATAACAGCTCAAGGAGACTCAGAGCTTGTAATCAGGCAAATCAAAGGTGAATATTCAGCTAAGAATCCAAGACTGAGAGAATATAGGAATGCATCTTTAGATATCCTTAAAACTTTTGAAAAATATGAACTCACCTATATCCCTAGGATTCAAAATAGTCTGGAAAATGAGCTCGCCTTTGCTGCAAGCACTAGCCAAATACCATGTATAAGTGAGCAATATGACATCCAAGTGAAACACCGCCCCACTATACCAGATAATCTTGACCATTGGCAAGTGTTCCAAGATGATGATCAAATTGATGATTTCCTCCAATCTAGGAATGAGTTTGAAATAACCAAAACAGACTCAGGAGATGAAGAGAGGAAACCCAACCTAAGTCAAGACCAAGAGCTAAATACACCTTTATGGACCAATCTAAACCTGGTAGACCATCCATGTGACAGGGAGATAGAAGAAGACATTGACCAAAGAGAACTTGAAGTCTTACACTGCGAAAATGACACCATACCTAGAGGGCTCGCACCTTTAGAAGAATTGTTTGACTTTAATGATGTGGCCAAAAAGCCTAAAATGGAATCTACAGAGGATGACATAGAGGAATACAACATAGGAAATCCAGAAGAGCCAAAAAAAATTAAACTATCCAAAACCCTCCCACCTAACATAAAACAAAGGTACATAAATCTATTCAAAGAATTTAAAGATGTGTTTGCATGGGGGTACCAAGATTTGAAATCATATGACACCAACATCATCCAACATAAAATTCCCCTCAAAGAAAATCAAAAACCTTTTAAACAAAAGTTAAGAAGGATAAACCCAGTGTTATTACCATTGGTTGAAAAGGAAATTAAAAAGATGTATGATGCCGGTATAATAGTATCTCTCCGATACTCTGAGTGGGTCTCAAATTTAGTATCAGTTAGAAAAAAGACCGGTGAAATCAGACTTTGCATAGATTTCCGAAACTTGAATAGGGCATGTCTAAAAGATAACTACCCTTTGCCCAAAATGGACCACATACTTCAGAAGGTCGTAGGCGCTAAAAGAATCTCATTGCTTGATGGTTTTTCTGGTTATAACCAAGTATTGGTTTATCCTACCGATCAGCATAAAACAGCTTTCACCACCCCCTGGGGCACTTTTATGTACGTTAAAATGCCTTTCGGACTAATGAATGCTAGCGCCACATTTCAAAGAGCCATGGACATAGCCTTCTCAGAAGACATAGGTGTTTTCATAGTCATATATCTCGACGATATAACAGTATATTCTAAATCTGACGAAGAACACCTAGCACACTTAAGAAAGGTTTTCAACAAATGCAGAAAGTATGGTTTGTCCCTAAACCCCAAGAAAACACTTTTTGGTCTAGAGGAAGGAAAACTTCTAGGTCACATTATTTCGGAAGAAGGAATTAAAATAGACCCCCAAAGAATCGAAGGAATCCTACAGATAAGTCACCCCAGAAACATAAAGGAATTACAGTCTTTTATCGGCAAGATAAATTTCTTGAGAAGATTCATCCCAAACCTTGCCGAGCTCCTGAAAGAGATCACAAATATGTTAAGAAAGGAGGTCGGGGTTAAATGGACTATAGAAGCCAAAAAATCTTTTGAACTAATTAAAAGGGCTTTAACTGAGACACCAGTATTGATAAGCCCTGACTTCACCAAAGATTTTTACATTTTCTCATTTGCCTCAGAACATACAATAGCTGCGGTGTTGTTGCAGAAAAATGCAGCTGGGCAGGAACAACCCATTGCCTTTTTTAGCAAATCCATGAGAGATGCTCCCTTGAAATATAAAATCATGGAAAAACAGGCATTCGCATTGGTAAAGGCACTAAAAGATTTCCGAGTTTACATCTTACATTCTCATGTCATAGCTTTCGTCCCTAATACTGTCGTCAAAGACATTCTCAACCAAGATCCCGATGGTAAAAGGGGAAAGTGGATTGCTATCATCCTAGAGTATGATTTAGAAATCAGGCCTACTAAACTAGTTAAAGGGCAAGGACTTGCGAGATTAATGGCTGAAACCAACCTCCAAGCTTTAGATATAAATTTTGTTGATGCCTTAGAAGAACAGGAAGAATGCACACTTCCCCCTATCGATCAAACATTTTTGGATTCACCTTGGTATGCAGACATTCTTTATGTATTAACTTATATGAATGCTCCTCCGACCTTATCAAAAACAAAAGCGAGATTTCTCAAACAAAAATCTTTAAAGTTTTGCATTATAGATAGTTCTCTGTATTGGAAAAATCCTACTGGTATGCTGCTTAAATGTCTGCTTGAGTCTGATGCAGAGAAAATTATGCGGGAAATGCATGAAGGGGAATGTGGAGGTCATCTCTACTGGAAAACTACTGCAAACAAAATCCTTAGAGCCGGTTATTATTGGCCCACCTTGTTCCCTGATACTCACAAACTGGTCATGACCTGCCATAAATGTCAAATTTTTGATGGCAAGAAAAAGCTTCTACCTTTTCCCTTACATCCCATCATAGTTGAAGGACCCTTCCAACAATGGGGTCTAGACTTCATTGGGGAAATTCACCCCTCCTCCTCCGCTCAACATAAATGGATCCTCACAGCCACTGATTACTTTACCAAATGGATAGAAGCCATACCATCTCGGAACGCCACCGATTCAATCATCATCACGTTCCTAGAAACCAATATCCTATCCAGATTTGGCTGTCCCAGGAAAATCATTACAGATAACGCCGTTGCCTTCTCTTCCAAGAAAATGATAGACTTCTGTCACAAGTATCATATTTCATTAGGGCATTCCACAGCCTATTACCCTCAAGGTAATGGTTTAGCCGAGTCTTCTAACAAAATCCTAGTCAACATTATCAAAAAAATTCTTGAACAAAATCAAAAAGCATGGCATGGGAAACTAGTACACGCCTTATGGGCTGACAGATTAACTACCAAGAAATCCATAGGTATGTCCCCTTACCAGCTAGTTTATGGTATAGATGCCATTTTCCCAACATCTTTAGGGGTTCCGGTAATGAAACTATTACAAGAAGTCCAAATAGAAGAAAATGACATACAAAGGAGAGTAAATCAGACTATCCATTTAGAACAAACCAGAGAAGAAGTTTACCAAAGGGCTCAGTTAGCTCAAGACAAAATTAAACAACTTTTTGACAGGAGAACTAAGGAAAATGATTTTCAGATTGGAGATAAAGTTTTAAAATGGGATTCTAGAAGAGAAGATAAAGGTAAACATGGCAAGTTTGAAAATTTATGGAAAGGGCCTTACATCATCAGTTCAGTCAGTGGAAATAATGCTTTCTTCTTGCAAGAACCTGATGAGACTGAAATTTTTGGGGGTCCTGTGAATGGCAGGACATTGAAACATTATTTTTGTCAGGAGCTCCATTTTTGAGTTTGAGACACTTTCAGTCATTGTACATACCATTGTTTGAAATATTGAAAAAATAGAAAAGTCAAAAACAGTAAAAGATAGGAAAGTCAAAAACAGTAAAAAGCAGAAAAGAGGGCAAGTGAAGATAGAACAAAGGCCCCATGTTCCAAAAAATAGTCTTTCGGAAAGCGAGCAAGTCTAAATGCCGCTGCTGGTACTTCAATGTCTTGTTCGGCTATCTAGCCTAATCATAGCTGAGCATGTTTAAATTTATTTGCTGATAAGTTAGTGAGTGTCAAGATAGTCAACATTGTGTAAGATTGACTTATCACAGAGCTTAGATTAGGGAGAGATTCTGGTTCCACATGCCTAAAACAGAACCAAAGAGAGAAGCGAGGGATGAAAAACACATTGTACATCTTAAACCCGCTTGTCTAAGTTTCCTTTGTTGCAGAATAACAGTTGTGTGCAGCTTGTCTTTTATGCCGCAAATGCATGACAAATCAGACTGCCTAATCCTGATTTGATCATTTTTGAATTTCATGTTGTAGATTAGAGAATGAAATCTTGTCAAACTGCTTAATCTTGACAGTTGATCTAGCATAGGTAGAGAAATGAAGGAGTTCATCAGCTTAATCTGAACTCCCGGCAGATATAAGAGTAGAAGTAGATAGGTTCATTTTGCAAAAAGAAAAATATGCATTGTCAAAAGGCTGCTAGTTCAAATGCGCCAAAGAGAAGAAAAAATGTTAGGAAAGATAGTGGGGTAGGTAGAAGTATCATTGATGTTAACCATGATGTCACGTTTCAGAAATAACATCAAGAGAAGGGTAAATTTTGCGCCAATGGATAAGGCACTGGTCTTCATAAGCCAAAAATCTGAATTCTGGACACCTCCTGACGAGGAGCTGCCCTCCCCAAATGGAGCCACTGTTAGCCATCACTATTTTTTACATTGTTAGTGATGACTATATCTACAGCTGAGTTTTCTAGAAACTGATTTCCTTATGTCAATATGTCATCCAGAAAACCCTCCCAAAACTTTTTCTGCCCTTCTACTCATTCAATCCACCCATGGCGAAATCAAAACCTCATGGTCACAATCCTATCTAGCTTCAGCCTTATTGGTCTGACCATCAGCTTTAAAAGGCAAATCCACATCTGTTTCAAAATTCCCCCCTATGTTAGGAAGTGGCGCTTTAAGACATTTCACCCTTGGCAATCATCAAAAATCCAAAAATCCTCCATCTGCTACAGGCCTACCATGACTGATCCTTTACTTTGCAAATGAAATTGACAAACAGCCTTAATTCGCGCCACTCATATTCCCTAGGTCTCAGCACTGCATAAAGCCCAATCTCAAGCTGACTATTAGGTTTTTCACAGGGTTCTATGGTTCTACAAAGGCAGGAAATATATTTCATCTCATGGAGTAAATGTTTGAGTTTACAGTTAGACGAACAACTGCTTCTAAGTGTAACTTGAGCCTTTAGATATGTCTGCAAAAGAGAAAGCTACTCATCTGGACTTTACAGCTCTTTTCAGCATGAAAATCACAGTAAGAAAAGGTCACCACTGTCTCAGCAAACTGGTAAATTTTCAAGGCCCAGAACCTCCTTCATTTACAAGCAGAGGGTTAGGGCGCCTCCTTCATCCATAAGCAGAGGGCGCGGGCCAATATTGACTTAGATGATTGCAAAGATCCAGATTTGACTTGAACTGAAACAAATGAAACAGGGACTCCATGTTTTATGAATATGACTGATGATCATAACAGGAATATAGTGGAAATATGCTAGCTCAAAGGAAAGGGGAGTTTGGTCTGATAAAGGAGCTCATTTCAAACTTGCAAATCATGTGAATTGTTGAAGCTTTAGAAGGCCTGTCATCAGTAAACATCCCAATCATAAGAAGCCTGTTTTGTCCAAGATCAAATGGAATAGATGCTGTTAACCAATGCCATTACACAAGCAGAAGGAAAGCCCTTGGTTTTTCAAAAAGCACTGACCTTCATAGTCACAAAAGTTATTTGTCAAGTAAATCTATCATGAGTTGAACAAGCCAAATGATAAATATCTCAGTCACCCTTAGGACAGTGCAGAGGAACAGTGTCACTGTGGCTAGGGTTTCTTCTAAAACACAGTGATGCTTGCAAGTAAAGATGCTAAGATTGGTGTTTTTCAAGTAGTTTACTTACCACCACATTCAGAGAAAGGCTGTGTCAAACATAGTAGTCAAAAGGCCTTCGGATACCTTACCTGATGAAGAGCCTCCTCCATGCATGAGTAGAGGGCCAAAGCCATTGCAAATTGCTGAAGCTGATTGATATAAAATATAATGGAAGGATACCAAAAACTGAATAGGAGTCATTGCACAGGTAAGTGTTACTGTTTATGATGCAAAGGTATTGATTTCCCTCTTCAAAAAGCTATCTGTCAGACTATACCTATAGTGGAAAGAAGGAAATGTTATGAATAATGTATGCTATTGATACCAAAAGGAGCAGTTGCTTTAGAGAAATGGTTAAAGGCATCTCACTATCACCTGCCCAGAAGCCTAAAGAAGATCCTTTTGAGTAAACAGTGAAGTATAGTGTGAAAGCAAGCCATCAAAAGAGCGCACCTATAGTCTAGGGAAAAAGCTTATAAGTCACCTAAGAGCAGAGATGATTAAACAAGATTGGAAGGGCACATGCAATCTCCTGGGACAGAGTTGAGGTTTTGGAATGTCTCCCTTACAAAAGACCAAGGCACCAGTCAAAATACATTAACAAGGCAAGCCCTGTTTTTCAGGAACATAACATTTTTTTTTTAGCATCATCTTTACAGAGGTAAGGTGGTTTTCCTTACATCAGAAATAGCCCCAACATTGTTAAAAACAATGGCAGAGGTGATGAATCTTGTTGAATGTTTGCCAAGGTTTAAAAACTCGGGATGAAAATCAATGTGCGGGTATATATATTCAAATAACAAACCCACTGTTAAAAAAAAAAAAACAAACAGAGTTATAGATCAATGTTAATTTCGAAAGGTTAAATGACCGTTGGAGAGTTATGGTGACATAGCATCAAAGGGTAAGTATGGTGTAAAGTTTTCATTTTCAAAAAACTGAAGAAGGGCCCGCGCCTCTCTAGCACCAAGGCGAGAAAATCCGGTCGAAAATTCACAAGTATACACTGTGCAGAGGCAGCGCGACGTGCCTGGGTTTTGGCGCGACGTGCCTGGGCGGAATTTTGCACAGGGCTCTTTGTCGGCGCGGCGTGCCTGTACGTTGGCGCGACGTGCCTGTACAAGGCCACCCGACCACACGACAGGCCGAACCGACAAGCACTTGCTGCGCGACGGGTTTTTCTTCAAAGGTTGCCGCGCAGCTGTCCAGAGTCCCCAACATTGTTTCAGCTTTCAAAAGCGGATGTTCATCAAAGTTCGAGGTATTTTATATGCTCCCGAACTATTGCAATGTGATAAAGGCCGAATTTGTCATTCAAAGAGCACATATAGAGATACGGGGTTTTGAAGTTGTCTTGTAAAGATTTGTGCTTTGATTATAAGAAAACTTGGTTGTGAAAAGATAGGGTTTGGTCTTAAAAGAGAAAAATTGTCCTCACAGTCCTCCAGACCTTGCCACATTGTCAAAGCAGTGAAATGCAAACAGTGGAAGGAATTGTGACATATTTTCTTTAAAAAGGAAAACTCACACAGTTTTAACCTAAAGGCTTGTGGTCTTCTTAACAAACTCTGTCATTATCACCCCAAACCTGTGTGTTGACATTCTTAGCATATGTGTGGTGATTTGCTTGATATACAAACAATGAAAAGAGGGCACACTTGCACAGGACAGAATTGTTAGATGTTTGAAAGTCTCCTTGAACAAGGAGTTTTTGTGTTAAGGTTGACATCAAAGACTTTAAAAACAGAGTAATCAGTGGCATTTTCTCACAGCACACTACTTAAGCAGATTGCCTTTCATTCACTGTATTCTCCCACTGCGAATTTGTTAACAAAGAGTTTCCAAAGGTGAACAGCATATTGAAGGACAGAGGTTGTTGATGGTTAAATTTTGACATTGAAGGCAGAGGTACCAAAGTGGTGTTGGATTTCTCAAAACTTCACAAGTGAAAGGGGCCATTTTCTAAAGAGCAGAGTTGTTAGTGTTTGAAGTTAATATTGGAAACAGAGGTATAAATGTGTTGGTGTATCTCTTAAACTCACAAGCAAAGAGTGTGTTTTCTAAACCACTGTGCACTGATTTTACACCCAAGCTAGGTCTGCTTCTTCCTTGCACTGTATTGTATCATTCTGAAGATTTGTTGACAGAGAGATTCTAAGGGTGAAACAGGGCCATTTTCTAGAAGGCAGGGTTGTTGATGATCGAGTTTAACATTTGAAGCCAGAAGTACACATCTGATTGACAAAGAGACTCTAAGGATGAACAGTACACTGAGGAGCATAGTTCGTTGATGGGATTCTAACTTTGGAGGCAGAGGTACAAAAGTAGTGTGTAATTTCTTAAAACTTCACAAATGAAAAGGGCCACTTTCTAAAGGGCAGAGCTGTTGGTAATTGCTTTTAACATTGAGACAGAGGTACTAAGGAGCAGGGTTTTAATATTTGAGTTTTGTTTTGAAAACACAAATACCAGTATAGGTTGGCCTAACCAAATCACAAGAGGGGTGATTGTTCAAAACTGTGCACAGGGAATCTACAAAGCAGTTATCCCATCTTTTACACATGGTACCATTGTTAAAAAGTTTGCATGGCTGAAGTGCATACAGAGTTGAAAGGTTGTTTTTAATAAGTGCAGAGGTGGCTTATTCCAAGAAACATTGTTGCATTTTATTCAACACCACAGGGTCCATATTTGTCCAAACAGTGTAGTGGCCAGTTTCAATCCAGCAGAACATTTTTCATACAGTGAAGGCAGTTTGCCTCTTCCAAAGTTTGGTCAAAGTCAGAATGCCTCCAAAGCGAGATCACAAGAGTGGTCCACATAAGAGATATGAGCCTATCTCCATAGAAGAAATCAATGCTCACCCATCAGTGCTTTTCAATTTCCATGAAGTAGGCTGTCTTGATTTCTGCCAGAGGATAGAAGAAGTCAAGAGTTTCTCGCCACTTACACATTTGTGCGCTTTGAGATTCAAGGACAAAAACTTCCAGTTAGCGGGTCTTGACTTCAAAATCTCCCCAAGGTATGTATCCAAGGCTACCAAGATCCCGTATCATGGTGAAAAGTGGTTTAAACAAGCGCATCTTGATCTAGAGGATTATAAACCTTTCATCAAACCTGAACATAGGGAAACCATCACTGCTATTTTCCCCTTCTCCTATCTTCTTGACAGTTATGCTCCGCTGATGAAAGCCATAATGAGATATTTCACTTGTGAAGGGAGGTTTAGCCAAATTTTCGCCTATCATGTTCGCTTGTTGATGCATTTTACCAGAAGCAGGCAATTAAACCTTCCATACTTTTTGTCCAAAAGCATAGAGAAAATGGCAGCTACTGTCCAAAAGAAGGCTCCACCTCAGCAAATCCCTTCTCTCTTTCATCATTCCTTGATCAAGATTATCTTTTTACACCAGCTGGAGAAGAAAGGGGTTTCATGGGATTCCTTCATTAGCCATGCAGATTTCGCCACTGTCCCTCCTGTTCATGTGTCTCCTACTCAGCCTGTCCATCGCCCAGTGCCTTTGTCTAGTAGGCCTACCCCTAAAAAACTAAAGATGACCACTGGGCAGCCAAGTGAACAGGGAGAAGGAGAGGGCAGTGAACCACAGGGAGAAAAAGAAGGCAATGAGCAGCAGCAGCCAGATTTTGAGGGACAGCAGCAGTTGGAGATTAGTGAGCAGCAGCAGCCAGAGTTTGAAGATCAGCAGCAAGTACAGAAAGAGGAACAGCAGCAGATAGAAATTGAAGAGAAGCAGGTTGAGCAAACAATTGAAGCGCCTTTTGAGCCACAAGCTGGACAGGATGTTGAGGAAGGACAGCAAGCTGAAGCTGCATCCTTGACAGTGACCAAAACTGTTCCTAAAAAGAGGAAATTGCCCAAAAAGACAACTTCTAGCTTGCCAAGGAGAAAAAGCGCTAGATTGGCATTCAAAGGCAAAAGTAAAATTGGAGAAAGTGCAAAGCATGGAGGTGAATTAGCTATTATCCCTATCCAAAGTGATGATAGTGACAATGAGGCCCGCCTCCTTGAAAACCTCCTCATTCACAAAGAAGGGCAAATTGAGGTATTACAAGAAGATCTTCAAAGGGCGAGGAATTTCAACCATTTCTTGGAGGTTGAAAACAAACAAATGAAGTATCATGCAACCATTCATGAGGCAAGGGCAATCAAGTATAAGAAAGAGGCAGAAAAGGCGCAAGTAAGAATTGAAGAGCTCATTGGCGAGTTTGATGATGAAGAGGAGGAAGACCAGCCTAGGCAAAAGAGGCCTAGGACCATCGGGCTTAGAAGAGCCTTGGAGAAACAGAGAGCAGAAGAACAAGCTCAATTCGAAGCTTTTCCTCTCACTGCCCTCTTTGAGCAGGAAATTGAGGAAAACAAGGAAGCATGGCTTGAGAGAGCCAACCAGCATTTGGAATTAAAGCTTGAGAAGGAAAATAGGGATCTTGAGCTGCAGAGAAAGAGGACTCTTCACTTTCAGAAGCTAAATCAATTTGCCAGGCGAAAATTGAAGGTAGCACAAGAAAAATTGAAGAAGTTGAAGGAGAGGCGCCTAGCACGGAAGGAAGAAAAAAGCATATCAGCCCTTGATATTTTGGCTTCAGCTTCGGAGCATGTTTCTATGGACCCTTGAGGGTCATGCATGCCAATTTTGGACCTGTTTTGGAAACTTTTTGTTTTTTGGCATTTTTGGGTTTTTTGCCAAAAACTCATAAATTCGCCATTTCAGTTTGATGAGTTGTCAAGGGAGGAGGATGATACCAATGGATGCCATAATTCCATGAGCAGGTCTCCAGTGATTTTCAGGGCATTTGAAGATCATTTTCCCCCTCAAATTGGCGAAAAACAGCCTCATTTTGCACATTCTGCCCGCCATATCAGCAGCCTGCTATTTTCTGGGTTTTTGCACACAGGTACAGTTTTGAGGGACTTTCAGAGATCCGATTGAGGTGATTCCACTTGCATCAGAAAGCAGACACAGAGAGATTTCCAACAAGCCATCATGAGCCTCATTTCGACACCGGGAAGGCTTCCATTTGCATCCAGCAAGTCAGGGGACCTTTTTCAGGCATAAATATGAAGTATTTTTGTAATTTTGAACTCCAAAAATCTGCTTTTCCCAAATGTGCGTTAAGCTATTTTTATCATGGGGAAATCATGTAAAGTCAATATAATTTCCGTTTTTAGCAGTTTTTTAGATATTTTATGGGATATTTTGTGCCTTGGGCTTTGCAAAGCCTCAAGGACAAGTTTAGATATTTTGACTTGGCCAATGGGATAGCTAGTTACTCCATGAGGTTTTCCTCCCTCAAGCCTATTTATTCCATGGTTCTCATTGTAAATCAGAGGCTGAACTTGAGAGAAGAATTAATACATTGGTCATATGAGCTTTGAAGAATACACTTGAGTTATGATTTTTGGACTGCCTCTTGGGTGCTTTTGAGGAATGATGAAGGATTGTTGATGGATTCCTTGACATGGTAGAATGGTATAGTGCTTCTTAATGTGTTTTGTCTTCTAGTTTTCACTCATAATTCATATTTCTTGCTGCTATAGATCAGTAAAGATTGATTTTGAGATATGCCCATGGAGGCACCTCAAAATCCATGAATCTTCATAGCTTGATGTTTTCTTCTCCCTTAGTTATGCTAAAGAATTCTTAGCTGCTCTTTAGTAACCTAAGGTATTGTTGCTAAGTTTTATTCATCAGTTCTATGTATGTTAAGGATGTATGGTTTGCCCTACCTACCTACAAGCTACCCATAGTTCTGTCCATAAAACTTTCTCTTTGACTGATTTGTTGATCATCTTGTTGAACCAAGGAGGCCTAGTCCCGATCTAGCCCTTTGCCTAAAACTATGAAAACTTATTTGTCCAAGTGCCCAATGACTTAGAGACTATGTTTAGGCATTCCGGCATAGTTTATGAGTTGTTAGTTTGTCTTATATGTTTTTCCCCAAAGTCTGATAGCCTTTTCCCGAAGTTAGAGGATCTTATACCTCTATGTATGGCTGGAATGTTTGATTTCTATGTTTTGATTAGCTTATAGTTATTCCTAGCATGATTAATGGCTTGCTATTACATGTTTATGTCTGCTATTTACTAGTTTTCACTTGAAATCCCTTGTCTTTCACCAACTTATTGTTCATTTAATCCATTTTTCCCAGAGATCCCTTCTATTGTGAATCAAATCGGCCCTACAGCAGCTTTACATCATCACCTCATAAGCTTCCTTGACCTGTTTGACCCCATAGCCCAATTTATCTACATCTTGTTATCCAGTTTATGTATTTGATCAGTTTCATTCCTCACAAACTTAAAAAAAAACCAAAAACTAAAAACATACTTCATAACTAGCCTAATATCAAAACACCGCAAGTAAACACACCGACATCTTTTGCATATAATAGAGAGAGCCCTCTCTGAGTCCAGGAAGGCTAGGTCCTTGGGCTCCAAAGCTTGGTTTGATGTTACATCGTCATTTGGCTAGCCAATCGGCCAAATCACGGGACCCTAACACCCACCAGTGTGTTGGAGTTGCGTGTATAGAAATATCGAGTGCCTAGAGCCTTTGCTCTTTCAAGAAAACCTTTTCTAAATTTTCCAAAAATAATACAACACTACCAGAACCATCAAAGTAGGGTAATTCTCTTACCTCTAAGGAGATGCATCACAAATTTTTTAGTAATTTTGAGGCAGTGCAACGTAAACAAATCATGCAGATGATTTTTCCAGTTCTCCATTTCCCCATCAGAATCCGAGAAACATGAGCTATCATTTTCCCAATTCAACATCCCATCAGCACTAGGGTTGATCCAATCCTTATCCCACATAGTCAGCTTGTAGATATGGTTGAAATCATCTCCTTCACGCACTCGTTCTATATATCTCTCAACTTCCACTAGATCCAGAAGTACTATAACCCAAGTACCATTGTTTTTAAAGATCATAATTTTGCGTTTCAAATTGATTATACCTCCCATATCGATGGCCCACTCCAGCCCTAGCAGCAAACGGTAAGGGTCTGCACCATCCACAATTTGTATTACTTCCAAATATTCATGTACCTTTACTCCAGCTATTTCTACCAGAACCTGTGGGAGTCTTCCAAGAAGAACTATCTTCTGCTGATTAGCCATGTGCAGCTAAATTGTGGACCATTCCAGCTTTGGTTTACCCATATTTTTCCAGGTCTTCTTAGGTAGAACATTTGGATCAGACCCTAAGTCTAAGATGGCCTAATCCATCTCATACTCTCCAATTTTCATGGTCATGCCACTACAAGGAAAAGACCCTCTAGTGGATGTTTTTGTGGAACTCCTTATAAAAATAGCCCAGATATCCATTTTCAGCAGAGGTCTTAGAGGAGGTTAGCGGGTGGAGGTTTTTGCGGATGTTTTTTTTCCGGTGCGTTTCTCATAATACACAACACCGGTGCATTTAACTCACAATGCACCAGTGCGTATTGAAAATTGGCACACTTAGACACCGTGCTCTCCATAGAAACCTGCCTTGTGCATCTACTTACTATATCACACTAGTGCGCTACGCATAAACAAACCCAATGTGTCTCAAAAACCCGCGCACCGAAATAGGGTTAAATAAATAAAAATTACCAATCTAAAAACCACATTTTCACTTCTTCAATTCTCTAGATCTCTCAAGAAATGGTGAAAATTTCTCTTGTGTGAGGTGCCTTGCCATCGGTGCTCCCATTGCATGCACTTTTTCCGTCCATTTCCCACCCTGTCGAGTTCGAATTTTTGAAAACGGTGGGAAATTTTAGTTTCTCCAATTCCTCGGAAAATATGCCTCCTCAACGCAAAAATGTACATGTATTTCACTTGTTTCTTAATAAATAAACATTTTAGCAGATTAGAATTGTAAAAAACCTTAAAATTTACAAATTTACAAATTTATATTTTTTATTTATTTTTTAATTTTTTAATTTTTTAATTATTTATTTTTCTGTGTGGTGCGCTAGATTCATTTAGCTCACACCATTTGTAGGGCTTCCTATAAATTTACAGGCTGCACTGTGAACGGATCTAACGAAAATGGCACCGAGGTTCGGTGCGGTACCGAAAACACGCACCGTGTTTTTTTTAAAAAACTTACATGGCAGTGCTATCGTTTAAACAACTGCATTGTTGACTATGTACCAGTGTTGGGAGTGCAGTGCGTTGACCAAACTATGCGCCCCGAGGCATATAGTTAGGTCAGCCCACCGCCCTCCTAACATTAGTAATAGTCAATAGTGCAGTCATTTACAAGACCGCACCTTTGACCTTGTATTGATGTCAGGAGGGTGGTGCACTAACCTAACTATCCCTCCCGAACTGGTACATAGTCAATGGTGCGGTCATTTATAATACCGCACCGTTGACCATGAATTATTGTTGGGTGGTGCTTTGATCGAAATATCTACCCCAGGGTGGATAGTTTCGTCAACGCACCACAAAAAAAGTATAATTTATGTTTTTCGGTGTGCGAACAATTTCCATGCGCATCGAGAGCAGTGCGCGATAAAAATGTACACACCAGTACCAGTGCGTGACTATTTTTTCGGGTGCATCGATTTTTTTTTGCTATATATATATATAGATATTGAAATACATGTCTCAATTAATAAAAAAATGTATTTAATATGTGAATCATTGAGCGACGTCAATGGAGAGAACAAAGGGAACAAAAAGAACATATAGAAGACCTGTATAACGTGATTCACCTATGGGAGGCATGAGAGAGGGAGAGAATTATGTACCCTCGCCTTATTACGGTAGCCACCCAGTTGCTCCTAAGGGAGGCAGGCCTCCTCAAGTTCTATGAGGAGGCTACATCCATGAAGGGCCATAGTGGGTTATTGGGACAAATCATCTTCAGGTGGAATGCCCACCAACAAGCTTTCCAGGTTGGTCCTGACCAGTGGTACACGCTCATTAAGGAGGAAATAAATTTTATTACTGGCATAGCTAGGAGAGGGCATAATTTTCCCCAGTTCCCAGATGTCCCCGTCGGCTATGCAGTAGGGAGTCTGTTGGTGTACTCCCAAAGATACATTAGGGATGATATAATTTCTCCTGCAAATTTTTAGGTGTATGGTGGTCAGTTACGTATTGCTTCATTTGGTGAAAAGGACGTGAGGTACCTCTCACTGTTGGTGACGAACATTTCATATTATACTAGTGACAGGAAATGCATTAGTTTCCCACTTTTATTTTATGTTGATTCTTTATTCCAGGAGCCACGACTTGTGAGATGGTCTAAGATTTTTTGTAATAGTTTGTACAACATTAGATAGATGTCGTTCTCAAGCACATGGGAGGTTTAACTTCCCTTTTTTTTCAGAGTTATTTTGTTTATTTTTTGATAGGTTTCCAAAGATGAGACCTACTTTTTTTCGGCAACCTCATAGGTTGATGCTACATGTGCGGATGAAAATGTGGGGAAAGATGATGCCCAAGAGGGGTTAGTCTAAATTTCCTCCCAGGATATCTCCTGATGCACTAGAGTTTCTATCCAGTGTTGATGATCACTCCTTCGTTCTGGTGCCATGTCCAGATGCCAGTTTGGATTGGTGAGGGTGTAACATCATCCTCTTCACACAGGATGAGATTCCGGAGACGAGAGGTAATTTTAGTGTTTTATTTAAATTAATATAGTTTCATTTTATTGTATTAATTAATTAATTATAATTATCAAATTTATTCAAACATGTTATTTAACTTGTTTTATTAAATTGTTTAATAAAAATTTCTAATTAATATTGTTTTGTACTATATATTTTGTAGATATTGGGACATTCATTGGGTCTAAGATTCCACCCCCTCTGAATGATCTAGGTGTAGATTTTGATGATGAGGAGATGGCAAAGGCAAAGGATCAGGGTTACAAACTTGATCTTGATCGGGTGTAGATAATTGTGGGGCTGAGGCGTAGGCTGCACACAATATTTAGGATGGAGTTGGGCAACCAAATATTTTGACTGCTAGTTGATGAGGGAGTCCATCCAGTTACGATCAGAGATATTCAGGCTGATTGTAGGCTCACTCGGTTTTGGAGTGGCATGCCCCGTGATATGTTGACCCTCATGCGTCATATCTTTTGAGCTTCCAGAGCACTCGCGCGAGCTAGGAGGGGTAAGTCTCATGGAGATGCACGAAAAAGCAGCTCCTCACCTGATGATCATGATCATGAGGGTAGTGATCATCATTCTAGTACTCCACCTCCTCCTTCTTCACCTCACAAGAGAGATCATGATCAGCAGTGAGCATTGAGTCCTAATAAGAGGGAATTGTCTGTGATGTCTGCACCATCTCAGTAGACACCTATTCCTAAGCAGGCACATGATCCTGAGCATGTGGATGCATATGACGAGTCAGGTCCATCATCACAGGTCGCACCATCCATGTTTGAGTAGGCTTCTCCATCGACGAGTCATCATCAGGCAGTTCCTGAGTAGACTGCACCATCGACTGATCAACAGGCACCTCTGGAGCAGGCACACCATCTATTTGAGCATGAGGCTACACCATCGCCTGAGCAGGCCTCGACTAGTACTAGTATTGATGTACCACCAGATATTTGACATTTATATGCTGTTATATTACAGTTGTATAACTTTGACATTATATATATATATGATCCATGTATTTTATGTTCATGTTGATGTACTTAATTTACATGTTGGTGTTCATCATGATGTGTATATGGTTAGGTCATGTTAGATATGTTAATTTAATGTGCTTGCAGATAGATGTGTATGTGATAGCAGTTATTTGACATGAGATGTATATTTGATGTTTGTGTTGTGATGATGTAATACAATGTTTGTGTCTTGTTAGATGATGATGATACACGAATTTGAATGTGTATTTTAGTTGAATATGATGTTTGTACGATAATTATCATGATCGTGATGTTTATTTTTAATATTAAATCATGATATTTATTAAATATTATGTTGTGATTGTAATTGAAATTTTAATATTAATTGTGTGTAAAATTGTAAAATTGTATTTGTAATTTTAATTTTAATTGTAGTTGTAATTGTATGTAAAATTGTAAAATTGTGTTTGTAATTTTAATTTTAATTGTAATTGTAATTTTAATTTGTAATTGTAGTTGTAATTTTAAGTGTAAATGTATGTGAAATTGTAAATTTGTATTTGTAATTTTAATTTTAATTATAATTGTAATTGTATGTGAAATTGTAAAATTGTAATTGTAATTGTAATTGTATGTAAAATTGTAATTGCAATTGTAATTGTATGTAAAATTATAAAATTGCAATTGTAATTATAATTGTATATAAAATATTTGTAAAATTGTAATTGTATTGTGAAATTGTAAAATTGTGATTGTATTGTGAAATTGTAAAATTGTAATTGTATTGTGAAATTTTAAAATTGTAATTGTATGTATTTTTGTCATTCAATTTTATTAAAATTTTTAAATTTGTAAATTTGTAAAATTGTAAATTAATTGTTAATTTTGAACCATAATTACTACCATAAGTAAAATGTACACTGTAAATATTATTAAATTACCATAATTGCCCCGGATGCGGGTGATCATACAGGCGATTAGAAGGATGGGACAGGGGTGTGGCAAGGTGGGTCGACACCTGCCCACCTAGGACATGAAGGTAAATGCGCCATTGCTCAATGGATCTAAGCATTTACATCTCGCACTTTTCAAAGGATTGATGTCTAGGGGTTCGACCTTCTGCATCATGGCTATCGTGCAGGGTTCTGACATCGCATGCCTGAGCATGCTGAAGCTCTCACCTCTCTGCAATGCACCTGTTCGGACGGAGGCTCCTCGCAGCAGGAGCGGGAAGGATAAAGGGCAGCATGGCATCAAGCACTCCACGAAGATTATCCAGTCACACCAACCCTTTCTTATTTTAGTCTTTGGTCTCAATTTCGATTACTAGCTGGTGGGTGCTGGCTCTACCTTGCAGATTGTTTCTCGTGATAGGGAGAGGAAAGGTCCTTGGAGGACCAACTTTGGCTCTATCGTGGAGGCGTTGTGGGAGGATTCGAGACAGTTCGCAAGAGCCTTTGGCTTCCAACTGCATTTGGACAATTCGGCCTTCGTGACTGCCCCTCCTCCTCCTGGTTCCCTCATGCCTCGACTGAGACACAGGCTAAGGAGCCGTAGAGGCGGCACCAGAGGTCACCCTTCTAACCAGCCTTCCAGCCCATTCTCTGACTCGCCTGCTCACTCTAGAGGTCATGTTGTCGGCCACTATCCTCGTACGTGCAGTGGGAGATGGATTTCTCTGGACTCTCGTCATTGGGGCTCCCACACTCCCTGTCCTCCTGCTTCCATGCCCCCTCCCACCACTGGCTCGGCTCGTTTCATCTTCAATAGTGCTCTGAATCGCCCCAGAATAACAGCCATCGTTACAGTGGTTTTTCATGAGGACGCCCAGTCAGAGGAGACCACTGTTCATGCGGAGGGAGTAGGCGCGGAATTCGCCCAGACTTCGCTCTTTCATGAAGGGGTCGGCAGCGTGGCAAGGCAAACTTTGGAGGCTCATGCTCAAAGCATCCCAGAGGTGGAGATGGCGCTGGCTGACCCTAGCCCTTCAGTCTCCAAAGAAGCTTTGGCCACGGACCTGCGTGCTTCAGGTTGGTGCCGCATCGTGGAAGAAACTCTTGATGAATAGTCAACATTTTATGGTGATTTTTTCTGTCTCTGCGGCACATACTATTGGGCTAGTGTTTGTTCAATCAGTTAAGTGGAATCCGGCTTTTTTTTGTTCATTTTTGACTTTATGCTCCCCTGAGTGGGTTTTGGCAAACTGATAGACTGGTTTCCTTGTCATAAGGTAGTCTCCTCTTATGTTTTTCCTGATATCTCTGCTTCTCTCCAGAGCAGATGTTTTGACTGCAGTCACATTGTAATTTTACTCCTCTGTTAATAGAATTAAGCTTACTTAGAAAAAAAATAAAAAAAAATTACCATAATTGTAAATTTGTAAATTTGTATGGATATAAATAATTGTAAAATAATAAATCTAGATTAATAATATGAATTTATGTAACATAATAAAGTTTAGAATATAACGCAAATAAATTCATGTTTAGAATTATCATTATTTTATTATGATCGTACATACTAGAAATAACAGTATACATTTTGAAGATATCATTTACACACATTTAACGCAATCAAGTAGTTGTATTATTTTAGGAATTGACATTATAAAAAAAGAATTTTATACAATATGCCATTGTTTTCGAGATCAACATAATTGCAAATTATCAAGTGAAACGATTTTAACATTAACAGAATGCAAACCAAATAATTCAAAATACATATTATAATGTTTCGAAAAAAAAAGTCTTAGTTATAAGGTAATTAAGTCTTCTTCTTTATAAAAACCCATCTTAAAAAATATAAATGATGAAATAACACATGTACCATATCACTCTTGTTTCTCATGATCACCCTCATTATCTTCCAGCTCGCTTGGCATGATAACACTATTGTTCTCAAAAATATGTTTTTATCTAGGGTCATGTCTCAATACGAACCACCAATCCCTATCCAACACATATGGGTTAAAAAACACCTAGTTGCGGTGTTTGGGGAAAACATAGGGCTCCTTAGCTTCATCCCACATCTTTATATAGTTGATACATATCAAACTACTATCGTGATCTTTCTTTAAATTATTCCGATCAAAGGTGTCCCACCACCTGCACCTAAAAATCACACATTGGAAGAAGAGAAATCCACTTCAATGATCTCTTGTATCTTTCCGACGTAACCTAACATCCCTCATACTAGGTTTTGATCATGGTGGCTAGCTCGACTAGATTGATCGAACTTGACTTCCACTATGAATTCTTGTGTCATGTGTCCATCATCGACATTTTCTGTGCAAAAATGGTGTCCATATGCCCACAGAGATGGGAACAAATTGACCTATAAAAAAGTTAAAAAAACATAGTGTCATGTGTCTTATAATAACCCTTTTCGCACTCCTTGCCGTTTAGCGCATCCTCTTCAGCACGCGGGTAATGACCAACACCATATTTCTCTCTGACTTGGTCAACAACCCAACTATTGGGGCATATTTTCTTTTAAATGATCAGGATAAGGCACACTTCTACCATTCAACCGTCTAAATTATTTCCTATCACTATCCCACTTAATCCTCTTTTGTTCGTACAATGCGACCCACGGTTGTCTCGCTTCGGAATTGTAAAGAAATAATTTATTGATTTCTTCAATTTTTGCATTCGTCGATGAAATAAAATCGACATATAGTACATATGAGATCAAAATATACATTATATCTAAGTTCAACATGAATATATACTTTTTGTAAATTTGAAAAATTATAATTCACTTACTCTTTATCAAGCACCTTTTTCCATTCTTTTGGAGCAACTCCCATTCTCTTTTTTCTTCATCCCTTTCATCGCCCCAAATTTCCGCACCTGGTATGTTTTCAATCTGCTTGATGTATTCATTGGCATAATAGAAAGACTCATACGATATGTACCCCTCTACCATAGACCCCTCGGGTTTTTCCCTTTGTAAAAAAAAATCTTTCAATTTCTTCATGTACCTCTCTAAGAAGAACATCCAACGACAAGAAGCCATCCCAACTAATTCGACCTCATCTACTAGGTGGATTAGAAGATGAATCTACAAGTCCACAAAACTCGTCGACAATTCCTTCTCAAGCATACAAGCAATATCAACTATCTCTTGATGCCACCGTGGAATGCTAACCACATGAATCTCCTTTGACGTGATCCAACATAAAAATGTATTAAATTTAGATATGGCACGTCCTAGATCTTGGGGGAATTCATGTTTCACACACCCACTCACGAATAAAGGATAATGACACTGCAAAGTTATAAACACATGAAATACTATACAAAATTAGTTATGTTTTATGATTCCTGTATGGGATAAGATTTATTAATATAAAAAATAATAAAATCATGCTTTTGACATTATACGTACTCTTAGAAGATTCAAATGGTCATGCAATTTCAACCCCAAAAAATGGTCATCCACGGTGAAGCAGCACCATAGAAGACCCGTATGAATATGGTACCCTCACACCAATTATAACCACCTTTTCCAAAGAAAGATCATCTTTTTTTAAAATCCATGGGACATCACCTTCTTTGAAATACCAATTAGAGGGATCAACGCCTGCCTCTAATCCTTTACTTTCTAATCGTCTTGGACAATGTTTATTTTTAGTTTTTGAAGTAATAATATCTTTCCTAACATCCAATGTGTCACTTTGTTTCAATGATATGTTCCTCCATAAATAAGATGAAACATTTTTAAATATATGCATGGTATCTAATAAGTGGGTAATCTTAAAATGATCCCAATATGGGAGGTTATAAAAGATAGATTTCCTTTTCATCCCAATGGGAAATTTCTCAACATAGGTGTTGAAGAATTCTGGATCATAAAACATAGGATCCCCAATTGAATCAAACATTTCTATGAACTCCTTCTCCTTCTCTCTCTCATATTCTCTAAGACATTCAACTGGTGTCATTATTGGAGGGATTTGGGTTCTCTCTCGTTTACCATTGAAAGCGGATACTGCTCTTCTGTAAGGGTGTTCTTTTGGGAGGAATACCTTGGAGCAGTCATACACTAGCTTTCATAGTTCGTTGGACCATCTAGCTTTCAGATAAGGTCCACAAAATTTACATCAAAAATACCCTTTTGTTACAAGACCTGCAAAATTATTGTATACAATATATATGCATGGCACATTAAAAAATATCATGAAGATCATAATAATTACAACGAATTAAATAAATAATATGCGAAAGAATATTGTTACGTATATAAACAAATCAATAAACATGTAATTTACCAAAGAAAAATCCTAAGGCTAGATAATCATGTGTCGTATAAGAAAATATGCTAGACAACGTAAAACTCCTCTCTATTGCGATAGGTATTGATGCATCGTATACATTTATCCTATCCCATAATTCCTTCAATTAATTTACTAATGGCTGTAAGTAGACATCCATATTATTCACTTGTCTTCTACTAGGGACTATGAGATCCAACATAAGATGTTCATTCTTCATGGAAAACCATGGGGGGATATTGTTCTTGATCACTAGTACATGCCAAAAACAATAGTTGGTGTTATGGAGGGAATATGGGTTGATGCCATCGATGGCTATGCTGAGTCGTAGACTTTGTACTTCATCCTTGAATTTTTCAGGCCATGTATCCTCTATATGTTTCATGGCTATTAAATCTATTGGGATTCATATAACTCCAAAATCACTTCTGTGTGAGGCATTCCATCCCTGCAACATAGCTAATTCTTTGCAACGAAAGAGCCTTTGAATCCTTGGGATTATAGGCATGTGCCCTAATATCTTAAAAGGAGGACCACATGATTTACCCTTCTTTTTTGATTTATCATACCTGTCATGCCCACATTTTAGAAATATCTCTTTGTCTACATATTCTTCTATATATATAATACAATCATTTGGAGATGCATGATATGATATGTACTCAACACCCAGCATTTTCAACAATTTCTTTGCCTCTTCACAGCTACCGAGCAAGACATTATCAATAAGAATAACCTTATTATTGAATAAACTATAGTTGGTCATGGAAAATATTAAATGTACATTAATGCTAATATAATTATTAAAATTCATAAAATTTACCATTTGTAATTTTCATTGTGTGAATTATATTTCTCAAAATATAAGGGAGGACTTGATGGTCAATTACCTCAAAATTTCCAAGAAACATGCATTCGACAACCCAAAATTTTCTTTCAAGTTGTACAGTAACATCTTTGTCCCCAACTGGGTAGAATTTAACTGATGGCCAAGTCCAAAGAGAGGGGTGGTGGAAGAAAATTTAAGGCTTTTGAAAAAGGTAACAACGGTATGAGCATCATACCCTAGCTGATCATTGTTCTCGAATGCATATAATAACATTGTCTCCATGGAAGTTGTATCCCTTAAGTAATCATCCATACCAACCTCTATTTGATTGCCTCCATTTCCAGCTTGTGAAGAACTACTATTGCTGTAGTCATTCCTAATTGGTGAATCTGGATGTAGTGGGAATTGAATAGGTGGTTTATTCAACCATTCTTGGTATCGTTCCTCTCCGAGTTTTTCTCTTAATTAAACCTTCTCTCGATTTGACATTGTCATGGGGTGCAACGAAAGATGGTCGGTAGGTTTCTCATCATCACTATAATCCTATTAGTTTCAAAAAAATATATTTGAACATGATTAGTACAAAATCTATGATATCAATTAGTAAGCATGTCGACAATGCATGTTTAATTCGTTTGACATTGAAATAATTACATTAATATACCAAAAAATTATTATTACTATCTGTTGTAACATTATTTGGTTTTTATAAGTTAGCATATTAGTCAAAAATAAATTCAAAATGTTAGGTTAGGATATGGATGAAAATTAAAAAGAAATAAAAAAATGTTAGGACTATTGTTCATTTTATATATTCATATCAAATAAAATTTTAGAGGTTGGTTGCCCTAAAGAATGAAGGCATAAAATGTTAGGGAATCAAATGAAAAATAAATGCTTTAGTTTCAAAAAGGAATAAATTCAAAGGCTTCTTGATTAAATGTGTCGTTCAAAAATGTTAAATTTTTATTAATTTATGATTAATCTCCTTTAAATAGTATTAATCTTTGTTATGAATTATTTGACATCAATCTTTATGTTATATAGTGCATATATTTGTTTTTAGTCAAAGTCACTAGTGGAAAAAACGTCTTGTCAGCTTTAAATAAAAAGCACTCAACTTTGAACGATGATTTTACTCCCCACCTAGATCAATAGTGGGGAGAGACTTTGCACCCCCCTCGACCGTTTCTCGTTAATGTGGGGTGGGGGGGGGGGGGTTGTTCCAAAAAAATGGTTTTATTGGCATGTATTCCAACCTTACGTGTCACAACTTCACAAGTTTGCACCCCCCGCCCCCCACTCAAAACCACAAACCATCCGCTACCCCCTCCAAAATCTGCCAATGGTTCTTCATCCCACGCTTTTATCGTTACTCCTTGACCAATCAAACATCACAACCTCACATATCCATTTCCAAGCTGTCATATCTATTGCCAAGTTGTCATATATGTTTCCAAGTTGTTCTACCCATTGCCTAGCTGTTCATACCCATTACCTAGCTATTTATACCTTTTTTTTATATTCGTCTATTACAGCGCTACTCCCAGGCTGTTAGCCTTCACGTAATAAATCCGCTCCAAAAAAAATAAGGCTGATACAGTCATAAATAAGCTGTTAGCTTGACCCTGCATGCTATAAATAAACATAAACCCATAAATTTGTTACTTTCATCTGACTCTTTACTTTTGGTTGAAGGTAAAACAATTTCCTTGCGCACAGTCTCCTACCATTTAATTAATTTGTCACTAAATTCAATCAGTTTTCCTACTATCCAGTAAGCCAATAACCATCTTATATTCAGTTTCTTTTGTCTCTTAGCATGGCCCCAAAGGGGAAATCTAAAACGAAAAATACAGAAGAAACTGTTGCTACCACAACCTCGGTCAATCTCGACCATGTTCCCCTCGCAGAATCTCTTTTTAAGATTACAGATGTAGAGTGTGAGTTCGACTTCCATGAAATACACCTATGGCTCAAACAAAAATAACTTGACAAGCAGGATCCAATCAGATTCTGGGAGTCACTATTGCCTTTCTTTAGTTTTTCAAAAACACATGAATTTCCTGACGTGATTATCTGATGTCAAGCTAGATATGACCCTATAAAAAGAATAGTGTTGGACCAGAATGGAGACATTCTGATCACCATATCTACTGAAATAATTAACCAGATGCTCCTAATTCCTCAATCAGACTCCCTCGTCCATTTTTCACCAACAACACTTATGGATCTGTACCATAAGCTAACTTTTCCATAGAGAGCCCAAATATTTGAGATCCTTTTGCCCGAGGATGCTGAATTACCAAAAAGAAATCCACCCTACCCATCTTCCATATTTCATGAAGCCTCCAAGCACTATATTTCTCTGCTTTATTACCTGTTAGAATATCCATATGACAAGAAAGTTGATGAACCCATCCTTGGATTCCTTTCCATATTTAACAAAGATCAACAACCAGCATTCATGTATAACTACAGTAAATTCTGGGCTGATAATATACATGAAAAATTCATGAATCTCACTACACAGGGAGTGTTCAATTACATCTTTGTACTTGTCCATATGTTTCTTTTTCAGCAGTGAGATATTTTTCCCATCAAACTCAACAAACATGATGAACAAGGAGTGAATCAATCAATGATTCATTGGAGTGAAATAGTCAAGACTACTTCTGCAAAATCTTCATTTGCAGATTACACAGATACATTCATACATCCAGTAGCACAACTTCTCAACAGTCAGACAGAGCCAAGGATTGGAGAAGAAATAAAAAGTATTTTACACTTAAGTGAGTAGACTAAAACTAGAGTTTGGTATTTATACTAGAACTATACAGAGATAAAGTTATATGGTTGCAAGTTTGCACCATATAATTTTCCCAAGTATGTTCCTATGAGGATATTTTCTATGGAATATATTAGGTAGATGATAAAAATGGATGACCTTCACTTTGTTTCAAGAAAAATCAATTCACGGTTTAAAATCAAGTCAAATATTGGATCATTCATTTGCAACACCATATCAGCTGGTGTTGTGGAAGATCAACAAAAACGAGTAAGAGAGGAGACTTCATCTACTATGGAGATTATGAAAGAATTTAGTGTACGACATAAGAAGCCAAATATTGGCTTGATAGTATCAAAAAAAGAAAAAAAACTAGAGATAATTAACCTAGGAGATCTAGAAGTTTCTACATTAGCAACAACTAGTGTTCCAAACACTCCTCCTACATCTTCAACTTCTAGAGAACCTATGGAAATCATTCAGTCTACAAGAACTAGTTCCAAATATGATCAAAAAAATATTCTCAAAGTTCCTTGAAATTAAATAGAATAATGAGACTTTGAAGTCTAATGTATACAACAAATTCTGGAAACAAACCTCCACTTCCCAGCATAGGCTTATTTCTGCTTTTGATAGTGAGAAAGGTAGAATGAAGATATATTTATTGCAAGTCCAAGTCCCTTTTCCCAAGTCTCCATCAAACTATAAAAATATTGTATTTTCATTTTATGCCAATCAAATCCATCCAATTGATCAGATGGATATGCAAAAATAGTTTGGTGAGATGTTGTTTTCCACCATGACAACTACAACCATGTCTCTTTCTAAACTTAGGACTATCTTATCCAATGTTCAATCTCAGCTCAAGATTTAAAACTTATCTTCCTTAGCTAAAGATAACAAAATCAAGTCCCTGGAAGATATTTTAGTCAATATTGGATATGATACAAAGGAATGCAAGCCAGTAGAAGAGATCCTTAAAAATAAAAATGCAGACATTGCAGCTCTGTGAAAAAAATTAAAGCTACCTTCAACTAAGGATCCACAGTCCAAAGAAATTGAAGAGAGTGAATAGAACATGGAAGAAATTCTCAATCTTATCATTGAGAAAAATATGCAGCTAAAGAAAATGGAAGAACGTATTGAAAGGTTACTATAGGAGAAAGAAGGAACACAACTTGCTATGGTTCTAGTCACAACAGTCCTAATAGAAGTTGTAGGTACAGAACCTAGTTCATCATCAACAGCCATTGAGTCTACATCATTAGCTACTGATCTAACACAATTATAACAAGAATTGGCCACAAAGAAACAGGAAAACGAAAAGTTACTGCAAAAATTCCAAAACTTAGAATTACAGAAAATCAAGAATGATATTTTGTTTATGGAGGAGATGTAGAAGTCCGACATATTGGGAATTAATATTAAGAAGTTGTAAAGTGAGTCCCTAATGGCAGATACATTTTCCCAAGCCAAATAAAATATTTGGACAGACATCAGCCAATCCATGACAGATGTATGGCCATCCATACAAATAATATTTGAACAACAAGAACTCATTACCAGATGCAAAGCATAAATAGAAGAACAAAAATCAGCCTTTAATACCAAGCCAATAGAGGCCACACATATGATAAAGGTGTTAAACTAAAAAATCAAAGAAGAACTGGAAGAGATAAACATGCCTGACAAAACAACTACCATCTTAGAGATTAAGAAGGTCTTACAAAAGAAGCATTTGATTAACCAACCATAGACAAAATTTCAAACCCTAGAAATTGTTGTCCAAAGGTTTCATTCTAAATTTAATATTTTAATCAGAAAGGACTACTAGGATTGGTAGCTCTAAATGGTAAGTTGACCAAATTAGAATATTATTGCAAGAAATTGTACACTATTGCAGTGGATACAGTTAGGTTTGCAGGAATCAAAGGACAGATAAAAGGGAAAGCCTTTATGGAAGCCTTAGAGTTTGATTTGATCATTAAGCAGGAAATTAGATTTTTTTTCCTTAACAAGCCAACTTTCGAAAGGTACACAGAAGTGGATGAATTATTTATAAAGATGGTGAATTTGGAAATCCAAGTGAAGAAAGATGGGATAAATTGTGTGATACAATTGAGCAATTTTTTATCCTAATAGTATGACAGCACAACAACAATTCAAAGCTAAGTCATCAACGACCTTCTTCAAGACATGGACACATCATTCAATAGTTTCCTTCTTCCTATTATTTGATACTATTTTTGAAATTATTTCTAGATATTTCTTAGTCTTACAACTAGTATAAATAACTCTCATTACAAGTTATTAAGGGTTTCACCCTTGGATAAGAATTTCGTAAGAAATAATGTACAAGCTTTTGATCATTAATAATAAATGAAGGATTTTGGATTTGTTTCATAGAGCCTTGTTCTTCTATGAGTTTTCCTATTTATTATTACATTCTATTTTCTACATGTATTTAATTTTTATGAAGATAACTAGGTGAGAATAACTGAGTTTCAGTTATCTTAAATTCCTCCTAAAGCTATTATCTATATCAGAGAATGATTTTCTGAACTGTATGTTTATGTAAGTCCCTCCCATCAGTCACTTATCAACATCTTCATAATGTTAAATATATTTTGTTAAACTTTTAAACATAGTTTGAAAGTCTTCACACTTATGATCATTAAAACATTCAAATTGAATATTTAAATAATCATATCTTGTTACATATTCTTCTTAAACACTTGCAAATATAAATCATAGGGTGAAATAAGGCAACAACCCTTTGCCTTATTAATTGATACTATCTAAAAATTTAGACACAATTGTTACAAAATTGTTTTATGCATTGATCATCCAAAAATTCGAAACTTAAAACAAAATAAGATATTATAGATGCTCTCGCATAATTTATTAACCCTAATTATCTTAGAGGACAACATCAGACTAGAACCATTACCGGGGAACAAAATTTGATTTGTTTTCCTTGTGATAATGATAAATCCTATTCATTTAAGGGTGATTAAAAGTCTAGTTAGGTTAATTTTTTTCACCTAGCGACTCCACTGAACCCAAGCTAGCTCCTGCAAAGAATACCAAATCTCATTCTGATTCTGAAATTGCCTTAACTCTATCAAATCTAGAGATATTGGTAAGGAAATATTCTTCCAGAAGAAGACATCAAAACCCTTCTTTTGTTCCTAAAAAAGAGACCACAGCAGTTCCTGATCCTTTGATATCTAGACCTATTCCCCTAGAATCATAAGACTTACCTTCTAGAGTGCATGAATTAGTATCCAAAGGAGTGTATTTTCAATCTGCTTTTTTAGTTCATTCTTTGGATTCTTATAAATTACCCGAGGCACCTTCTGAATATATTACATCAGAATAAGAGTTGGATCTACATCTACGTGGATTCAAAACTACTGATTTCATATCCCCTATCTCATATTCTATTTCATCTACTTCTTCACAAACAGAAGATATCTTTTCTCTCTATTCTAATAATTTATTTGAACACAAAGAAGGAGAAGAATAGGTTCAATAGTTGGTCATTCGAACACCCTTAAGATCCAAAAAAATATCTTCAAATCCACTTCGACCTCCACCTTTTTTTACTCCTCTATCTTCAACTCCTTCCCCAATTTCATCCTCTACTTCTACAACCATCCCCACGGAATCTTATTCACCCTCATCTTTAAGTATGGTTGGTTTTAGGCCAATTTTTCAAGCAAGATATGTTTCCCTATTACTCCCAAACATACTTAATGATTTTTCTGTTGGATATATGAAACATATTCCAAGATTGAATGGGGAAACTGGTTTGTCATCTAAAGATCATCTAGCAGCATTTATAGATTCTGCTGATAACATGAACATAGAACATGAAAATGTTTATATGATATTGTTTGTGTAGTCTTTAGAAGGCAATGTTAGGATTTGGTTTAGACAGATACTAGTAAATTCTATTAGATCTTGGGAGGAACTAACAACTATATTTAAAAATCAATGGGGTGTGAAAAAGGATCCTATTTATTTCTTTACAGAATTTTAATAGATTAAAATAAATTATGGTGAACCAGTAGCTGATTTCATCAAAATATTTAGTAAAACTTATCACAAGATGCCTCCTGATTGTAAATCACCTGTAGAAGCAACAAAGGTTAGATTCTCCAAATCCTTTGAGGATGATTTTGATGTCATGTTAAGAGAGAGAACAACTCATACCTTAGAATACATGCAAAAAAATGCTATAGAGGTTGAAGCATATAGGTTTGCCTCAACTAAGATAAAGGCCAAAGCTAAAAAAGCCCAAAAAAAATTAAAATAAAATTAGGAAGCCTCTTCTTCCTCTAAATCTAAAAATGAAGACTAAAAAATAGATGAAATCACATCGCTTCTTACAAACCTTTCAAATATGATTTCTAATATTGAAACACAACCTAGAAAATTCCAACAAACTATTGCTAGACCCCAAACACAAACCCAAGGTCAATTCAAGAAATCCCCCCCATTGAAAATTCTTCAGAGACCAAGTAATGATCAACAAGTACCTACGCCTTTGTTGATTGATGATAAAAAAACTGATGATAATAATTTATCAATCACTGAAGATATTAAAAAAATTGGCAACACATATATTCAAAATGTTATTATCCCTATCCCTCAGGGTAAAATGTCCCAAGAGGATTAAGAAAGTTCTCAGGTATCTAAATATCAAGCTTTCTCTAAATGTTTAATTAATGAACTTAACAGAAGGTATGATTTAGGACCAAGAGTAGGTCCTGGTAGACCTCGTAAAGATCCTTTCATAATTTATCCTCAAGTGAAATCTGCTGAAACTCAAACTACTTCTATTCAACCTCTAAATCATTCAAATGATACTACACAAATTGATAGAACAATTTTTGACTTCTTTTAATGTTGAAAAAGAATTAGAAAGAGTTAGAATTCCTATTCCACTTTTAGAACTTTCTAAAAATCCTAGATATAAGGTTCAAGTCACAAAGTGGATCCAAAACTCTAGTGTAGATGCTGAAGGATATTTCATTAGCCTTCAAGATGAGAAACCATAAGTAGTTTTTGGTCCAAGTTTTGATATGATAGATGAAAATGTACCTCCTTTTTATGTAACTTTGAAAGCTCATGATTCATTGTTATATAATTGTATGTTAGGTTCTAGAGCCTCACGTAACCTTATGCGTAAGGTTATCATGGATAAATTAAACCTTGAAATCACTAGATCTTATCATGACCTATACACCTTTGATTCCAAGAGAGTACCTTGTTTAGGACTTATAAAATATTTAGTGGTAACTCTAGCTCAATTACCAGTGAAAAGTATCATTCTAGACATTGTTGTAATTGATATTCCTCCCAATTTTGGAATGATTCTTTCAAGATCATGTTGTGCCAAAATAGGAGGAAGTATTCACATGGATATGTCTTTTGTCACAATTCCTGTGTATGGAGGAGAAAATATTTGGTTGTACAAAGAGGTTAAATTTATACATAATGTGTGTAAAGCAGACCAAGACAGAAATCATCCTATTTATGCATTTGACCAATATTTTGGTTGCTTCCAATTAACTTCAAACACTTCACAAAATTCCAAACTTAAGATTGAAGATGTAGTTGAAACTCCTAAATCTGCTCAAAATGATATTTGGAAACTTTTCTTTGATGGGTCTTGTACCAAACGTGGAGTTGGAGTTGGTGTTGTTTTAATTTCACCAAAGAAAGAGAACATAACCCAATCATGCAAGATAGATTTTGAGATCCCAAATAATGTTGTAGAATATGAAGCTTTCCTCCTAGGCTTAGAGTTTGCTAGAAGCTTAAAGGTCAAAACTTTAAGTGTTTTTAGTGATTCTGAACTTATGGTAAGAAAGGTTAGGAGTATTTGTCAAACAAAGAATCCTAGGCTTAGTTCTTATAGAAATTAAGTTTGGGATTCAATTGAAAACTCCTTTAATTATTTTAATATAAATTTTATTCCTAGAAATGAAAATATTCATGCAGACTCCTTAGTTGTTTCTGCAAGATGTTCTCTTAAGATACAAAATCAAATGCAGATACCATATGAAATCCAAGTCAAATATAGGCCATCCATTCCAGATAATCTAAAATATTGAAAAATATTTGAAGATGATGGGCGACTGAAATCCTTTCTCCAAGTTATTGATGAATTTTTTGTGTTACAAATTGAAGAGGATAAATCAGATATGAATGAATCTACTAAAGAAAACGATCATTTAGATTTAAATTCAAAGGTATCTGATCATAACATTATATAACTATCAAAAAATTTCATTCCTAAAGGCCTTATTCCTTTAGAAAAGCTATTTGATCAAAATTATGCCCCTAGAAATCCACTGTCCATTTCACCAGAAGATGATCTGAAGAAAATAACATTGGAATTCATGAAGAGATTAAGAACATTCAAATTTGTGCATCTTTAACTCCGGAAGTTAAAACTGAATATCTTAAACTTCTTAAAAATTACAAATATGTTTTTTCTTGGTGTTATGCTAATTTGAAAACTTATGGAACATTTGTTATAGAGCATAAAATTCCACTAAAACCTGAAGCAAAACCTTACAAACAAAAACTAAGAAGAATTAATCTAGTTTTGCTTCCTACCATATAAAAGGAGCTTAAGAAGCTTCTAGATGCCCAAATAATTTTCCCCTTAAGATACTCTGACTGGGTAGCCAATTTGGTTTCTGTTGGAAAGAAAAATGAAGAAATTAGACTTTGAGTAGAATTCAGAAACCTTAACAAATAATCTCTAAAAGAAACCTATCCACTACAATAGATGGACCAATTACTCCAAAAGGTTTCAGGTGCTAATGGACTTTCCATGCTTGATGGCTTTTCTGGTTATTACCAAATAATGTTAAATCCAAAAGGCAGATAGAAAACCACCTTTAAAACACCCTAGGTTATATTCATGTATGCGAGAATGTCTTTTGTGTTATCAAATGCAGGAGAAACATTCCAAATAACTATGGAATTAGCCTTTTTTGGAAATGTAAATAATATTTTTTTATTTATCTTGATAATCTCATTGTTTTCCGTAATTCGGATTAGAAGCATTTAAAACACTTGATGAAGGTTTTTGATAGGTGTAGAAATTTTGGAATATCTCTCAACCCTAAGAAGTCTTTGTTTGCCATCAAAGAAGGAAAGTTACTGGGCCACATCATTTCAATGGAATGAGTGGTGATATATCCTAAAAGAGTATCCATTATTCAATCATTATCAATGCCAAGAAATAAGAAATAAATCCAAGCCTTTCTAGGAAAAATTAACTTCTTGAGAATATTCATCAATAACTATGTTGAAATAGTTAAAGAAGTAACTGATATGCTTAAAAAGAGTCATGAAGTTAAATGGAATATTCCTACTAGATATGATTTGATCAAATTAAGAAGGCTATTTCTGAAGCTCCTACCTTAGCCAACCCAAAATATTCTAAACCTTTCAGTATATTTTCCTTTGCTTCTGAAACCACTCTTGCGGTTGTCCTTTTACATAAAAATGAAGGTTTTGATGATCAACCCATAGAATTTTTCAGTAAGGCCATGCGAGACGCTGAACTCAACTATGATATTATTGAAAAACATTTCTATGACCTAGTTCAAGCCTTAAAATCTTTCAGAATGTAGGTCCTTCACTCACCCATTACTGCTTATGTTCCTAATAGTGTTGTAAAAATTGTTCTTACCCAACCAGGCACTGATGGAAGAAGAGGAAGGTGGATCACCCAGATCCTTGAGTTTGATCTCAGTATAAAAAAAACTAAGATAGTAAAGGGCCAAGGTTTAGCTAAATTGTTAGTTGAATACAATTGCAAAGTTTTAGGAATAAATTATCTTTTTGAAATTTCTGAGAAGCATTCACAAGAACCTTCTTCAAATTTAGATAGGGAGAATCCACAAGAACCTTCCTTAAATGCGGAAGGGGAGAATCCACAAGAACCTTCCCAAGATTCTAAAGGGAAGAACACACAAGAACCTTCTCCTTCAAGCCAAACAGTTCCTATTCACATTGATGAAAAGTTTTTACTATGAGATTGGTATGCAATTATTGTACATTTTCTGATCAATTATCAGTGTCCTACTCAATTTTCAAAAAGTTAGTGCAAAACATTTAACTTGAAATCTATTAAAAATTGTATCATCAATGCCAACTTGTACTAGAAATATTCTCTCAACATTCCATTACTTTGTTTAACATAGACTAAAACATAAGGAATCATTGAGAAATTTCATGTAGGGATATGTGGAGGACACTATGCTTGGAGAGCCAAAACAAACAAAATACTAAGGGCAGGTTTATATTGGCCTACTTTGTTTTCACAAGTAGGATCAAAGGTTAGACGTTTGATTTCATGTCAGATGTTTGCTGGTAAGCAAAAAATAGTAGCTCTTCCACTAGTTCCAGTGGTTGTTTCAGCACCATTCCTTCAATGGGGACTATATTTTATAGGAGAAATTCACCCATCTTCAAGTAATCAACACAGATGGATTTTATCTGCCACAGACTATTTCACCAAGTGTGTAGAGGCCATTCCAGTCATAAATGTTGTAGATATAGTAGTAATTAAATTCATTGAAGAACACATTCTCTCTATATTTGGTTTCCCTCAACAAATAGCGACTGAAAATGCCACAACATTTAGTAGTGTAAAGATGATTGAGTTCTACCAAAAAGATCAGATTTTACTACATCATTCAACACCTTATTATCCTCAAGGAAATGGTCTTGCATAATCATCCAACAAGATCCTGGTCAAGGTAATAAAAATACTCTAGAAGAACATAAGAGGAATTGGGACAGTAATCTTATCTATGCAGTTTGGGTGAACATAATTTCTCCCAAGATATCAACAAGTAAATCTCCATTCCAACTAGTCTACGGTAAAGAGGCCATTTTTCCTACCACTTTGGATTTCTCTGTTCTTAAAATTTTACAAGAGGCTACTGATGAACCTAATGATTTCTCTAGAAGGATAAATTAAATTATTGAATTGAATGAAAATAGAGATGAGATTCAATACAAATTAAGGAAGTATAAAAATAAGATGAAAAGTATTTTTGACAGAAAGGCCAGGGAAAAATACTTTAGGGAAGGATATCTAGTATTGATATGGGATGCCAGGAGGGAGGAAAAGGGTAAGCATGGTAAATTTTATAATCTTTGGTTTGGACCTTTCAGAATTGTTGAAGTCAAAGGCAACAATACATTCATTTTACACAATTTGGAAGGATATTTTTCTACATTACCTACCAATGGAAGTTTTCTGAAAAATTACATTCAATACTGAAGAACATAAAGAAGATTCAAGATCATAATTGTACATTACCACTTTTCTTTAAAATTTTCAAGTTTGATTTATTTTTCACAGCAAAGACCCATATCCTGAGGAGAAGGCACTTGGATCTCTTTGTTCTCTACATCCCACAGGAGGAAGCAATCCCCAGTTGGAGCCGATGTTGTAACATTATTTTCTTTTGATAAGTTAGCATATTAGTCAAACATAAATTCAAAATTTTAAGTTAGGATATGGATGAAAAATAAAAAGAAATAAAAAAATGGTAGGACTATTGTTCATTTTATATATTCATATCAAATAAAATTTCTTGTTAACGATAGGGAGAGACTTCACACCCCCCTCGACTATTTCCCGTTAATGCACAGGGGGTTTCAATTTCTTTTTTTTAATGGCGGGTGGACCAACCTTAAATTTCAGAACCTCGTGCTTTGCACCCTCCCCTCCCCTTAAATTTGACCGTTACTACTTGACCAATCAAACATTGCCACTTCACATATCCATTTCCAAGCTTTCAAATCTATTTCCAAGCAGTCATATCCATTGTCAAGTTTTTCTACCTATTGCCTAGCTATTCATACCTGTTTCCTAGCTGTTCATACCCGTTATAGCTCCGCTCCTAGGCCGTTAGCCTTCACATAACAGCTCCGCTCCAAAAAATATTAAAGCCACTACGGTCATAAATAAACTGTTAACCTAACCCTACATACTATAAATAAATTTAAACCCACCTCTTTGTCACTTTCGTCTGACTCTTTACTGTTGGTTGCAGCTAAAAAAAATTCCTTACGCATAGTCTCCTACCATTTAATTAATCTGTGACCAGAGTCAATCAGTTTACCTGCTATCGAGTCAGCAAATAGCCATCTTATATTCCATTTCTTATCTATGTCATCATGGCCCCAAAGGGGAAATATAAAAATAAAAATGCAGAAGAAAGTGTTGCTACCATAACCCTGGTCAATCTCGACCATGTTCCTCTCGCAGACTCTCTTTTTAAGATTATAGATGCGGAGTGTGATTTTGACTTCCACGAACTACACCAATGGCTCATACAAAAGTACCTTGACAGGCAGGGTCCAATCAGATTTTGGGAGTCACTATTTCCTTTCTTCCCTTTTCAAAAAACACATGAATTTCCTGAATTGATTATCTAATGTTAAGCCAGATATAACCCTATAAAAAGAGCAGTGGTGGCTCAAAATGGACTTTATGATCACCATCTCTGCTGAAATAATTAACCAAATGCTCCTAATTCCTCAATCAAACTCCTCGAGCCATTTTTCAACAGCAGCACTTACGGATCTGTACCGTAAGCTAACTTTTCCATAGAGAGCCCAAATCTTTGAGATATTTTTTCCTGAGGATGCCAAATTACTAGAAAGGAATCCACACTACCCATCTTCCCTATTTCCTGAAGCCTCCAAGCATTATATTTCTTTGTTTTCTTACATGTTAGGATATCCATATGACAATATTGTTGATGAACCCATCCTCGGATTCCTTTCCATCTTTAACAAAGATCAATAACCAACATTCATGAATAATTAGAGTCAATTCATGGCTGATAATATACATGAACAACTCATGAATCTCACTACATAGGGAGTGCTCAAGTAAAACTTTGTACTTGTCCTTATGTTTATTTTTTAGCAGGGAGATCTTCTGCCCATCAAACTCAGCAAATAGGATGAAAAATGAGTGAATCAATCAGTGATTCATTGGATTGAAATAGTCATGACTACTTTAACAAAATATTCATTTTCAAATTTCACAAATACATTCATACATCTAGTAGCACAACTTCTCAATAGTCGAATAGAGCCAAGGATTGGAGATGAAATAAAAAATATTTTACATTTAAGTGAGCAGACTAAAACTGGTGACTGATATTTATACCAGAACTATACAGAGATAAGGGTATATGGTTGCAAGCTTGCACCATATAAGCTGCCCAAGTATGTTCCTATGAGAATATTTTATCTAGAATATATTAGGCAGATGACCAACATGGATGACCTGCACTTTGTGTCAGGCAAAAGGAAATCACAGTTTAAAATCAAGTCAAAGATTGGATGATTCATTTGAAACACCAAATCCATTGGTGTTGAGGAAAATAAATAATTAAAGAATGTGAATTTCCAACCAATTTTTACCTACTCTTATGACCCTTTTGGTATTATTTCTGCTTTGAGAGTTTAATTAAAAACAACATCCTATAATCATACTCCAAGACCAGAGATATAAAGTTCATGAATCAAGAGCAGTGGGCTGATGGTAAACTTCAAGAAGTAGAGGAGTAGGTTTTATCCACCTCCAATGTACAAACTCCAGTTGCTCAGAGAAAGAAATAGAAAAGGGTAAGAGAGGAGACTTCATCTGCTGTGGAGATTATGAAAGAATTCATTTTACAATAGAAGTAGCCAAATATTGGCTTGAGAGTATCAACAGAAGAAAAAAACCAGAGATAATTGACTTAGGAGATCCGTGGTTTTCAAACTGCTCAGACAGCAAATAGAAAAGGGTAAGAGAGGAGACTTCATCTGCTGTGGAGATTATGAAAGAATTCATTTTACAATAGAAGTAGCCAAATATTGGCTTGAGAGTATCAACAGAAGAAAAAAACCAGAGATAATTGACTTAGGAGATCCAGAAGTTTCTACATCAACATGAACTAGTGTTCCAAACACTCCTCCTACAGCTTCACCTTTTATAGAACCTCTGGAAATCATTCAGTCTACAGGAACTTGTTCGACGGATGATCAAAACATCTTATCAAAGTTCCTTGAAATTAAATAAAACAATGAGACTTTGAAGTCTAATGTATACAACCAATTATGGAAATAGAACTCCACTTCCCATCATAGGATTCTTTTTTCTTTTGGTAATGATAAAGGTATAATGTAGATGGATTTATTGCAAGCCCAAGTCCCTTTTCCCAAGTCCCCATTAGACTATAAAAAGACTGTATTTTCATTTTATGCCAATCAAATCCATCTAATTGATCAGATGGATATGCACAGACAGTGTGGTGAGATGTTGTTTTCCACCATGACAACTACAGCTATGTCTCTTTCTAAACTTAGGATTTACTTATCCAATGTTCAATATCAGCTGAAGATTGAAAATTTATCTTCCTTATCTAAACATAACAAACTCAAGTCCCTAGAACATCTTGTAGTCAAGACTGGATATGATCCAAAGGACTATAAGGCAGTAGAAGAGATCCTTAAAATAAAAATGTAAATATTGCATTTCCGCGAAAATAGTTAAAGCTACCTTCAACTGAGGATCCACAGACCAAATAAATTGAAGAGAGTGAACACAACAGGGACTAAATGATCAAGCTTATCATTGAGAAAAATGTATAGGTAAAGAAAATGGAAGAGTAGATTGAAGGGTTACTAAAGGAGAAAGAAGCAGCACAACTTGCTATGGTTCCAGTCACATCGATCCAAATAGCAGTTGCAGGTACATAACCTAGTTCATCATCTACAACCATTGAGTATACATCATCAACAACTGATCCAACAAATTATCACAAGGATTGGCCACACAAAAATAGGAAAATGAGAAGTTATTGCAAAAATTCCAAAACCTATAATTGTATAAATTCAAGAATGATACTTTGTATATGGAGGAGATGCAAAAGTTCCAAATATTGAGACTTAAGATTAAGAAGTTGGAAAGTGAGTCCCTAATGGAAGGTACCTTGGCCCAAGCCAAGGAAAATATTTGGGCATAAATTAGGTAATACATGACAGATGTATGGCCATCCATACAGATAATATTTAAACAACAAGAACTCATTACCAGACGCAGAGCATAAATAGAAGAATAAAAAGCAGCCTTGAAGACCAAGCCAAAAGAAGCCATAGATATGATAAAGGTGTTACATTCAAAAAGAAAAGAAGAACTGGAATAGATAAACATTCTTGATAGAACAACTACCATATTAAAGATTAAGAAGGTCTTACAAAAGAATAATTTGTTTAACCATCTAGAGACAAAATGTCAAACCCTGGACATTATTTTCCAAAGGTTTCATTCAAAATTTAATATTTTAAATCAGATACGACTACCAAGATTGGTAGCTCTAAATGATAAGTTGATTAAATTAGAATATTATTGCAAGAAATTGTATACTATTGTAGTGGATAGAACTAAGTTTAAAGGAATCAAAGGGCATATAACATGGAAGGCCTTTTTGGAAGCCTTAGAGTTTGATGTGATCATCAAGCATGAAATTAGACATTTGTTTCTTAACAAGCCAACTTTAGAAAGGTACACAAAAGTGGATGAAGTATTTAGAAAGATGGTGAATTTGGGAATCCTAAGTGAAGAAAGATGGGATAAATTGTGTGATACAATTGAGTAATTTTTTATCCTAACATTATGAAAACACAACAACAATTGAATGGCTAAGTCATAAACAACCTCCTTCAAAATAGGGACACATCATTCAACAATTTTCTTCTTCCTATTATTTGATACTATTTTTGAAATCAGTTCTAGATATTTTCTTAGTCTTAGAACTAGTATAAATAACTCTCTTACGAGTTATTAAGGGTTGCACCCTTGGATAAGAATTTTGTAAGAAGCAATGTACAAAATTTTGATCATTAATAATAAATGAAGGATTCTGGATTTGTTTCATACAACCTTTTTCTTCTATAAATTTTCTTGTTTATTATTACATTATGTTTTCTACATGTATTTAATTGTTATGAAGATAACTAGGTGAGAATAACTAAGTTTTAATTATCTTAAATTCCTCCTAAAGTTATTCTATATATCAGAGAAAGATTTACTGAACTTTCTGTTTATGTAATTCCCTATCATCAATAAATTATCAGCATCTTCATAATGTTAAATATATTTTGTTAAACTTTTAGACATAGTTTGAAAGTTTTCACACTTATGATCATTAAAACATTCAATTTGAATATTTAAATAATAATATATTCTTACATATTCTACTTAAAATTTTGCAAATCTAAATCACTGTGTGAAATAAAGTAACAATCCTTTGCCTTATTAATTGATATTATGTAAAAGTTTAGAAACAGTGGTTGAAAAATTGTTTTATGCATTGGTCATCCAAATATTTCAAACTTAAAATAAAACAAAATATTATAGATGCTCTGGCATAATTTATTGACCTTTAATTATCTCAGAGGACAACGCCATCATTGTCCCAAGATTTTGGCTTGAAGATGCAATGTTACAATTGGCAGGGTGAAGCGGCTGTCCATTTTCATCTACCAAATGCACCTTATGGTATGCTGCTCCTGATAAGAGTTTCTGATGTTTTGGATTTGTTTGAATATTTTGTGCATTTGAACTCGATTCTGAATAGGCATGAACCTGCAGAATTGTATACATTAATTTTATTGAGCTGATCCACATGGATTAAAAAAAAATCAATTAGATAATGAAAATATAAATAAAATATGAAGTAAATATTACGTCTAGAGATAAATAGGGAGAACTCCACAATGGAATTTGAGAAATATTATGGAATAAGTTGGATTTTGAAGAATTTTCCATTCGATATAATTATGATATTTTCTCCCTGCATTTGAGAAAAATCAACAATAAATTCTAGTGTACATATGTAAAAATAATTTTGGTGCCTTAAAAATGGGCTTATTGTTATCGGTGCTAATGTACAATTAACCACACTGGTGCATTTTAGTTACTGCACTCTGGTGTTGTGTTATTAATTGATGCAACAATGTGGTTAGATAAAAAACGCACCGAATAGCCGCAAATAAAAAAAGCGCATCTTTTTTTTTTAAGTGAAAAAAGAGCAGTAAATTGAAAAATGGGCAGCAAATTATTTTCAGAAATCTAATTTCATAAAAAATTATTTAAATAGTAAAATCTATTCATTATTTCATTATTTTTCCAAAAAAAACAAGGGAGAGATTTGCACGAGAGACATACCTAGAGAAAGACAGCATGTGAGCACTATGGAGCAGCGAAATACTTTTGAACAACAACATTATTCAGAGAATCAAAATTTGAAACATCTGGTGGTTCAAACCCTATAGTATAGTAAAAACGTTAAATTTAACTATTCTAATTGTTTTTTTAACAATTTCTGTTTGATTTAATACATGCTTAGTAAAAGATTTAAATTTTACTATGCATTTTTAGAAGAAAAAAAAAATCCATTCTTACGTTAAACCCTTGCTTATTCTTATTTTTTCCCTTGCTTATTGTTTATGTGACTTCACAATTAGGGCTTTTAATTTTAGATTTATAGGGTTTGTATTGATATATATATATATATATATATATATATATATATATATATATATATATATATATATATATATATATATATATATATATATATATATATATATATATATATATAGGCATATATACCTAACTGTGATGACTTTATAGTTGACCCAACCAAGGCCACTCTTGCATGATTTTTTTTAAAACAATTTTTTTTAATCAGTGCGCCCTGTGTAAAATAGCGCACCGCACACGTACTGTTTGGTAATTTTTTTTATTAATTTATGTCTGTGTTAATTGGTGCATTGGTTAGCATTTAACACATCGGGTCTCCTTGTTGACAGAGAGCACTATACATTGTTTCTACTGTTTTCTCATTCTGTTTATAAGAACATGTTGCATCGCCTCCTCCACGACATCTTATGCTACAAAAACTAACACTAGAGGTTTTTTATTAATTTGCCTATGTTAATTGGTGCACTGGTTAAAATTTAATGCACTGAGTCTCCTTCTTAACAAAGAGCACTGTACGGTGTTTCTGCTATTTTGGCAGTGCATTTATAAGAACATGTCACACCTCCTTCAATGTGTACTTCTTGAAAGGTGCACCATTCTCTTGATTTTTTTTTACCTGAAAAGTTTGTGATTTGTTTATAAAATAGTGAATGGTATGGTACGGGTTTCATATTGGTAAATAAATGGCTGAAAAGAGATCAAGTAACAAAAATATTGATAACATATCGAGAAAAGCAAAAAAGGAAACTTCTTTGTAAATTCTTTACAAAAATTATTATTTTTGAACTATATGTATGTTTAACTAATATGTATTTTTTACTGTGTATCATGCAGAGCCACAAAATGATGAATCTCGATAATATTATTTTTTATCTAAGACTAGAAGAGCGTAAAATCTTGATGGAAAAATTGCAGAAGGATAAATCAGGTGAATGAAAAAATACTATTGATCCAATATGAGTTTCTTTTTTTTATTTTTCATTAATGATATGTTTAAAAATATTAGATAACATGTTTCAAACAATATATTAATTCAAATTAGTTTACTATTCTACAGGGACCAACAACGAATAAAAATAATGTTTTTCTAAGAAAAATAAATAAATAGAACATGCAAATGAAAATGAAATGCTCCTTAGCTCATTTGGAGTGGTGCTGAAGGTTAATGAAAGGGGGGGGGAACTTTTACAAAACTTTGAGGCATCTACTAGAATGAATTTATAGATGTTCTTTCCATTTAAAATAAAAAAATGAATCCAATGATTCCAAGAACCAAATTCTATCTAAATTACAGGATGAGTTGCCAGAGAATTGGTCAATGAGACATGTCAGACTTTTAACAGAAAAAACGTACAAAAAAAAAGAATGAAAAAGTAATATTCCTTTAAATTTTTTTCTAGAATTATATGTATATATTACTAGAAAGAAATCATTTATAAATATCACTTTTTCTATATTTAATTTTCATATATCAATATAAAATTAAATAATTTATTGTCATGTTACATTTTCAGGAAGATTATGAAACCCTCAAAGGATTAACGAGCTGATATCAGAAATATGCCAATAGGAATGTCCAAGAAGGTGTACAAGGATATGGTCAAAGAAATGGACATCATTTCATCGCACGAGGATTCATCTCAACAATAACATGCTTCAAATGTAATCTGTAATTATTTAATTTTTCGGTTAGGGACAATAAATAAGCAATTTAGTATTAAATATTAATTTTCAAGTATTTTCTTGCAGAAAAGAAAAGAAAATGGAACCCATTCAGCACATAAAACAGGACGATAAGGAAGAAAAGGGTCGATATCTAAGTTTGCGAGTAATTGTTACTTCCTTATAACAACTTAACTATATTTTATTTTTGTATATTTTAAGTTGTTTTACAACAATCATCATTGAATGTCTTCAAGTAGGTGCTAACATATAGAGAAGAACCATGAGAATTGATTGACATTGGGTTAAATATGGGTTGTTAGTATATGTTGCATATCATAAATTAATTGTGGAATTTGTAAGCACCTATCTTGTTTTACTTAGCTCCGTCTATAATTAATAGAAAAAAATATTTTATATTAAATATATGATTTTTTTATAGGGTATAAAACTTGCAGGAAACAAAGTATGGAACTGCACCAACAAATGAATTGTTGAAAGATGGCATGAAATTTGGTTTCGAAAGAATGTGTATATTTCATGAGTCAATTCTTGCTATGGTACATTTATTTTCCATTTACATTGATGCACATCATTTAATATTGCAATTTTCATTATTCTCACCAATGTATATACAGTCATTACATTTTATTTTTATGTTTGTATATGGAAGTTGAAGAAGAAGAAAAAAATCAACACCGTGAAAAAAACATTCCTCAAAATAATCCAAGTCATAGAAGTAGCTCGAGCAGTGACAACAGTTCCAGTGGAGAATGATGATCAATATGTTTGGATATCAAAGCAAGGCATTGTATTTTTTGAAATATTTGTCTTTGGAATCAGACATTTTGTTTAATGTAATGGACATAGTGTCCCAATTGAATGACAGAGTCTCTCTACACAATGTTTGTCCCATCTATATGACAAGAAATTCTTCTTTTATTCATATATATATATATATATATATATATATATATATATATATATATATATATATATATATATATATATATATACATATATATATAATTGTTCTATTGTGTTCTCCATTGTCACTGTGAAATGTAACACCAATGATTAAATATATGGATGATTAAATATTATAATGAAGAGATGTGAAATATGATGATATGATATAAAAAATTAATCCAAACATCACATTCAAAAGCACTAATAAAAATTTAATTGATATGAATACTTTTATAAGATATGTGTCGTCTTTTGATGAATAATGAATTAAAAAAAATCACAATAATTGCATTTCCTGAGGTGAATGTTTCTATGTATGATACTTCGCACACGTGCGTTTGTATGATATTGTGCACTGGTGCATTTCGATGACCTATGGGCACCACACAAATAGCAATACCAATTAGAATGCTCGGTGTGCTTTAGTCACTATGCACCGGTGCATTTGTGTGATATTGTGCACCACTACGTTTCTATGACCTATTGGCACCGCACAAATACCAATACCAATTAGAACGTGTAATATTCCAAAAAAGAAAAGACAAGAATATATAACATAAAACTGGAAATGCAGTGATACATCAACACATAAAATGACAGTAGATCATATATCCATTCTATTAAACACTATAACAGGAAATGTGTACAAATCTTGAGGAAATATACACTCAAGCTAGGAAAAACAAGCCTCTAGAGACCTATTACATATAATATGAAGAACAACTGCTATACAAGAATGTCAGAGGCTAAGAAAATGTAGTTTATGTTGGGGTTAACTGCTCTAGGTTATGTAAATACATGGATATTCTGATATAGTTCTTAGAAAATGTCGGGATCAGATATCTAGGCTTTCTAACACTATTCCAAGACAACCCAGAAACGGTTTCCAGAAATACACAAAATGAAGAATCTGCCAAGTGTGGCCCTAGGGCTGAATAACGCTCTGGAACTGGATAAATGGTGGGAGGTGGATGATATGATATGAAAATGGCTGATATCCCTCCTCACAAACTTTCTGGATGAAGGGTTGCTCCCCTCATTGGAAAACCGGGTCAAGTACTTGGGCACTTGACCTCCCACTGTAACAACACTACAAAATAATGTAGTTTCTATAGGAGATTGTGTTGTGGGTGAATATTGCTTCTTGGCATGATGCTGGATGGTGGAATAAATCTCAAGGAGTTTTATTTCTAGCCTCCTGGATGAAGGGCTGCTCCCTCACTGGAAAAAAAGCTCAGAAATTGGGTCTATCAACCCTCCATTGTTGTTTCCCTGCAAAACAACACAAACCTGAAGGAGACTACGCTGTGAATGATGGCTAAATATTGGCCTGATGTCGGATAGTGGAAATTATGCACAATAAACCTCTCCTGAGTAGGCACTCAAAGTCCCCCGAGGATGAGGGTTGGATTTCTGCTCAAAACCATCCTTGTGCTAAAAATCACAACAGACTTAGCTAAATAGCTGAAGCGTGCAAAAAATCATAAATGACCAATACAATATCAAAATTTTGAATGCCTTTAATGGCTTCCATCCTCTTCCTTATATGCTTGGTGAGCTTCCTCACCTTGTGTCCCACTCATTAAAGATGCCACTCTCATGCATACACTCCTCCTCTATGACTACGTTGTCCTCCATTAACTCTCCACTATCTCCATGAAATTTCCGTTGATTTGGTAAACTTTGACCCTATCCACATGCCTAAGCCCCTGTTCACACCTAAAGGTGCTTTATTCAGCTGATACAATGATTCACATCCACATGAGAAGTGGTTTTATTCCTACTAAAGAGATTTATTGGTCTCTATACCCACTTAATAACCTATCTTATTATCAAAAGAAAAAAATAATGTTCCAACTAGTTGAAATCTAATTAGGAATATTACAGAATGCCCAATGCGATTTATCGATGACTACCACTCGAGCGGTCTGATAGGAGTTGCATGCACTAGCGTGTTTTTCCTTTAATGCACCAGTGCATTTTTATAACTTGACGACTCGATGTATTGTATGACGTACAAGGCCTAGTGCATGCGCCTTCCACCAGATCAGTGTGAATGTCTAGCTGACATGCATCAGGCCATTGCTAAATGCCCCGGGGCATCCAAAATTTATTTTCTATCCCGGTGCTTGGTAGGTTTATAGGACCAGTGCGTTCACGGTACAATGCACTGGTGCGTTTACACCTTATTCGCGAATTGATGAGAAAAAAATCTGTAACAACATTTAGACACCCAGTTGTTTTTAGTTGTGTTGAAATTCCGTTAGAAGCTAAAAAAAAACCTCTGTTACCGAAAACAAATGTTGTAGAAAATGTTTTTTTGACAATTTTGGCAAATTTTATAACACTAAAAATATCCTTTATAACCTACGCTAGAGGGTCTTTTCCTTGTAGTGTGTGCATCTCCCAACCAGTTTTCTTCTTGTTCTTCTAGATATTTTTCCCAACCTTACTCTCAGTCCGAGGCAATTCCTTTTCTATACAGCTGTCTATCAGAGCATAAAGGTTGTCTACTTCTTTCCGGTTACGCAATATATTAATGCAGGGTTGCAGAAAATTTTTGACTTCATCATCAATCTTCGCTTCCGTGATGGACTTGGATGTGGATGCACCTATAGCAGCAAAATCCCTCCTAGTTTCTACAAAATTTTTCTTTTAATTCTATAGGTTGAGTCCTTCCTGATCAATGGCTTTGCACTAACCTTGTTTTCCTCATCTTCTCTGGTGGTAGCACCATTGCGTGTAATTATGTTTACACTTGGATCATCATCGCGCAGTTCAGCTCCCATTTGTATATTCTGTGTAGGTGTTTGTTGTTTCTTCTCCTGCATTCTAGCAATAAAAATAGGAGAATATTCAATAACATGATCAAACTATCTACAATACCTGCAGGACTATTGCGTAGGGTTTAGACAGTCACACGCATAGTGTCCAACGTCTCCACAGTTATAGCAAATCAACTGCCCTCTTCCATGACCTGCACCTCCACCTCTCACTCCTCCCCTTCCTCTGGCTCGATATCCATCCCACCCAGAGGGGGATGCTAGTGAATATGGGTCAAAATACACCCTATAAAGGTTGGAACTGTCTATCATCAAATCAAAGGTATGACAGTGATGCTCATCATGGCCAACCGAAGAGCAGAACCTACACCGTTGTTGCTTCAGTTTTGGTACAAAACTTCCTAATTGAGGGAAATGTTTTGTATCATGCCTTCCAGCCACTTGACAGTCAGCACACCATAGCATAGGAGTACCACTTAGTCCTGGAGCATCCCTAGGTCATAATGGATTTTGTCCTCCTGCTTGCTTGTAATATTGAAGTATGGTACACTGGTACTTTGTGTGGCAAGAACCCTTACAATGTATACACCATACATCTGCTCCAACTTCTTTTCCTTTGTCTCTACGTAGGTTCTGGATCTCCAAGTGCATTGCTTCCAACTGAATTTGGATTTTTAACATTCCAAATTGGTCATCAAATATGGACGCGGCTTCCAGCTTCATAGAAAATTCAAGAGGCTCTTCTTGAGAATCAATTTTCTACTGATTCATAGCGTCGCGCAAGTGTGATAGTAGCATGGAAATGAACCAATATTTATGTTTCTTATCATCAGAGATAAACCCTCCATCACTGATTGTGTGCCTCAATCGTTAATCTTCTTCCCAGATAGATTCGTTTGGTTCCTATCGGATATCCTTCAGTTCTGTTACACATTTTGAGTAGGACTTCGGCTTCCTGAATTATTTCTTTAAGGCCTTCTTAATTTCATCAACAAGAGGGTCAACATTCTAAGCTAGATATCCCATAAATCAGTCCAGTGTGTGACCGTCAAATGCCATGTCCAGTTGTGCCCTTTTAACAACATCAGTATTAATATTATGCGCAGTCCATACCCCATCTGCAACAAACCAGAACTTGTCCATGTCTTAATCATCCACACCATTGAAGGTTGGCAGCTTCAAATGCGCAGCCACCATCGCCCCCTGGTGTTGGTGGAGGTGGGGTATGAGATGACTGACCCCTACATGAGTTCGACTGTGACGTAGTTGGAGGGATACCTCCGGTGTGCGTACCCTCACCATTCTCTGTATCACTATTGGGCAGGTTTCTCATAGGGTTGTATACAGATATGTCTCCTCTCTGGTTAACTCGAAATTAATTCCCATTGTGTGTGGTGCTTTCAACTTCATTTGGGGACATTCACTCGGTGTGACTGCACAGAAAGCACAATAGAATATTAATCAACAAAGGCAAGAGAGTGTATGAATTTACCCCTCATTCCTTTGAAGAACCTCCTTTCAGCTTTAGAATATGACACAAAAATATCTAATGCAAATTCTATTACAAACCCACCCAGAATGTTGTCAACCCAATGATTTACAGTGTGGGTGATGGATTTATCAGTCTGTTGTAACTGTTGGATCAAATCAGGTGTCCATTGAGTGATCTTATCGTCCTTCCACCAGGTCTGAAACTTTGCTAATATTAACAACCACTCCTGAAATTCATGTGCAAAGGTCAGAAAGAATATTTCATGAACCTTTGTGAAAATATACTTTTTTTCCCACTCTTCAGCAGACAACTTCTTAATTCTGTTCTGCTTGATGGAGAATTCACATATATTTAATTCAAACCAGTCTTCTAATTTAGTCTTTGATGGCTGCCACATGATTCAGCTAATCTCTCTCAAAATGATCCCGGTCCTGGCAACAAAACCATTTGTTGGCTTGAGGGGTCCTGACCCAGGTTCGGAGTTCAGCGTAACCAACAAAACCCTCTTACTACTGGCCCTTTTTGCAGTGACCTACTTGTGCAGGCCAAAGTTTCACCTGATGCAGTATGGGGGGTGTTACAACCAAGTTTCCACACGCTGAGAGAGAATTAATTGATGTGGGTGTCCATATATCTATAACAATAGTGGACTGTCTTACGCACCAGAAACCCTAACCAAAAAAATCCAGGTCAAATTACACAGGCTATCATGCACGCACACATATAATGGCTTCGAAATCCATTCAACGGTCTTAAAAAAATAATATTCAGGTTTTACAGTAATATATTTATGCATCTATCATTAATATACAACAGTAAAACAATTACGAAAATGAGCCAATCACATATAATATAGACCGTAAGCAAAGAATATTACAGAAACATATCATAGATGCATTTAGTACTCAAAATTATCCAAAACACTTCTTTATTCATCAACGGTCGTAAAACCATTTATAATTCTTCAGATTCACCTACGCACATAGCCAACGGGGTCCACACATAGGCTGACTAATTTCTCCATGCACACAACCAGCAAGAGCCTTTTAGACACAAACACTTATAGATTCACTTCAAAGTTTAGAACATATCATAATATTATCAAAATATTACTTATCTGACTCGATCTAGACTTCTATTTATATCTTAGCCCACGCTCATGCTAAGGCCTGCAAATTGTGTTTTGTGACACCTAGTTTTATCCTTTAGCCCATTACAACTCATGATGGGGCTTTGATCCGCCCCAAATCCCCTTGATTTTGCATTGCTTAGTGTGCATGACTCAAAACTACAAAAATACTTATTAATTTACTCAAAATTCAAGTCCTAAGGGACCCTGATCCAACACTGATCATGTCATGTGAAATCGTTGGTTGGATAGAAAGTTACATTGTTATAGCAACATTATATTAATAAAAATATGTAAAAATTGATTCCATGGTGTTAGCATCTGCTGATAGGATGTGTCATGTGTCAGTTCAAGATGGTCTTGTATTTTTCACACCTTTGTACTTCATTGGTCAAACTATGGATAATATTTTGTATATGGAAAGAAGACGTTATTTAAAGGATGATGATGGTTCTCAGGGGGAGTACGTATCTTATGTACTCATTGATTTGATACAATCACGATGATGATGGTGTTAACTAATGCAACACTAGCTGTGTGTACCCACACTATGCATATAAAAATGCACAGTAAATGTGTATGAACCATGATAAACCCAACCATGGCAACCTTATGTGCAGAAGTTATTCCTCTTCATACCATTCACGTTTACAAGAATATGAAAATACCCACCTTATGGAAATTCATATTTATGAATTTAAATTTATTTAACACCCCAAAGTGTCAGCAAAACATATCTGGCCCACAATCTATTTCAAATGTACCTTTCAACCATCGATCTTAACGCTCACCAATCCAATGGAAATCGCATATTAATATGGATGACATTTAACGTTTTCAAACTATGTGAAATAGGCAGTTTTGACTTTCTATGTGTCATCACCTGATCACTATAACACTCCTCAAAACAATTACCGCTTACCTCTTTGATTCTATGCAAAAATTGTTATTGCTTCCATAAAACCTTTCCACTTTCTACTAGCATGTAGCTTAGTCTGATTCGTCCACTCCTTGAATTTAATTTCCTTGACTTAATACTAGCTGTCCATCTCCCTTAATCTTGTACGTTGATCAAACTAATCCAATGACTATGTGTTACTACTTAACCATTCCACTGCACTATTGAGTCAAATTTCCTTTCACTCGTGGGTTCCCAAATTGTCTGGTTCCATTACCACTTCACTGTTATGTTGGATTTATTTAATCCCGATCACTGCAATGTTTTTGCCACTATTACATCGAATGGTCATATTAAATTAAATATTCACCATCAGTTCCTTGAACACATCCAAGTTTATTTACCCAAATTTGACCAGGAACTCTGTTCCTCAAACCGATATCATTTTTTTTCTTCTCTTAAAGCTTCAATTTCTTGCTTGAATGCACATTTGATGCATGTGATTCCAAGTCCGATTTTGGGTTTTACACAATATACTCAAAATTTTGAATTGAAGTGTCATTTTATCTTTTGTGTCATTGATCCATTCAGTGATCGATGACTGAACTTAACATCTGCAAACTCATACAGGATTCAAACTATAAACATAAAATACAGTCGTACAGTCTTCTCAGCATTTTATGTTTATATATCATCTGACTTCATTTGATCCTTCTCGCCTTTATGCAATGCGAATTGGACATTGTTCTCTTAGAACACGTAGTATCACGACTTTCCTAAATCCTGTAGCTCAATACACAATGACATAATTTCCTTTGATTCTGCTAAATTTCATCTACACACATATATTGTGTCAAATCTGATTCAACACATGAAATTATGAGTTTAATTTCTCAATGCATTCTTAATAAATCAGAAATCAAGTTACAACATATTTAACCAAATATTTACACAGGTTCTCTACTCTGGCCTGATATTCTAATCAATGGCCTTTTTTCTAACTTTCTCATAGGCTTACAACAACGAACCCTTTTCTTTCTAAAACCTGAATCTCTCTATCTCTTTTTAATGCCCTGACGCTTATCATTTATTCAAATGGATTCTACAACTAATTTTGGTTTAGATCCATAACTTACTCAAAAAATTCCTAAGAATCCTCCAAGTCCTAAAATCTATCCTTTATCCCTAAATATCCTTTCAAATCCACAAAATCATGAAATCAATTTTAATTTAGGATTTACATTTAATTCCAAAATCTCTCAATCCCTATGAGCTCTCAACTAACCTAATTCTCTTATGTTCTCCAACATTCGGGAACATTTACAAAATTCCTCTCAATATTTAATAAATCCAATATTCTAAATATCTCACTCAAAGTACTTAAAATTACATCAATTTAATACATAGGCAACCAATCTTTTTGAAAAAACAAGACCCCTATGTCTATTAAAATACGAAGAATTTTCTAAGCCTAATGCTCTTGCGTCAGACTCCCAAGGTTAAAAATAAACATGATCTCTCGATCATGTGCTTTTAATCTTCGTCTTCCTAGATCCCATACCTTGTTTTGTAATTTTTCATCTATTTATGTTTTTCTTTGTTGTTTCTCTCCAGGTCTCCACACTTTATGCTGCATTGCCCCATTGGCTATGCTTTCATAGTCTATTCTTGACTTCCTCTTGCTGTTGCTTCTTTTCTTTCCTGCTGTTGTCTTCTTCTGAGACACTTTCATCATTAGCCTTCTTATCAATTCAATTTATTTTTCTAATATATCTTTTGTTTGCTGATTACTTTCACCTCTTGATTGTTGAACTTTTATTCCTACTACTGCCCTTTCATCCTTACCCTCTTGTTTACTGCAGCTAGTAACTTCTCCCTGATTTTCACTTATGACAATTTATTTCTCTTCTCTCTTCGACAATTTCTTGGACTGATACATAATATGCCATTTACTGCTCTCTCCTTCTCTTTGCTTAAGTTTGTTGCTGCTAGCCTCTATCTCTTGTATCTTCACATTCTGCATTTCCTAATATTGAAATTGATATTTCTCTTCCTGTATTGAATCCTGATTCTCCAGCATATTTTCCAGCAATCTAATCTCTTTGTTCCATGGATTAAGTATTTCCATAGAAATTTCTTCCTCCTCCTTTACTTGGTTGCTGATCTGTGCCAAATTTTCTCTAGCATTTTCAACAAAACCTGTACTCACAAAAAAATTATTAAAATAAAAACTATAAGGCCTTAGTGCCTCTTTTTCCTTTGGCAACATTTCAGTATGCTGCTCTAATTTGTTCTTCTCCATCAACACATTAGTATGTTGATTTAATCTCTCTAAAGAATTCTCTAAAGGAATCTCGAGATTTTCAGTAAGTCTCTCTTCCACACCATCTGCATCCATGATATCTCTATGTTCTTGTCCACTATAGTGAACTATGTCTTCTACAATCTCTATGTCATACTCTAATTTTTATAGCAAATACTCCATAAATGCAATTTCTCTTTGACATTTCTTAAGTACTTCATCATCACTTACAATCCCTGCATTTATATACAAATTTTCATTTGTAAATCAAAAGGTTCAACAGTTTTAACTGTTGCTTCACATATCAACTCTTCAGACTGAATCTCATCTCCTTCTTCCACAAGGAATTCTTTCTGTGTTGTAACAGCTTCAAATATAAATGCATCACTTCTTTCCTCATTCAAGAGACATTATTTATCATTACTCTCTGCTTCAGAGTATTTATCTTCTGAAATATATTCTTCCATACTTTTGACAACTTCAAAAGAATTTTCACCATCTGCAAAACCTCTAATCACATCAAAATTATTTTTTACAAAAATACAAGGCTTTACATCCTCCTGTTGATTTGAACTTGCCCAACAGTTCAGGAAATCATCAATAATTTCTTTTTTAATAAGGTAAACTTATTTTTGTCTTGAATTCTCACAATAATTCATAAGATATTTCATAGATCCCCAATATTCATATTCACCCAGAATTTTACCCTGTTCTGGTCTACAAAAGGAAATTCCATTTCTGACTCTGTTTCTCTGAGTTTTTCTATCAACTATTTTACTAGTTTCTATTGTAACTTTCTCAGTAATTTAGAGCACTTCACTATATTTTTCCTCAAGAACCAACCTTTTATTTGGTCTTCTTCTATCATCATCTTTATTTTATTAAATTTCTCTCTTATCTCAACAATCTCTTTGTCTCACTCCTCTTGACTCATCTGGTTCTTGTAGTTTTCTGTAACATCCTTCTTCTTCATCTTGTAGCTTTCTTTTGAACCTTGCACATGAATTTCCATAGTCATGTTCTCTTATGTGTGAGCTTATTCACCTACAACCAATCAACCTCTACTGAGTTAATCTTCTCACCAAGCTTCTCCTCTGCCTGGTCTTCAAGTCCTCTCCTTCTCAAAACTTGTACTGAGCAATCTTGCTCCCTTCTCTAGTTGCTGCACTCAATTCATTTAACGACACCGCTATCCCTGTCTATTCCAAGCCTTAGCTGGAATAAGGTCCTGCTACAATTTTTAAGAACTTTCAAAAGTTCTTCCTACAATCTCACTGTTGCAATCTTGTGTTAACTTTCCACTCCTTTAATATGTTGTGGTCTTGTTTAGAACCCCTACTATGAATATCAGTAGTCATATTCTTCTTTCCATATCTATGATTTCATCACTCACTCTTTCAATATGAGTTGTTTAAGCCTCTGCAACAACAAGTCCTTCTTGTTGCCACTTACCTCACCAAGTTTTCCTCTGTACTTGGACTTTTGGCAAGTATGGTTCTCTATCTCTGGAACCTCCTTGAGCTTTCCTCTGCTCCTTCTAGGCTTCAACTCATCTGCACCTTTTAAGAACACAACTGTCCTTTTTATCCAACCTCTATTGGAATTATTCAAGGTTCTGTTCCACACTTTTCTTTCACTCATAAACTATTACCAAGCATTATTGCCTAAATCTGCAGATTTGAGGGTGGGTGCAGGTATCAAACCATGCTCAATCTGGTCGCTAGCCCTACCAGAACAGGAGAGGGCTCTCTCCGAGTCAATCTCAGCGAAAATTAATCATTAGGGCTTGAGATGACCGAAATAAAATATAATTTTAGGCTATGTATATAATTGAAGGAGTTTGATTGTTTTTTAGGAGTTTTTTGTTGGATCAAAGGGAAAGGCAGTTTTGGGTGCGGGGATTAGGCCTAGTTTTTGCAGAGTTCTGATTGGGGCAAGGAAGGAAATAGTTTTGATGCTTTAGATTGAGTGAATGGATGGATCAGACCGGTGAGGAGTTGAAGAGGGCAAGAGGGTCTCAAGATTCCTCCTCAAATAGATGAAAACATGAAAACTAAACAAAACTGAAGGCAGAGCAAAGCAAACCGATGAATTCTACCTTTATAACTTGTTTGTTCAGTTTAAGAAGAAAGGAGAATTAAAATGGTACACATAAACAACAGTGAACTTACAGATACATAGAGGAAAACACCATCAAAATACAGAGCCACAAGGATCCCAAAGAGGGCTGCAAACCCTGGTCTATTCCTTTGCCAAAATTGCATAATGAAAAGTACAATGAAGTGCTAGCAATCCCAAATGTCCCACCCTGAAAAATGACTGAAGAACTACATGATATAGACAATCCTAACACATTCCCATGCCTCTAGGGTTCAATCTTACCATTCTAGGAGCTGTTTCAACCATATCTAAACTAGGAACTGGAAAATAGGCAATGAAACAACTTGCCTCTATATGATAGGAAACTGATCCATTCACCCGCATTTCACCTTTTGGTGAATGAATCTTCTAGAATGAGTAAAAATGTGCCAAAATTACATCATGAAAATTAAATTACATCAAGGTACATCAAAAATTACATGAAAAAGTGAAACTGGCCAAAACTAGGCAAAATTCTGAGCTGCTGAGTGAAAAATAGGCCAAAATTCTCTATGCGCCGCGCCCAAAATCTCTATGCGTAGCACAACTTTGGAGCTGATTTTGAGGCACTTACCGAAGTCCAAATTGAGCTCATGATAGCTCGTTGGAAATCCCTGCCTGTCTACTTTCCAACCCAAGTGGAATTTCTAGATTTTGTGTCTATTTGACGCTCCAAAAGTTCAATCTCCCAACACTGCTTCATGTGGGTGCAAAAGGTGGCAGAAAGGCCAATTTTAGGGTGTTTTTTACCCTTTAGGCAACCTATAACTTGATGAAATCCTTAGGTAATCCATGAGCATGCATAAATTTTTGTGATAAACTTATAAATAAAATTTTTCCCTAAGTTGCCAATCATTGCTTGTAGCGTAGCGCTTTCTGAAATAATGGAAAAAACATGTTTTGTAATAGCGAAAAAATTCAAATTTGACAAAATTTTTCCCAAATTTCTTGAAATTTAGGCTGAAGATCCCTCATCAAGAACTATGATGGGCCAAAGAAGCTTCGGCCAAAATTATGCCTTTTCACGCCTCCTCGATGCCTTCTTCATTTACGTTGCCTGAGGTGAATATGAAGAGTTTGATGTCTTTGATTTTTGTTGCCAAATAAGTGGTGATATGGGAGGGACTGTGGGGAAATAGGTCAGTGGGAAAAAAGTGGTTCAATCAAGTGAAATTTGAAGTATGAGGACAATCACTTGACTGTTTGGGGATTTTGGGATTTTGGGAAATTTTACCAATGATATGGGAAAAGGAAAATGAGAGGAAATGAGATGGAATATAATGGAATAGGGGAGGGATTATAATGATAGTATGACAGTGATGGAAAGGAATGAACAATGTGGGGGAGATGAAGTATTTTGGCACCAATAATTAAATTTTAAAACTCAAATTTCAAACCCTCAGAAGCAGTTTTTTGACCAAAATGATAGGGTTTATGGTTTTGACTTTCAAACTCTCTGAACATGATTTACAGTCTCACACGCTAAAGTTGTTTTATATGGCAATTAAAACATCTCATAAACTTACTTGGACAAAAATAACCGAGTTTATTTGGGATTTGTGGAGGCAAATGAAAAAATCTGGTGTTCTGGCCCTGTGCGCCACGCAGGAACAAAAATACACTGTGCAAAGTGAACCTATGCGCCGCGACCTTCACCCAATGCGCCGCGCAGGTGATTTCACACACCGTCTTGGTTTTCACACTGACTTTTTCTCTCCTCCAGAGTATGACTCGGCTTAAGGATGTCTCTTAGTGCAAATGAATTGTTTGAATATGAAGATATCTTATATACACAAACCCATTTTCTAATGTTGCAGACTTTGGCACTTTTACAAAAGAACTCTGTTTTGCTTGTTTCCTTTGATTTTTTTTAACTGAAAGACGAAACTCTTGGCTATTTTTTGCAGGGATAGCTGAAATGAGATCTTGGAAAAGGCGACCAGGGCTGCGCCTGAAGAATTTCACAACTGAAAAACTTTGAAAATATACATGGCATTAATTACAAAAGATGAAATTGACGATTTTACTTCAAAACAGAGTTTTGAAGAAAAATCATGATCAAGTATTGTGATGATGAAATTTTTGCAATGAAAACTTATTACGAAACTCCCTCATGTGCCTGATGACATTATTAGACATTCTGAAGATGAAACCCTAGACCTAATGAGACCTAAAAACCCTAAAATGACTCTTTGGCAAACAGGAGGCCAAACATGACTGTAAATGGCTGTGAATGATCTCGATGAACAGACACGGACCAGCAGGTACATGACATGAGGGATATCAGAGAAAAGACCCTTCCGTCAGAAGATTGATGCTCCTAATGGAATGCAGATGATTGAATCTGAATGAGACACCTAAAATGAAATGCAACAAAAGAGATTTTGATCTCTGACGGAGGGATGAAGAGACCGACTCTAACACAACCTACCTAAATTCTGCAAATATAATCTTCAACCTAGATTAAAATAATACATAATACCTCACCTTCAAAATCTCTGTGTGATCTTGTTTCACCGCTTATTTTCATTTTTAATGGATTATTCTCTATTTCCTTGCTTCTGCAAATTCTTCCAATATTCTGTTACATTTTATCTCTAAGTGCATGCTATCTGTCAAATTCAAATATGATCTTCTTTTCCTTTCTTTCATCACCATTGTACCTGTATGCACACCTTTCAAAACATAATTCTGTTAATCTTCAAATCACATTTGATTTTTTTTAACTCATATTCTGCAAATCTAAATTTCCTCATGGTCTTAGGCTACCATGCTTCCGCTGCATACCTTTTCCAATCTGCTGTCAATCAGATTTAAAATCTGATTTACTCTTCGTCCATCACACATGCATTCTATACAATTTTAATTTAATAAAAAAAAATTGAACCCTCAAAAGAGCTTTTTCCAGCTCTGATACCACTTGACGCAGCCTTAGTTGCGTAACACCCACACTATGCATATAAAAATGCACATCAAATTTGTATGAACCATGATAAACCCAACCGTGGAAACCTTATGTGCGGAAGTTATTCCTCTTCATACCATTCACGTTTACAAAAATATGAAAATACCCACCTTATGGAAATTCATATTTATGAATTTAACTTTAGTTAAAACTCCAAAGTGTCAAAAAAACATATATGGCACACAATCTATTTCAAACGCACATTTACATTGTCGATCTTAACGCTCAACAATCCGACGGAAATCGCATATTAATATGCATGACATCTAACATTTTCAAAATACGCGAAATAGGCAGTTTTGACTTGCGACATGTCATCACCTGACCATTATCACACTCCTCAAACAAATACCACTTATCTCTTTTATTCTATGCGAAAAACGTTACCGCTTCCATAAAACCTTTCCACTTTCTGCTAGCACGTGGCTTAGTCTGATCCATCCACTACTTGAATTTAATTTGCATGACTTAATACTAGTTTTCCATCTCCCTTAATCTCATCCATCGATCAAACTAATCCAACGACTGTGCATTACTGCTTTACCATTCCACTGCGCCGTTGACTCAAAGTTCCTTTCACTTGTGGGTTCCCAAATTGTTTGGTTCTATTACCACCTCACTGTTATGTTGGATTTATTTAATCCTAATTACTGCAATGTTTTTGTCGCTATTCCATCGAATGGTCATATTAAATTAAAGATTCACCATCGGTTCCTTGAACATGTCCAAGTTTATTTACCCAAATTCGACCAGGAACTCTGTTCCTCAAACCGATATCATTTCTGTTCTTCTCTTAAAGCTTCAATTTCATTCTTGAATTCACATCTGATGCATGTGATTCCAAGTCCAATTTCAGGTTTTACACAATATACTCAAAATTTCTAATTGAAGTGTCATTTTCTCTTCTGTGTCATCGATCCATTCAGTGATCAATGACTGAACCTAACACCTGCAAACTCATACAATATTCAAACTATAAATATAAAATATAGTCATACAACCTTCTTGGCATTTTATGTTTATATATCCTCTGACTTCATTCGATCCTTCTCGCCTTTATGCAATACGAATTGGACATTGTTCTCTTAGAAAAATCAGTCTCATGACTTTCCTAAATCCTGTAGCTCAATACACAATGACAAAATTTCCTTTGATTCTACTCAATTTCATCTACACACATATATCGTGTCAAATCTGATTCAACACATGAAATTATGAGTTTAATTTCTCAATGCAATCTTAATAACTCAGAAATCAAGTTATAACGTATTTAACCAAATATTTACACAGGTTCTCTTCTCTGGCCTGATATTCTAATTAGTGGCCTTTTTTCTGACTTTCTCGTAGTCTTACAACAACGAACCATTTTTTGTCTAAAACCTGAATCTCTCTATCTCTTTTTAATGCCTCGAGGCTTATCATTTATACAAATGGATTCTACAACCAATTTTGGTTTAGATCCATAACTTACTCAAAAAATTCCTAAGAATCCTCTAAGTCCTAAAATCTATCCTTTATCCCTAAAGATCCTTTCAAATCCACAAAATCATAAATCAATTCTAATTTAGGATTTACAATTAATTCCTAAATCTCTCAATCCCTATGAGCTCTCAACTAGCCTAATTCTCTCATGTTCTCCAACATTTAGGAACATTTACAAAATTCCTCTCAATATTTAATAAATCCAATATTCTAAATATCTTACTCAAAAAACTTAAAATTACATCAATTTCATAAATAGGCAACCAATCTTTTTTGAAAACACAAGACCCCTATGTCTATTAAAATACAAAGAAATTTCAGAGCCTAATGCTCCCGCGTCATTAATGCTTTGGGGGAGCATGTTTTGTTGTGTGCTTGGTGTTTAGATTCAGATGTGATGTTGTTGTTTGAGGGGGAGCATGTCTAGCACGTGCTTGACGATCAGGTGGATACTATGTTTTTTCATGAGGATATATGCTTGATGGATATGGTTTTCGCTATGTCTGTGCTGGAGGATTTTATTTGTTGATGGATATGTTGTTGTTTAGGAGGATGATGTTGTTTACCACACTATGCTGATGGATATGGTTTGATTGTTGTTGTTTGAGTTGGCTTGACAATGTTTTTCACATAGATGGAGCTACTGATTGAGTTTTTTTCTTAGTATGATATTTTTATGTATTGTTTTTTCGATGAGTGTTGCTATTGTTGGTGCTTATGATGTGTTGGTTGGAGTAGTGTTGTTGGAGTTGTTTATTGACCCTGATGCTGAGAGACATACTTGTGTTATTGTTTCTATTCATTGTTGTTGTCTTACTTCCATGTTGTTTGTTACTGCATTATGATAAGATACACATAGTGTCCCTGAGGAGTATTTCCTATTCAGGTATGGTCATTTTTGATGAGATTTTCCCTTTGAAATTGATCTCCAGGAACTTGAAAAAAAAGCAGAAAACAAAAGTAAAACCCACAACACCATGGATATCTAGGAAATGGAAAGGCTAAGCAAATCCACTGTCAATCGAGGAAATCCTCCATGTCAATGACATATCATGACCAAGAAACCACATGCATATGCCATGCATGCCAAAAATAATGAGTAAAACATACATGCAACTCAGTACTTACAAACAAAAATAGTTGTAGTTGTTGATCCCGATGTCCTCTTGCACTTCCATTCTCTTCCTTTTCCTAATTGCTCCAAATATCCAAGTATTCCACAATCTCCAAGAGTGCTCCAAGAAACTCTAAGTGTCCAAGAGTATGTGAGAGAGAGAGAATAAAATGAGAGCTCCAACAATGAGCTGAAAAAAGGTTACCAACTAATCCTCAAAAGAAATTTTATTAATTAGGCCTCCATTTTCTTCAATTATCCATAATTTTCCTTCATTTTCATCCTCACATGCAACATGTGACCTTTCACCTCCCTTTTCTCATATTTTCCATTATTTTCATAAATAAATTCCAATAAATTATTACATTTCCAAAACCTTAACCATTTCCTTTGCCAATTTCCATAGCCATAATAAACCATATGACCACCCGCACTCGAATTCTTTTCCCAACATTCAGCTTGGAATATGTGTCCCATGACCTTGGTTATTATTTTTCCTTTATTAACTTTTATTCATGGAATTTTCACCAAGATTGTTATAGAACCCTCCCCCTTGGGGGAACACCATCCTCATTGTTCAACGAAACCTACAAGAAACACGAATCTTGTAAGAACAAGATGTTTCCCATGGATCTTTATAACTTATCTCGTTGCAGTATTTACAATGATCAACATGTTGAGAAGGAACCATCATGACAACATAGCAACATAACATCATAATTGCATGGAACCCATACCACTTATTGAAGCTTTATAACATAGCTCATGGTGGTATTTACATCCATATACATGTGTACATATACCGAAACATCATACCAACATATACCCAAAAAAATGCCAAAACATTCACTTAGCCAAAAAATAAGGGAGGATACATGGCCTACATTTGTTCCACCATCTCCCATGTAGCTTCATCAAGCCAAAATGATTACATTGCACTTTAACTTGCTCGATTGCTCGATTTCAGAGCATGAGCATATTTCTCTGTAAAATTCATTGAGGTTTGACAAGAATTTTCCTTCAGCCTCCTCCTATAATACAAACCAGTCAATCACATGATCAACATCTGCAACATAATTCTTAAGAATTGACACATGGAAAACATCATGGAATTTCACTGTCAGAGGTAGTGCAAGATGATAGGATACTGACCCAATCCTATCAAGAATCTTGAAAGGTCCACAAACCTGAGGTGCCAGCTTGGCACATGATCCAATCCACAAGGATATTTTCTTGGGATTGATGTGAAAGTACACCTATTCCCTAATATGAAACTCCTTAAACAACCTGTTTCGATTTTCATAGCTCTTCTACCTATCTTATACTTCTTTCAAATTCTTCTTGATTACCTACATTTCTTGTGCCATCTCTGTCAACATATTCGATCCAATCAACAACTTGTGAATTGGATCACTCCAATTGATGGGAATGTTTCAAGTCCACCCATACAATGCCTTAAACAGACTTATCCTCAATGATTCCTGATACCCGTTGTTGTAAGAGAACTCTACTTGTGGAATATGCTCTTTCCACTTTCGTTGTTGATGCATCACATGCATCCTCAACATATATTCCGATATCTTGTTGAACCTATATGTTTTTCCATATATCTATGGGTAATAAGTTGTACTAAAGGCCAACTCTGTGCCCAAACCTAAAAACAAATCCTCCAAAACTTGGAAGTGAACTTTGCATCCCTGTTTGACACAATATTCTACAAAACACCATGAAATTTGACCACATCCCTGATGAAGACTTGTGCTACATGATTCGCTAAGTATGTAGACTTCATTGGAATGAAGCATCCTACCTTTGTCAACTTGTCCACCAAAAACATGATGGAATAATGTTGTATAGATGTCTTCAGTAAACCTATGATAAATTCCATGTAAATGACCTCCCATTTCCACTCTCGAATCATAATCGGCTGTAGTATTCCACCTAAATATTTACACTTTGTCTTGAACTATTGAAAATACAAGCACAAAACCACAAAAATATGCTACATATCTATTCAAATTTGGCCTGTCTCTAAACTTGATCAAGACATCTGCTATGAGACGATAGTCCACATCCTGTGCTCCTACACCTCTACCTGTATCATTACATGTACATGTACTTATATTCTACTACAATATGTGCCTAAGCTCCATATACCTGACATCCTTCTGACCATATTACAAGATCCTATCCTATAGATCTGTCCCATAGCAACTCATAACTTCTATATGATTCACCTGTATTGTCCTACTAAGAGCATCTGTAACCTTGTAATATTTTCCCTTGATGTACCTGATCTTGAATTCGAACTCACTAATCATGGAAAACCAGCTAACTTTCCCAAAAATTAGAATCAGTTGGTCAAATAGATACCACAATCCACTGTGATCGCTCATTAGTACAAACCTCTTGCAAATAATATAGTGAATCCACATCTTTAATGCATGGATGATCGTTGCTAGGTCAATATCATGTGTCAGATAGTTTTATCATGCTTTCTTATTTTATGTGGCTCATAACGTACCAAATTTCCTTTCTGCATAAGGACTCCACCAATCCCTCTCTTGCAAGAATTTTTAAATACCACAAACTCTTTGTCTAGATCGACGATATTTAGCATTGTAGCATGTGTCAACAACTACTTTAATTTCTCAAAATTGGCTGCGCATTCCTCTGTCCATTCACAATTCTTACCTTTCCTTTACAATGATGTGATAGGATAATAAATTTGTGAGAAGTTCCTATTGAACCTCTTGTAGTAACTCTCTAACCTCATGAATGATATCACCTCATCCACATTCCTAGGAGCTACCCATTCCATGATAGCTCTTACCTTTTTTGGATCCACTTCTATGCCTTCCTTGGAGACAACATGTCCCAATTAATGTACCATTTTATGAAATAAACTACATTTGTTAAGATTAGCATACAATTGATTCTCTCTTAGAAATATCAACACTGGTGCTAAATGCTCGACATGTTCTTCTTAATTTTTAGAATATACCAATATATCATAAATGAATACAATAAAAAAATTGTCCAAATAAGGATGAAACACACTATTCATCAAGCACATAAAGGTAGCTATAGCATTAGTCAAACGAAATGGAACTACAACAAAATCATAATGTTCATACCTAGTCTTGAAGTTTTTCTTGTGAATGTCATATTCTTTAATGTATACCTGATGATATCCCGATCTCAAATCGACCTTCAAGAACACTGCTAATCCTTTCAGCTGATTAAACAACTCATCAATCCTTGACAATGAATACCTGTTCTTGATGGTCACTTTGTTCAACTGTTTTTAATTAATGCATAACCTTAGGGTGCCATATTTATTCTTCACGAATAATTTCGGTGCACCCCATGGTGATACACTTGGCCTAATGTATCCCTTTTCCAACATTTCCTTTAACTACATCTTCAAAGCTAAAAACTCTAGTGTTCTCATCCTGTAAGGTGCCTTAGATGCTCATGCTACCCATGGTACCAACTCAATATAAAATTATACATCCCTATGAAGTGGAAACTCTAAAATATCTGCGGGAAATACATCCTGAAACTGTTGTAGAACTGGGTACCTGCTCAAAACATATTCTTCCTCAACTTCAATCTTACCTTTGTCACTAGAAATATGCACTGCAAACAACACACACCCTTTCCTATGACTGCATAGTTGTAACCATTATCACTGACGTTTATTTCTTCTTACCCTGTAAGACTCTTTGTTCCCTATTATCATCTAAGAACTCAATAGCCTTGTCACAAAAATCCACCTTGGTCCTATGAAGATACAACCAGTCAATACCCAAAAGCATGCTATATGATCTCAATGACAATAAATTCAAATGTTCTAAGGTAGGCATACCATTCAATTCAAATTCACAAGCTCTTACCTAATGAAGAAATCTCTTCTTTGTTCATGTAGGAAACTGCACTAACCAAGATTATGCATGCACTTCATTATTCAAACCTCACTTATCCACTAGGTCAGGATTAACATAACTATAATTAAATTTAGGGTCAATCAAAATATAAAAAAATTGATGAAAAATCTTACTGTCCATCTTGATAATAGATGCTTGGTGATCTGCCTGCATGTTATCTAGTGCTGCATAGATCATGGGAATAATTTTTCCAACATTTCCCACTATTTGTGTCTCTTGCATTTTTTAGATAGGCGTTCTACCACCCTCATGCTATGGAAAATATCTCCTGTGATGATCTTTGCTACAAGTCCAACATTTTATAGGCTTCTAACCTTCATCCTTATTTTTCTCCTCAGATCAAAGTCCCTGTACTCTGCCAGATGTATTGAAATTCTTAGGTTGTGAAACATTCTCTTTGTTACCTTTATCCCGAGGTATTGCTCTCTTATTGTACCATATTCCTTTATTATTATAATTACCCTTCCAATCCTACTTAGTCTCGCATCTACGCTTTGATTGGTTATAACAATGCTTTAGTTTCTAGATGGCTTCCTCCAATGATCTAGGCTCATCAAACTCAATCTTATCTTTGAATGCTATCAAAAACCCACTAATGAATCATTGAATATTGACCTTATCCTCCTTAAGGTAAGGCACACATCGAAACAACTCCAAGGACTTTCTAGTTTACTCCTCATCAATCATAGATCCCATATTTAGTTCATAAAACTCTTTTTCCTATCATCATCATATATCTTTGATAGATACTTCTTTCGGAATATTCTATCGAATTTGCTCCAAGTCAATTCCTCCTCATAAATATCCCTGACAGTATTCACATTTTCTCACCAAATATCTAATTTACCTTTGAGGATGAATGCAACTATTCTCGATTTCATATTTTTTGAGTAATCATGCAACCTGGAGAACTTCCTCATAACCAAGAAACCATGCTTTTGCATCTTATGATTTCTTCATTTCTCCATCAAATGTATGTTTTTTTTCTTTCTTAAACTCATTCAGAAAATATACCATGTCACTCCTCTTGTAAGGACGATAATGATGACGATCATAGTACTTTTCAGAACTAGAACTATAATAGTACCCATGTCTATCACCTCTCCAATCTAGAATGTCCAAGAACGTTCCATCTTTTATCGTGTCATCTCTATCCGACCTGTGACCCCCATGGCACCTACTTCAATATGACCCATTAGTCCCATCATCTTGTCCATAGATAATCCAAAGTGGCCCCCATTTTTGAAACTATGACAAACTCTGAAAGATTATTGCATTGACCTCTGCTTGTTTTTTATATGCCTATATGATTCTGTCATTATCTTCTTTGCAACTCCTTATTTATTCCTTTAAATTTTCTAGGTGTTTGCTAAGTCATAAGAGTTACCTACACCATGCTACTCATCTGATTCATAGGGAAAATCTTTGTAGTCTACCATCTTCGTATTCATCACTGATTTATTCTTACAAACCATCTCATGTTAGCTAAACCAAATCACAATAAACCAACATACCTTTGCATAATTCAGGGAGGTTGTCTCATCTACAAGATCAACCAATCAATGTAATACTTGTATATACATAATCATAGCAACATATATACATATAGAACATAGGTATATCAACACAAAAACATCATTATAGCTAGATTCTAGTCATCAATGCATGACCATATCAATTGCACACTATGACATCATTCATGACAACAACAATCATACCAATGTAAACTGATAATACACAAACACTTGACATGTATAAGAAAAACATAACAAGTCAAACATTCACGAAAACACATTTCACAGCAACACCATCAATTATCCCACGATGACATCACTACAACCATGACCAACACCATGCATATGCAACAAGAACATAGACCACAAGCATAAGAAACACATCTGCAATTGACATGAATGCATGACCAACCCACCACTCATCCAGTCCAAGGGGTGAACCGAGCTTTAATACCAATTTGTAACGCCATCCTCCCACATCTACCCAAGTAACATGCCAACTAGTGTAAACAAGTGATGAAGAGTTACCATGATCTAAATCAACCTCCTAGGTCAACTTAAGGAAGTGGAATTGACACCACACATAAAGAAAGACCTTCTGCACATGCTACATGACACCTAGTAGCCATCCAAACCTTCCAAGAGGCAAATCCCTGCATCAAACTGACATTTTTATGTATAAATCCCCTAGTCAAACCCTTGACATGAGAAAGAGTGCTACTAGAAACCCCCAGTCGCGCACACAACATAGGTATGCATGTGACTAAGGACATTTCCCGGTAGTTTTGAGACTGCGACCCCAATTTTTGTGCCAATTTTTCAGGCCCAGATCCGAGGTCTCTTCCCATAACCTCATGACACTTTCAAAACTGAAATAAAACAACAAAATAACAATGTAAAAGAAAACGCTTGAACAAGGACTTGACTAGACCCCTACTAGACATGACATGCATTTCATCAAACATGTTGCAAATATTTAATCTACATATTTAAATAACGTATCTGAGCATATGGTTATCATACTTATCCCAGAATCACTAAGAAGCATTGTTTCCTCATTACATTAACTATGTTATCATCTAGTTGGTTATAGAGACATTTTTCCTTCATTTACAACTCAAACCATGATGATAGCCATACACCATCATTATCATAAAAAAAATCATAAATAACATATAAACCATAGAAATGACAAGCATATAAAATCCATATAAGCCACAAAATAACAATCATATTTACCCTTCAATACAATAGGAAAAAAAAAAAAATTTCGTAAGAAAAATGCAACCCAAGTTTGGGACTTCCACATTCCACCCGACCATAGACATGGCTATGCGAAATCTCTCTTCAGCCTATCACCTCCATGCCATATTCCAAGTATGAATGTGGGATCTCATAAAACTCATCAATTAAAACCAAACCAATGCTTCTAGAGGCTAAACCACTGCAACCCTCAACCAGGTATTCTGCCTCATAGCCAGACATCTCAACCATCACTAGATTGGTCTCTACCCAAGTTGTTGAGGGATCTAGAGCATTTGTTCTAACCATGGCTTTCAGGAATAGTGAATCAACCCACATTTGTCGTTTGGATTCCAGAGTTTTTTTCAACTAGGGCTTCCAGGACTAGAAACTCAACCCACGAAGGGCTTCTAGAGTGTTTTTCTAACCAAGGCTTCCAAGACCCGTAACTCAACCCAAGTTGTTAGTTTAAAATCTTTCGGAAAGTGTACCAAAAAGACTTTACTTAACCTATGAGTGAGGAATATCCCTAACAATAGAAATGGCTACATAAGTCTTTATATCTGCAATAGATAATGTGAATAAATCCTGCAAAAACCCAAATCTATGTAGAAAAAGAAGCTAAACAACAAAATGAAATAGTAATTGATGAAAAAATAACTCCAAATTATTAATGGAAAAAACAATTTTAATGAATGATTTCTTATATTATAACACCCAGTGAAGGAAACAAGTAGATGTTAGCATTCCCCCTCAATGGGATGGGTTCTTGGTTATCCTCAATGGTTCAGCTTCATGCGTCTCTCTCTCTTAATGATGTATAAAACCCAAATATGTGACGAACTCAAGTGGGAGCTCAAATGGAAAAAGAAAATGATAGCGACAATAAGAATGATCAAAGTGAAGAATGAATGGAAAAATACTCCTATTTATAGCAAAATATTGAGTTATCCTCGATAATGGAGAATAATAAAATATTATTAACCAAGATCTAGATCTAACTTCTTGGAATATTTTATTATATTTTGTTGGAAGGAAAAATGCATTTAAATTGGTTAAATACCTTTATTTAGAAATAATAAAAAAATAAATGATTTATTTATCATTTCAAGAATATGGATAAAGAATAATAAAATAATAACGATTTGTTTAATTATTCCTAGGTGATTTAGTCAAATTTAAGAAGGAATATTAACTAAATAATGATTTAATTAATTATTCCTAGAGAAAAATAAGATAAATAATGATGTATCTAATTATTTCTCGTAATTGGGTTAAATAAGACCGGGAATATTATTTAAAGAATGGTTTAATTAATCATTCCTAGAGAAAAATCAAATAAATAAGGATTAATTTAATTATTCCTCATGGGGTTTCTTATTTTAATAATAAATAACTTAATGAAATATGGTTTATTAAATTATTTCTTATAGTGAAAACAATTTTACTATGTTAAAATTGGTCTTACATGGTGTACTTCAATCCATCTAATTAGAAATGGTTAGATGACCAATTTTTGGTGATAACAGATTGCCCCCCCAACGTACAAGTGTTAGGAGCAAATAGTATGACTGAAGTTTGTTGTAAGAACAAAATCACGAGACACCGAAGGGGAGTCAGAGAGAGAGAGACCTAGATGAAGTGAAGTGAGAGAGGATAGTGATTGAGGGGGAGAGACTGAAAATGTGACATAAGTCTCCTTTTATGTTGGATTACTCGTTCTCAATGAGGCGAGGGAGACATACCCATACCCGCTGAGAACAAAGTACAAAGAATAATGGTGAGCCCAGTAATTTTGGACTAATCTACAAAATGTACAATACATGATACATAACATGCTAGCATCAATGGGCCAAAAAATAATATAATGAATCCCACATACATAATTAACCTGGAAAAATATGGGTTAGGACTAAATAAAATAACGTCTGAGTACATGAGACATAATGCCCCTACATATGACATGGGCAGGGGGGGTGGGTATAACAACCAAAGATGCCCTGTTGAGCTAACTGAGCTAACTGAGTTTATCACACTCAGTTAACTATTACAAGCTATTTTGAGATTAGAGTACATTTTATTTTCCATCTTAATTAAGGGATAACTAAAATAGACATGCACTAAATTTAGCCCTGTGGGCCCCACCCTAGTGTAGGTGCTTAATGCACTAGGCATGGGTGCTGAAATTTTCTTGTTTAATTTCAACACTCTCTCTAAACAAGAAAGGGATTATCCTCACCCTGATCTTGCATCTATGGTATTCAAATTTTCTCCTGGTGAGCTCCTTCGCTAGAATATCTGTATCCTAATCTTTCGTGGGAATGTACTGAAGAAACATTATTCTCCTCTGCACATAATCTCTGAGATTATGGTACCAGATATCTATGTGCTTGGACCTATCATGAAACATAGGATTAATTGAGAGTTTAATGCAACTCTGATTATCACAATGTATCGTTGTCAGATCCATCTGAGAACCAAACAAGCCAACCAAGATATTTCTCATCCAAATAGTCTCACATGTAGCTTGACCTTTTGCCATGTACTCTGCTTCCGCTGAACTGATTACTACAGATCGTTGCTTCCTGCTGTACCAAGAAAATTTTGTCAATCCTATGTTGAAGATCTCTCTTGATGTTCTCTTTTTGTCTATTGGAATGCCTACCCAATATGCATCAGTGAAGCCTTGAAGCTTCACTCCCTCTATCTTTCTGTACCATAAAACATACTCTGATGTGCTCCTCACGTATCTCAAGACATGATTCCTCGCCTTCCAAAAGAGATTGGTAGGCTTAACCATATCTTGACTCAGTTGGTTAACTGCGTAGAAAATTTCTGGTCTGGTGTTCACTAGATACATCAGTGAACCAACTAACTTCCTGTAGACAGTAGCATCCACTACCTTTCCAAAAGTACCATCCTCTTTCGTCCAATTTCTTGGAAGAGGAGTATCCATGGGTTTGTAGCTCTCGATGTGAAAATTACCCAGTATCTCCTTGGCATACTTGCCTTCAGACACAAAAGTTTCACCATCCCACTGCCATATTTCCAAGCCAAGGAAATAATGAAGGAGTCCCATGTCCTTAATTTCGAACTTCCTTGCAAGATCCTCCTTGCAAGAGTGTATCGGTTGCTCATCACTTGTCAAAATTAGATCATCAAATCAAATAACAATAATCAATAACTTACCCTCAACCATAATATGGTACAGGTTTGCATCTGCTTCACTTTTGGTGAAGCCCAGTCTGGTGAAATAACTATCTATCTAAGTGTACCAAACACAAGGTGCTTGGTTCAGCCCATACAGTGCTCCTTTGAATCGGCACACATGTGACTCACTGTTGAAGATATAGAAACATTCAAGCTGATATATGTACACCTCTTCCTCAATGATCCCATTTAGAAATGTAGTTTTCACATCCAATTGATGAATGCGCAAGCCCATCTACGATGAGAGTGTAAGGATGGATCTAATAGAAGAGTACCTTGCAATAGGTGAAAAAGTCTCATCATAATTGAATCCCTTGATCTGTGAGAATCCTTGGGACACAAATATGGCATTTTATTTCTCCACACTCCCATCAGTAGCTTGATTTACCTTGTAGATCCATCTTGATCCAACCACTAATTTTATGACCGGCCTTGGGACAATCTCGCATGCGCTGTTCTTGACAATGGAGTCATAATCCTCCATTGTTGGATCAACCCAAGTTTCCAGTTACTGCACTGCTTCCTGAAAGGAAGATGGTTCAGTCACAATACATTTTCTCATAAGAGCCATGTATCCAGTAAACCTATCTAGAGACTGTCTCTGTCTGCGCTGTGAAGTAGGGGTTCCTACATTCTCTGCAACATCAAGCCTCATAAAATTTTATATCTCGTCGCACAATATTCATTATGTTTTTTGGAAAATACACTCGATAATTATGGGGCATTTCAATGTACCCCACAAAAATCTCGATCTCAGCTGTCAGTTCTAGATTCTTCTTGGCGTCTTTGGTCACATGCACATAAACAGATGAGCCAAAAATATTAAAGTGTGAAACATCAGGTTTCCTAGCAGTGAAAGCCTCTTTAGGTGCACTCATGCCAAATATCCAATGAGGACAACGGTTCTACACAAATACTACAGTTGTGCATGCTTCCACCCACAAATGCATCGATAGGCCTTGATCATGCAATATCGCTCTTGAGGCAACCACAATCATTATGTTCTTTCTTTCAGCGACCCCATTCTGTTGTGGGTTATGAGGCGCTATCAATTCTTTTCGAATTCCTTTGTTGTTGCAGAAGTTCTTGAATTACTTAGAGATGTATTCAACACCATTATTGCTCCTCAGAGCCTTCACTTGCTTCCCCGACTCTTTCTCCACTAGTGCCTTAAACTCAATAAACTTAGAAAATGTCCGATATTTTTTCTGCATGAAGAAGATCCAACAATTACGAGAAAATGCATCAACAAATATCACATAATACTTATGTTTTTTTATTGAAGCAACAAAGAATGGTCCACACACGTCTATGTGAACTCTCTCAAGGATCCCCGAAGCTCAGTTCTCCTTCTCATGAAAGGTGGCCTTTACATATTTTCCCATAGTACTTCCCTTGCATGTGTCTGACTGCACAAGTGTACCCCTACAAAGACCAGTATAAATATGCTACATGAATTTCAAGGCTCCATGGTGAAGATGGCCCAATCTACTGTGCCATAATTCACCCTCATCCTAGCTCACCATTTTGTCCACCTTGCTCATCAATGTTGCGTAGCCATATACATCAAGATTGTAGAGATTCTTAACTCGAATCCCTATATTTTTGGCTTTTCCTATTGTTTTGTGTCGCAGGAAAGCTTTTCCTTCACTAAAAAAACCATCATAGCCTCTATCCTCCAACATTGAAACTGAGACTAAATTTTTCTTCAAACCTAGTACATGCATTAAATATTTTAAATGAAAGGGTTTTCCTAACTACCTCTGAAAGGTAATGGTACCAATCCTAGTAGCACTATACCGCCCATCATCACCCATTTCAATATTCATCTGGAGATCCTTTTCCTCCAAGCTACTGAGAAGTTCCTTATCTCTCGTCATGGGAAAGGAAGCATCACTATCCAAATAACACATAGATCCCAATGCACTTGACACCATGCATGCAATCAATTAGAATTCAAGCTCAAATTGTGAGGCCAAAGCCTCACTAGCTGCATATCCTCCATCCTTATTTTTCTTCTTCTTTTGTGGACAGTTAGTAGCATAATGCCCATGCTCGTGACAATGAAAACACTTCACCCTAGACATTTCCCGATTCTTCCCATCTTTGGACTCATATTTGGAATGGAATTTATTCACCTTCCCCTTATTCACCTTGGCAGCCAAAGCAAAATCTTCTTCATCTTCATTCTTAGATGAAGATCCATCTCTGGTGTTCGTCCAATTCCTCCAATACCAAATCCGACCACAGTCATTCCCAATCTTGGATATTTTCCCTTCCATTGACAAAGTCTTGATAACTGTGCCAACTCTCGGGAAGTCCTTGGAGAGCCAAGAGTAAAAAAATCATCATCAATGATAGTTATGCCAATGTTCCCCAGTTCATGATGACACTAGACAAAATTTTTTAGATATTTTGGTATGGAATTGCCTTTCTCCATCTTGATCTTCCTGAGTTTATCTTTGAGCGCCAATTTCCTATGGTCGTTTTTGCTCTAGAATAGGTTCGTAAAAGCCTTCCACATTGCATATGGTGTGGCTTTCCCATGGGGCTTGAGACAATGTGGTCTCGTACTCCCTCCAATAGGATCCTCCTCGCCTTTGTCATGCATCAAGATTTGCAGAATCTGTCACAACGGGTTTAGGAACATCATTGTCAATGAATTTCTTCAAGACATTGTCTTCAAGTACTTCCTCCATCCTATCCTTCCAATAAATATAGCTTGATTTTCCCTCAAGTGAATACTCCAACCTCAAACCATTGAAAGACATTTTGATCCTGAATCAGCTGTAGCACCAAGAAATTCTTTCTGCAAATTCGAATTCTATCTAGTCACAAACTCAGCTCCTCCTTCACAATTGTGATTTCCTATGCTCTAATACAATGTATAAATTATACAACAAGCATGTATATCATGGATTCAATCTGATTTAAGAATGTACTAAATTTAAATACTGAATTTCTTCTAAAAATATTCTGCAAAATAAAAAACACAATCGCCAATCACATGAAGCAAAGATGAATTCATCAAGCTATAACACATATAACTTCCCAGGGAAATCTCATTGATCAAAACCCCACTATCTTCTATCATATATTCATCATGGAATCATGAAAAAATTACATAAAACTCTTCTCACAAGAGTTTTCATGTACTCAACTAATTGTCTCACATTGTCACACATAAAAATGACCAATACTTAGCCAATTTACTGCCTCTAGACAACCTGCCTTGCATGCGCAATCCCTGATGAATGCAATTCCCAAAGAGTAGGAATTTTGGCCTTCCTTGACTACGCAAGTATCATGGGCATTCCAATGGGTGTTTGGTTGCATGGGTGCATCCCAATAATCCTACAACTGATAGTCAACTTCCCTTTCACTTAGATCTCAACTAGGTCTCCACTGGATCTGACATGCATGCAACTAATAATAGTAAATCTTCAGTTGCATGTGAGATCACTGATTGTGAATTAATTAGTATTTAATTCACTTTATCTCTTACTATTGTATCTAATAGTTACAACTAGAACAATTGAGTTTAACTCACTTAACTGAGTTAAACGGACTACAACCTGCATTAACTAATGCACCACTACACTTCAAACTCTGTTACAACTAGAATTACTCTACATACCTCACCAACTACCTCTAACTAGAAATTAACAAGATAAATGGGTTTATCACACTCAGTTAACTGTTACAAGTTATTTTTAGATTAGATTACATTTTATTTTCCATCTTAATTAAGGGATAACTAAAATAGACATGCACCAAATTTAGCCCTATGGGCCCCACCCTAGTGTAGGTGCTTAATGCACTAGGCGTGGGTGCTGAAATTTTCTTGTTGAATTTCAATAGGGATCCTTTAAGGGTCGCCCCCTCATGAGGTCTAAAACATCATACACACACCCGGGAATCATTGGTAAAAATTTTTGGATCACCAAACCATCAAGTATACAAATCTCAATCATGCGATAATGAGCTAAGGTTGAGCACATGAGAAAGAACCAAGTCAAAGGGAAATTATGATTCCCTTTGCTTGACCCGATGCACCAAACAAGAATGGAATTTGGAACCAAGGTACACTGTCCTCTAGACCTTTCTTTTGGAATGAATATGCTGATGTCGACATAAGAAGGATCACCATAGGTGATGCACTGATAAAAAATCAACTAAGGCATGAGGGATCATAGTAAAGTGGCTAATGGACTGACACCATGGATGATGATGGATGTTGGCTTGAGGGGTCCTGACCCAGGCTCGGAGTTAAGGTTAACTAAAAAAACCCTCTTACTACTGGCCCTTTCGGTAGTGACCTGCTTGTGCAAGTCAAAGTCTCACCTGAAGCAGTATGGGGGGGTATTGGAACTAGGTTTACACACCCTGAGAGAAAATTAAATGATGTGGGCATCCTCACATCTAAAACAATCATGACTAGGCCTTTGCAAAAGAAGCCCTAACTAGAAACCCTGACCAGAAATACTTAGGTCAAATACACAGGTTATCCTGTGCGCGCACAATTACATATTCACAATTCCTTCCAATAGACCTTAATACATAACCATAATGTTCAATAACCACAGATCCATACATTCATTAGTTATTTAAGGTACAATAAAGTCATGCAACTGATACAAAACAGAGATACATAGTAACCAGAAATAACATTTAGAAACAAATCAAACAACATATGCATGTGATACTCATATATCATCCAAAACAGTTCTTCATTCATTAACAATTCAAATCTCCTTTACAACACCTTCATTATACCTGCGCACACAGCCAATAGGAGCTTTCCAACCTAGACAAGTTCACTAAAATATCAAAAAATAGTCAGATATCTATCATCATCAACATCATTATATCCTATCGACTCAATCTAGAATCCTATTTATACTTTTAGCCTGCACTCATCTAAGGTCCACAAATTGTGGTTTATGGCCCCTATTTCTAGCCTTTGACCCATGAAAACTTATGAGGGGCTTTGACCTACCCCAAAGTCCCTTTAATTGTGCTTTGCACGACTAAAATTGCAAAAAATTTACAAAAATATTCCAAAAATATATCAAAATTCAGTCCTAAGGGACCCCGCTCCAACATGCCCCCAACAAAATATTTTGACTCATCCCGAGTCACAACGACACTGGGTTCTTCATCTTGTTTTGCAGGTCTTCAATGGCAGTAGCAAAGGGTGCCAGGATGCTCGCACTCTGATCTACTACATTCTATATGATATCTACAGCTTCTATGACATCAGTCCTTCTGTAGCTATATTGATGCTTTGCAGGGTTTGATTTAGGTTCTTCAAGGCGGTATCTAAATCTTGAGACAGTTTCATTTCCTTGTCTTCCCATGGCTTGATATACTTGTTCATGATTTTTTTCTTCCTAGGGAGCCTGCTGACTTCATTGCGCAGAACTTGGCTTGTCTGCAGGTGGGCCATTTGGTGAGCAGGGTCAAAAGTGGGCAAGGTCTCCTGAAGGTTGTCAAATGCCTGCTCCTTGGTGTGCAACTGCTGATTGATCTTCTTGACTAGTGGGTTTGTTTGCACAGAGGTCCATAGTCCCATTTTTGTATCAAGAAGCATGGAGCCCTTGTCAAAATTAGTTGAAATGCTTTCTGATGCTTCTTTTACCATGGTTGCTCGTTGTGCGCGCACCTACAGGGGAGTCTTAGGTTGCAACTTAGCCTGCAATGCTGCAATATGTTGTTCAAACTCTACTTTCACCATATTTCCCTCTGTCCTGGAAGCCTTTAGCATGACAACCAAGATTTCAATCTTGACCTGCGGCATGGTGGATGCAAGAATAGCTACTTCGGGAATATCACCGCACAACTTGTTAATTAAGTGTTCCAACTTTGCACGGTGAGCCACAGTTACCTGTTGTGATGTCTATGTATGGAGAGATTCTTTTGTTTTTTCTGCAACTGTATTTTTTGCTTCATTCAACTACTGCTGCAGTCGCGCCTCCCTACACTACAGCTCATTGGATATGATAGTATGGATAGCATGTAGCTTTCCACTTTGTAACTTAGATAGATTGATTCAAACCTCTGGGAAAGTCTGCACCTGCACGCGCAACTTCGACTGCTCCACTGTAACTGTTACACCCAGGAAGGGGTAGATTCTACTATCTGACATTGCGATGATCATTGTTGTAGTGAGGCTCTCTTGAATCAGACTCTCTTGATCCACGCTCGCTTCTAAGTTGTCAGCCTTCAGCTACAAGACCTACAATCCAGAGTGTAAGGCATCCACCACATCCTTGTACTACTCTTCCATGGCAGTCCATCTGCCTTTAGAAACAGAAGAGACTGCATTTGCAATTTTATCCAGGTCCTCTTCTGTCAGATTGACCTCTTCTACTCCTTTGGCCTTGGATCCCTTCCGCTTCTTTCGAAGACCCTTGGAAGTTTCTACGGCATGCTTAATGTTGCGTAGAGATTTTGTACCAGTACCGTCTAACCTATTAAATCCTCCAGGGTCCACAACAGATTTTCCTTCATGATCAAGATTTTTATCCTTATCTGCTTCGTGCTTGGGCTCCTTCTCACTGTCCTTTTGTGCGCTTGTTTCTGCAATTTTTTCTGTGCGTGGCTCGAACTCTTTATCTTTATCACCTGGAATTTTTTCTTTCCCTGAAGTAGAGGTTGTAATAGGCTGGGTGGAGCTAAGCCCCAATTTCCATGCTACTAGCCAGGTTGCAATGACCCAGTTGGCCTCCACATTAGTCACCATGAAAGGAACATCATACCACGCAGGGTCATTACACGCCCTAACCTGCACATGTTGAATTGTTATCTGAAACACAGTGATACATTTGTACTTATCATATGCTACTGGTGATATTCTCAGTCGCGAGTGGATTGCAGCAACTATCGCGCCCTCAAATAACACCCAAAAAATCTTATTTTCCTTCACTCACCTAGGGTCAGAGGAATCCCACAGGTTGGCGTAGCATGACCCCTCGCATATGCCAAGCTCTAATTCTGAGAGGAATGCATCTACCTTAGTCTCCCATTCAATCAACGCAATGAGTAACAATAGCCGAGAATAGTAAAATAATTTCCCCTGCTTTTGCGCTTCACACACATTCTCTATGAATTATTCACAGAGGTACTGGGATGAGTTGTAGCTGACCCCCTTCTCACATTGACCTGCCAACACAATTACATGCATAGGGACTACCTTTTTTTGACACTTGCGCATCAAATTGTAGCCTAAGACTAAGGTTCCTAAGTGCACACCCTGGTCTGCAATTTTTTTCACAAGGAATCCCCTTTTGTCCCGCTCAACCTTGTAATATTTCTTGAATTCTGCCACGACCTTGAGCTCATTTGTTTTTCCAAAACCTGCCATTAGATGAGGTTCATTCTTGGGTAGGTTGGTGATATGATGGATCAGTGTGACATCGATCGAAATGAGTCCCTAGATCCACAGACATCCATCACATACTAACGCCAACTGCTGGCACACACAGATAGTAGTGATAGGATATCTCCCAAAATATGAAATCCTCAGCAAATTTAGGATCTCGGGGTTGCTTATCCCACGCGCCCATGACATTGGCTCAACCTTTACCATATCATCATAGAGCACCCTCTCCATGTAGTACTCCAGTGCCAGCTCAGGGAATGTTTCCTCATTTTCCAAATCATGGTCATCGAACTTGATACTCAGTAACTTTCCAAACACATCTTCACCAAGGGGAATAGCCTGCGGGACTAGAGGCATCAAAACGTAGTCTCGAACTGAGTCTACATTCTTTGGCGCATGCATTGAGGGTTTGCATGACTTTACATATGGCGACCACCATGAGATAGGCTCGATGAATGCAACCTCATTAGCGGTGCTCATTGGTCTTTTCAAAGGGTTACCGATATGCGACCTATCCTTAGTAGCCTGACACGAGGATGTCACATTCCTTGGGGAGGTCTGAGGCTTCGAGGAGGAGAACTTTGATATTTTTCCTTTTCCTTTAATCATCGTAGACACGATTTCTTATACCTTATGGATCACTTCATGGACATCGTCCAACCCCAGCTCTATCGATGTTGTGAGGGGCACAAAGTGCTCCTTCATAGGCATGCTCTCTAGGTTGGTAGCCATCATTCTTGGGTGAAAGATAAATTCAAGATTTCTCACGTCATATGGGGTCTCTCAGTCAGACATATAGTGCTCATAGATGGATTTACAACACAAATCATAGATAAGCTTAGGGCGAAATGTACTGAGAAAGAAAACGAACCAATTATGACCAGCACCCTTCCTTTTATAGGAAAGCCAAGGTGAGAATGGTCAGATATTCATTAAATGCAACTTACCTCCATAAAAATGGTCAAAAATATCGTAATATCGCCTCATTAAATGCATAAAACATACTCCATCCAATGGTAAAATTAGTTTTTCACTCAGTTTCATTGTTCCAATGGCTAGTTTCTTTTCCTACGCATCACCTATGAATTTCCTCTGCACCTATCTATGCCTTTCCTCTGTGATGCGCACATGGATTCTTATCCTCTAGTCATATAGTCATTTGGTTGGCATCGGATTGTCCCTATATGGCTTCAGATGGCTTCCATTGAAATACCTAGGAAGACTGCGCAGCGTGGCCAAGCGCACCGCACCTCCATTAGTGATTTCCTTAACAATGTATGGCCCTAACCAATGTTTCTTGAACTTCCCTGGGTGGTGCAAAAATTAACTGTTGTATAACAAGACCAAGTCTTCCTCCTTGAACACCTTTCGCCTAATGTGCCTATCATGCCAATACTTTTCGGGCGCCTTCTGCACTTGTTGATGGAAGTTAGCAATGAACCGATCCTCTTCTAAGGCAACCAATTGCACCTAAAATTCCTCAATAATGTCAGGCTCATCCATATTATTGAAAGTTGTGATGTGCAGGCATGGGACAATATACTCCATTAGCATGATCACCTCTTGCCCATGGACCATCATGAAAGGTGTTTTCCCAGTCAACTTCTTGCATGTGGTCCTATAAGCCCATAACACAGAAGGGATGTGCACATCCTAGTAATTCTGATTGGCATTACAGATCTTTGTGAGTGCATTCTCCAAAATTTTGTTGAAAGCCTCTACTGCACCATTTTCCTGTCGGTGATCATGGGTACTCTTCCGGTGATGGATCTGAAATTCCTTTTTCATAGCTGCATTGCTTTAACAAAGTGCATACCTCTATCACTAATCAATATCTTTGGACATCCAAATCTAGTCAAAATATGTTCAAAAATGAAGTGTGCAGCAGTATCTACAGTGTAATCCTTAACTGCCTTGGCTTCCGATCATCTTGTTACATAATTTGTGGTAGTGATGATATAGCGCACTCTATTCTTCTTTCCTAGAGCATTGATAGGTCCAAAAAAATCTATAGCCCATTTATCAAAGGCCTATAGGTCCATCTGTGGCTGTAGGGGAATTTCGTCCCTACACGAGGGCTTCCCTATCCTCTGACATGCATCACAGGCTCGATAGTATGCATGTACATCACTGTGTAGTGTGGGCCACCATAACCTAGCACACACCACCTTCTACGTAGTATATTTCCTAGCATAGTGGCCACCTGCCACCCCTCCATGAGCCTTATCCAATATATCTTGTCTCTCATGTTCCAACACATATCTTCTCAATACTTCATCTGCTCCCAATTTCTATAACTAACCCAAAATCAAGGTAAAATTAGCTGCACACGCAACCAACTCCTTCTTCTGTTGTACTGAATATTTAGTAGGTGCACTTCCAGTGGTCAAAAAGTGAATAATATCAGTAAAATTCTCATCAACCACCTTGATATCAAAGAGCTGCACATCAGGTAACCCCTCCTCCAGACTGGTTGGTTCTTCCCCATTTTCGATACGTGACAAATGATCAGGTCTAGCATTTAATCTTCCTGACTTCATAATGATTTCAAAGTCATACTTATGAAATAACAGCAACCACCTATAGATCTCCCCCCCCCCCCCCCACCCCAGCACGGGCTTAATGACCAGGTATTTCAAAGCAGAATGGTCAGTGAACATTTTGAAGTGTCCTCCTAGCAGATATTCCCTATATTTTTGCAGAGCATAAACCATGGCCAATTCTTCCCTTTATGTGGTTGAGTAGTTGTGATCTGCACTAGAGAGCTTCCTACTGGCAAAAGCAACTGGGTGATCAATTTCTCATTCTCATGGCTGCGCTAGAATAGCCCCAAGTTCTATACCAAATGCATCCACATGTACATGGAACACCTTAGACCAATCTAGGAATATCATAATGGGTGCAGTGACCATTTTCTCCTTTAGCAGCTCAAAGCTCTTTTGACATTTTTCATCCCAAAAAAATGGCACATCCTTCTTCAGTAACTTCTCCATTGGCACAGTGATCAGAGCATATCCCTAAATGAACTTCCTATAATATCCAGTGTGTCATAGGATGGAGTGCAACTATTTCTCATTAGTGGGAACTTCGAGGTTGATGACAATTGCTATCTTGGTTGGGTCCACCATCAATCCTTGCTAACATACTATATACCCCAACAAAATTCCAAAAGGCTCGCACAATATACATTTCTTCAAATTAAGAGAATTATGGTGCTTTCTACAAGTGTCAAGCATCATGAGCAAGTTTGAAACATGTTTCTTTACCAACCCAAACACTATCCAGTCATCAAAATACACCTCCAAAAATTTATGCATGAATTATTTTAACACAACCACTACCACGTGTGAGAATATCATAGGTGCATTCTTCAATCCGAAAGGCATGACAATGTATTGGAAAGACCCCCATTCTTTTGCAATGGTGGCCTTGCTGCGATCTTCAGGCGCAATTTTAATCTAATGATGCCCCGAAAATCCATCAGTAAATGAATAAGCATCTTGTCCTCCCACGTTATCCAGGATCTCATCTGAAAATGGAGTAGGGAAGGGGTCATGCACACAGGCATCATTCAGAGTGCGCAAATCTACACATATCCTTATCTCTCATTTGGTCTTCTTTTCTTGAACCACCATTAGGCTCACCCAATCATACTACTCTAGAGGCTTAATGATGTCTGCAACCACCATATTTTCTAATTGCTCTTTTAATTTCTGCATATACTTTGGATTCAATCGGTATGGTCGCTACTTGACAGGGAGTGCATCTGGTTTCAATGTGATATTCATAACACCTAGGTCTCCTACAATTCCTTTGAGCTCAAAGAAATTTGTAGGAAACAGGTCCTCATACTCTGTCAGCAGCTCCACGATCTTCCCTATTGTATCATCATCCCAATAATCCCCAATTTTGGCCAACATGGGCTGCTCCTATGTCCCAATGTTGACTTCCTTTAACTTCAGAGGTTTAGTTACATCTACCATTCCCAATGAGGGCCTTGCAACTACCCGCTCCCCTTCAGATTCAAGGATCTTGACATTTATTGGATCATCTTCATTATCCTCTATTGAGAGGTTCATGCAGTTGATAATGTCTTGTATCTACGCATCTCATGCTAGTGAAACACATTCCCTAAGGTCAGGAGTCATCAAAGACAACATAATATATGTACTGCAAGGCTTCATGAAATTTTTTCAATCCCCCAACCAAGCTAAAGGTTTATAGGAAATCATCAGTCATTGTAATCCAATGGCGAGTTATTCAGTGTAGCTCTTTTTCTAGATACCAAGTGGTAGGTATCAACCCCAACGAATGAATAAACATATGAACTCACTTGTTCCAAGTATTCTCCTTCCAAACTTCCACCCACATGGCTAGGTGCTTGTGAGGGTCTCCATAACCATAGAAAAACTTAATTGGTGGGGTAGCTAGAGGCTCAAAGCACAACTTCATCATCTTGCTACATTCCTCCCAGACCTTAAAAACACCCTTGTGCATATCTATCCAACGCATTGGGGTTGCATGCATATCTAGGTCAAGCATCCAGAACCGTCGCTCTTCTGGGACAAAATTTTCCAATTCTTTCAGAAATACTATGACACTACCAGAACCATCAAAATAGGGTAGCTCTCTTACCTTTAAGGATATGCATTGGAAGTTCTTAGTGATATTGAGACAACACAGCGCAGAAACATCGTGCAACTGATTCTGCCAATTTTGAATCTCTCCATCTGAATCCAAAAAACATGAACTATCCTTATCCCAATTAAAAATTCCATCAGAGGTGGGGTTGATCTAATCCTCGTCTCATGTAGTTAGCTTGTAAATATGGCCGACATCATCTCCTTCACGCACTGGCTCTGTATATCTTTCTCCTTCTGTTGGGTCCAGTGGGGCTATCACCCGCATACCATCATTTTCAAAGATCAGACTTCTACGCTTTAGGTTGATGATGCCTCCCATATCAATGGCCCAATCCAACCCCAAAAGTGCAACATAGGGGTCTACATCATCAAAAATTTGTATCACTTAAAAATCTGCACATACCTTTACTCCAGCAATGTCTACCAAAACTTGTAGGAGCCTCCCAAGAGGCATAATCCTCTGTTGATTGTCCTTGCGTAACTAAATGGTGGACCATTATAGCTTTGGTTCTCCCATATTATACCAGGTTTTCTTAGATAGAAAATTTGCATTAGACCCCAGATCCAGGATGAATTGATCCATCTCATACTCTCCAATCTGCACTATCATGTGCATCTCCCAAACATTTCTCTTCTTGTTATTATAAATCTTGTTCAGAGCCTTAGTCTTCGTCCGAGGTACTTCTTTTTCCATGCAAGTATCTATTAGGGCCTTCAGATTATCTACTACCTTATTATTGCGCAATAACTTAATACAGGCTTGTAGAATGGTTTGACTTCATCATCACCCGTTGGTTCCATGATAGACCTTGATGTGGATGCTTCTGTGGTAGCAAAGTCCTTCCCGTCTTCAATGAAAGTCTCCTTTTCCTTCTGCAATTTGAGTCCTTCTTTATTGTTAGATTCCTTTCTGATTAGTGGCTTTGCATCAGTACTTTTTTCCTCCTCTCCTCCAGTGGCAGCACCACTGCATGTAATTACGTTTACACTTGGACCATCATTGTGTTGTTCAACGTTAACCATTTGTATGTTTTGCGTAGGCATATGTTGTTGTTTTTCCTGAATTCTAGCAATTAACACAGGACAATCTTCAATTACATGATCAAATAGCCTACAATACCTGCAATATTTTCTCACAAGGTTTGGGCAGTCCTACACATAGTTCTAACGTCTCCGCAGTTATAGAAGATTAATTTCCCTCTTCCTCAACCTATGCATCCACCTCTTCCCCCTCCCCTTCCTATTGCTGGAGATCCTCCACGTCTAGATGGAGATGTTTTTGGTGAAGAATGGTTGGCCTGCACTCTATAAAGTTTAGCAATGTCTATCATTAGATCGAGCATCCGGCAGTGGTGCTCATCATGACCAGCTGAAGAGAAAAATCTTCACCACTTCTGCTTTAGCTATGGAACATAGCTTCCTAATCGAGGAAAATGGTTTGTATCATGCCTTCCAACTACCCTATAATCAATGCACCATAGTGTAGGGGTACTTGGCCCAATAGCATCCCTGGGGCATAGTGGATTCTATCCCCCTACTTGCATGTAATCTGGGAACAGAGTGCATTGGTCTTTGTGGTGGCCTGAATCCTTACAACGTATGCACCAGACATCTGTGTCAACTTATTTACCCTAATTTCTGCATAGGTTATGAATTTCTAGGCGCATAGCCTCCAGATGACTTTGAATTTGCAGCCTTCCAAATTGAGCATCTTCTATGGGTGCAACTTCCAATTTCATAGAAACTTCCAGAGCTTTGGCCTGAGATTCAATCTTCTGTTGACCCATAGGCCCACACAAATGTGTAAGAGCATGGAAATGTATGATTCCTTATGTTTCTTATCATCATACAAAAATCATCCTTCATTTATGGTGCGCTTCAACCGTTGTTCACCTTCCCAAACCGATTCCTTCAGCCCTTGTTTGATATCTTTTAATTCTGTGAATAGGACTTTGGGTCCCGGAATTTTTGTTTGAGGGCATCCTTAATCTGCACAATAGTAGGATCAACGTTTTGAGCGAGATATCCCATGAAACAATCTAACACACGACCTTCAGACTCCATATCTATCTGCGCTCTCTTGACAACATCAGTATTAACATTTTGCACAGTCCACACTGCATCAACAACAAACCAAAACCTATCCATGTCCTCATCTACCACACCCTTAAAGGTGGGTAGCTTCATATGCACAACCATATCTTCTCCAGGTGGCAGTGGTGGTGGGGTAGGAGATGTCTTACCCTTGTGTGAGTTCAATTATGGTGTAGAAGGAGGGCTACCTTCAGCGCACATAGCCTCACTACTCTTTATATCAGGTGAATTTCTTAGAGGGTTGTATACATATTGGTCCCCTCTCTGACTGACTCAATAATATTTTTCTGCTACGCATAGTTCTTACGATATTATTAGGAGTCATTCACTTAGTGTGGATGCACAAAAAACCCTTTTCACACAATAGCATCTTAATCAGCAGAGGCAGAGATCATATGAATTTACCTCACTCCCTTGAAAAATATTCTTTCAGCTTCAGAATACGACATAAGCTAATCTACTACGAATTTTTTCACAAACCCATCCATGATGTTGTTAACCCAGTGATCTATAGTCTGGGTGATGGAATTGTCAGTCTTTTCCAATAGCTGGATAAATTCAAGTGTCCATTGCATGACCTTATTGTCCTTCCAACAGGTTTGGAACTCTACTAGTCTTGAAAACCACTCCTGCAACTCACGCATAAAGGTCACAAAGAAGATCTTGTGAAATTTTGTAAAAATATACTTATGTTTCCAATATTCATCAGATAACTTCTTACTTATGTTTTATTTAAGGAAAATTTCCTGAATTTGCTTCTCAAACTAGTCCTCTAATTTAGGCTTTGATGGCTGCCACATCACCTAATTTCTCTCAAAATGATCTCGGTCCTAGCAATGGAACCATTTTTTGGCTTGAGGGGTCCTAACCCAGGTTTGAAGTTAAGGTTAAGAAACAAAAACTTCTTACTACTAGCCCTTTCGGCAGTAACCTGCTTGTGCAAGTAAAAGTCTCACCTAAAGCAGTATGGGGGGGTGATAGAATCAGGTTTCAACACCCTGAGAGAGAATTAAATGATGTGGGTGTCCTCAGATCTAAAACAACTATGACCAGGCCTTCGCAATAAAAGCCCTAACTAGAAACTCTAACAAGATAGATTTAGGTCAAATTCACATGTTATCTTGTGGGCGCACAGTTACAAATTCACAATTCCTTCCAATAGTCCTTAATACATAACAATAATGTTCAATAACCATAGATCCATACATTCATTAGTTATTTAAGGTAAAATATAGCCACACAACTGATCCAAAAAATAGATACACAATAACCATAAATAACATGTAGAAACAAATCAAAAAACAGATGCATGTGATACTAAGATATCATCCAAAAAAATTCTTCATTCATTAACATCTCAGATCTTTTTTACAACACCTTGATTCTACCTGTGCACATAGCCAGTGGGGTCTGCATACAACATGACTAGGGTCTCCATGCACACAACCATCAGAAGCCTTCCAACGTAGACAAGTCCGCTAAAATATCAAAACATAGTCACAAATCTATCATCATCAACATCATTTTCTCCTATCAACTTGATCTAGACTCCTGTTTATACTTTTATCCTGCGCTCATCTAAGGTCCGCAAATTGTGGTATGCGGTCCCTAGTTCTACCCTTTCACCCATTGCAAATCATGAGGGGATTTTACCTGCCCAAAATCCCCTTGTCTTGTGTTGCGCACGACTAAAATTACAAAAAATTTACAAAAATATTCAAAAAATATATCAAAATTCGGTCCTAAGGGACCTCACTCCAACAATGGAAGAAGGGGATACTGAGTAGTAGATAGACAACTTCCCTTGTTAGAGCATAAAAAAGCATGGTTGACCTAGCAGCGATTGAATTGGCTTCAAAGGGGATGAGGGACAGTATGACTAGAGGCCAAAATGGGCAACACGTGATGAATGCAATGCAAATATGGATGGAATATTGTAACAAAAGATAAAGGAGCTTAGGGAAGACTCCAGGAATGCGCTGGTGACTCAACTCAGATGCTCTGAACAAGGGTGAATCGATGATGCTGCCACACAGTATAGGCCCAGGGGGACCATTAAAACATGAAAAAATAATAGTTTTCCATGATGAAAATCGAAACATTAGACAATAAGTACAAATTCAATGTGGTGCTAATGTACAAGAGGCTCATATGAAGAAATTCGGTTTAAATAGCAGCAAAGTGAAAATGGAAAAAATGACTTCCAGGTGAAGTGTCAAATCACCAAAAAAAAAGGAGACCCATTATAGTGCTCAGTGAGAGCTTTACAACGGTGTTGACATTTCATCAAACCAAGATATGGTTTGGTCACAATTGACAACATAAAATTTGGTGGTTTTCCTATAAAATGTCCTTTTCCCTCTAATTTAATTCATTTGATAAGTGAGTTGTGGTGAGTTTGGAGAGTAGGAGAGGGCCGTAAATCTTGCAATGATCATAGCAGAAAAACCGATTGTAGGAGTCAAGATTCGTCAGTGGAAGGTAGGTGGCCTAACCTTTCTCTTCATTTTCAGTGGATTAGTTTTTCAGATCAAGTCCCTGAAGCGCAGTAGGAGACTCTTGCCCATGTTGACTATCGGGTCACACTTTTTTTCCCCTGAACTTCACTCTGGCTCACAGGAAACAATGGGAAAACTGCGAGCTTGCAGCTTCTAGGTAGAATAGTGTGAGTAGGGGCTAAAACAGGGATTTTTCTATTGATATACTGAGGACTGAGGGTAGAAAGTGTATGGTATAGTTTTCTTAGCTCTGAAATATTCTTCGACAATCTTCGTTCCGAGATTCAAGGGAATTAGGTAGTGAGAGGAGTGCTTGCTCGATATGGGGCTTTCAAGTTGGTAGAGAAACCACTGATGAGGGTAGGTGAGCCCATGCTATCTAGGATAGTGAGCTATTGGTATCCAAACAAGGAGGACTTCATGGTGCAAGGGCACAGGATCGAGCTCACGATCTAGGGTATCTATGTTTTGACCGAACTCCCCCCACTAGGGGTGGTGGGGAATATACATCCATTGTTACCTTGTGGGAGGAAGATATTAAAGCTCACATAGGGCCATTATAGACCAGGTGCTCATGCTAAGGGAACGACCATCCCGATCAGTGATCTAGAGAGGCTAGAGACATGGGTTTTCACTGTAGTGGTGTTGCGGATCTTGGGCAACCAAATGTTCCATCACATCATTGGAGGGAAAAAGATGTTAGTGGAGAGTGCTTTTAGAAGGACCTAATATGGATGGGACCATATGATACTATCGTCGGTGAAATGACATCTATCGTTATGCAGATGATAGGTGAACCATGACTGTGCATTTGGGATAGTTCTCTGCTCTTTCTTCTTTGAGAATATCTCAACTATTCGATCTGATGTGTATATATGTTATTGGGGCCCACAAGAGCCTAAGATACATCACTAGGGGCAGCTACTCTGTAGAGGAGGGGGAGTCTGGCGTGTGTTTTGACCAGAGTTTTTCATGCATTGGGATTAGATGCCATTATACATAGATGATTATCCATACAATGGTATGAACTATGAGGGGAATCCTGAGTTTCCACTTTCACCTAGACGAGCATGGGGACTAGATGGTGAGTGAAATTTTCTATTTTTTTGTGCATTTAAATTTTTTATAAAATGTATGTGGTACTGATTCTTAACTTTTGGTATGCATATATAGTACTGGTCAAGCAACCAGGATATGAGGACGTGTCGTAGCGCCTAAGGCTGTGGAACTGAGTTGATTGATGTCACAACAAAGACTAGAATATGAGGCTCTTGAGGAGGATCTCCATTTAATATGTGATGTGGTTTTGATCGGGGCATTACAGCGTAGTTGGAATGATATCGAAGAATGATATACTGATGAGTGTATTGGTATTCCCTCGGAGTGGCGAGGGATGATGCGGTGCATGGCGATGGCAGGACAGGTTGTTCGTGATCTACGAGATGGTGGAGTGGAGCCATTGGCCTGAGAGCCTCTAGATAGTGACTAGGGATGGGGACATGTGGTGCCCCCCTTTTTTGGGTTTTGTAACATGTTATGGTGTAATATCCCCAAAAGGGAAGATTCAACAACACCTGCTAGAATAATGCATTTTTCAGAAGTATGTGCACTAAAATGAGTTTGTAGCTCTTAGATCCCTTAGATCTGGAGATCTAGCATCTAAATCCAAGAGGAGAGAGAAAACAAATCAAACTAGGTGAGTTAAACAGACCTCCCACATCTAGTATGGCTGGAAAACACCCAAGAATGGGGTTGCAGCAATATGCAACAATACTGTAGGAAAATAACGCATTTTTTCTAAGAAACAACAGGAGACCAATAAGAAGGCTCAACATTCATATATACAACAATAGATCAGATCCATATTGAGGCCCATACAATGTATGACAGAATGTAGAAGACAAGAATAGAATAAATTCCTCAAAAAGAGGGGCTGCAACACATGTATTGACTGAAAAATAGCTTGACAACGTTATTTTTAAGAGCTGCAACAGTTTTATATTACACTCCAAATCTAGAGAAGATCTATGTAAAAAATATTAGATCCATATCAAATCTGTACACTAGAAGAGCTCCTTTACAAATTCCCCTTGGGGTTTTGAGCAAAACATGAGACACAAGAGTAGATCTGAGATCTAAAGTTACAGATCTACAGTAGTATTCAGAAATTTCTAAAGATGAATGCAATAGAAGAATATCATATCTGAACATAAAACGGATCATAAGTATAATCCATGGATCACCATAGTGAAGGGCGGAACCCCAACACCAAATATCTCTCCTCCAAATGTGTGTCAAAACACCCTGAAACTATACACTTGCAAATAACGCAGTCCTGGAAGGGAAATTGAGTTGTAGGCTCTAGCACTAGTTTGCCCTGATGCCAAGATTTGAAAATTCAGCTCCAAAGATATAATACTCTCTTATCAAGGGGATAGACGGCTTTCCCACTGAAAATAGGTACTAGATTGGCCTAGATCTGAGTAGATCTAGCCTCCAATTGCTGCAAATTACAAGGAAAAACAAACCCTCAACAGGATCTGCGTTGTAGTTGGAAGATGAGCTAGGCCAAATTCCTGATAGTGGACAAGATCAACAAGACTCTTCCAAGGGACCTCTCAAGGAAAAGTTGGGATTCCCGACCAGGAACACCCTAGTGCTAAACATTACTATTCTCATCTAAACAACCAAAGAATGATATATGTCTAAGAAGACAATATATTCAGAAATATACTCAATCAACAACCCTCTCCTAATGTTCTCCTCTTCCTTTTATAGGATTAAAGTCTTGTCAAACCCTAAAAAATCTCAATGATTTAGCTCCATTCACATGTGTAGCCTCTAACTAAAACTTGCACTGTGCATCTAGGAGATTCATTGTATCTAGACATCACTGTTGATTTGGTCCTGGTTGACTTGGTCAAGTGAGCCAGTCTCTTTCACACCTAAGTGTGCTTATGTAAATAGACCAAATTTAGCTATGTTCACATGTGGCATTGATTTATTTTGCTGGTTTGGAGTTTTATTGATCCTCCTTTACAATTTTATTCATGAAACATAAAATTGAAACAAAATTGTATATTCCCATTAGCTTGGGCTAATTGGGAATATTACAGTCCTCCCCTCCAAAATGTTGCTTGTCCTCAAGAAAATGATAGGGTGAGTGCTGCAACACTGCTCCTCCTCCATTGTTGACACCATCAAAGATCAAGCTTCCTTCACAAGCTAAGTGTTCACCAATCCAAACCTCCATGAATTGTTCCTCCAAAGTCATCATGAGATGTACGTAATCCATCCCACAAGGAGTCGAGAACTCAATAGAAAAAAACATGGTTGATCCAATACTCTCTCTAAAACATGTAACATAAGGTACATAGAGAGTTTCCATCTAATGTGGTACATACAAAATTCCCATCCTCCCTCCATACAATCCCATAAAAAGTAAAACTATATCATCCAAGTATGGAAGCATAATTACATATATACAAACAAAAATTTCAGCATGAGGAGGTGGGTCATAATCCCACATATGGTACCAGTGTAGGGCATCTCCTACCTGCATCAGATCAAGGTATGGTAAGTGGTTTCCCCACCACTTACTTGCTGCACAAGTCATATCACCATGGCTGAAAATGTGAGATATGTTTGGTGCCTTTCGGAAGCACCCATCATGAAATAAAATCTCCCTTTGCACAACAAGGGAGTGGCCAAATTCATAAATTTTAGTGGCCCAATGTTTGCCATGAGATTTACATGATACAACACTCCTCTTTGGAGTCATTTCATGCATAAACATGGTGAAAGAATATGTCAAATCAGAAAATGAAACTTGCATTACATGATCAGATTTTTCACCAACAATGTTTGATCTCCTACACATGGAATTGTGCATATATTTTTCTCCCCTTTCAAGAGAAGGAATAAATGGTTGAAATGAATCTTACATAGAGTCTTTTTTCTGCCCCAACTCCACATAGCTCTTGCATTCTAAAAAATTCTGATGTAGCTCTCCTCCAAAGCCTTCCCATTCAAAGCATCTCATGATAGTGTTGTAGATCTTCATAGAATAGGTAGGGCTGAAACATAACCCTTTGTAGGCCCTTTGTAGCATCCTATCCTTGAGATTGAAGGCTCTAGGTAAGAAGATCCTATCATGATGATAGATGACTCCCTCATGGACTATATAGCCCTCTTCATGCAGCTGGTCATCAAGCATCATACAAGTGTGAAGATCTTTGGAATAATACACCAACAACTGGGATTTCTAATATAGATCTACACTCTCCAACAATGACAACACTGATGATGCATCAATAGGAATGCCTGCCATGTTGCTGATCTCCTCTTTGACATTTATTATGCCAAAGGTATAAGTAGGAAGTAAATACCTTCCCTTCTTCTCTTCCAATAGCGTAGAATCAGAAATGAAGGTGGGTGATGATGATGAGAGAAGAAAACCTCCCTCTTTCCTGTGATTGTCCAAGCCTTCTAGCATTGTAGTTGTGTATTCTAATGCGCCCATCCCTCTTGGATATGATTTTGGAGCATCAAGTAGTGAGAGATATCTCACCAAAACTGAATCAAGTGGCCTCCTAGGTGGTTTTCCACTAGATAAGAGTGTCCCTTGCAGAAATATCATGAACATAATAGAAGGGATAGTGAGGTCCTTGCTTCCACTGCGAAAATCCATCTCTATTTTTTGTGTGGAAGTGTTGTGTGAGGGGTAAGTATGCATGCCTTTGATCATTTGAGGTGCACCACTCTTCTTGTCCACCCATTCCATTTTCAAAGCCTCCTAATTAGTGGTGACTTTTCCCAATTTAATCAACCATTAAACACCCAAAATAACATTGGTGTCTGGTATGTCAACTAAAAAGAAGTGATCCACCAAAGTGTACGATCCCATGGTGACTGAAAGTGATGGGACATAATGCATGCATTGAATTGTTCTATCTCCTGGGACGAAAATAGGGAATCCCTTAAAAGTATCAGTGGGTATTTCCCTCCTTCGCACAGGATGGGCATCAATGAAATTGTGGGTAGCCCCACTGTCAATCAATACAGAAACCCTCTGATTCATGATTTAACCTTGAACTCTTAAGGTCAAGTACTTAGGTACTCCCCTAAAGGATGCAATAGTTCCTCCAATAGGAGAAAATTCTCCATTCCCATCTCCTGATGGTGTTGGATCTCCTCCAACATTGTCAGCACTGTGACCCCTCCCTGGCTCATCATCTTCATCTTCTTCAATATTTGAGAAGACCTCTATATAATGTGATTTACCAGTGACACATCTATGTCTAGGTACCCATGGTTCTTGGCAAGTGAAGCTTAGCTTCCTCTTTCTTAGATCTCTCTGGACTTCATCATCAAGAGTCTTAAGAGCTCTCCTTTGAAGGAGCAGCTTTCTCTTCCTTTCCTTTAGAAGGAAAAGAGGGCCTGTTCTAAAAATTTTACTTTGCTTTTGGCAATTCATCTTGAAGGTCTCTAACCCTCTCAATGGCATCATGCAAGGTATTGGGCTTGGTAGATTTAACCAACCCATGCAGAGGTTCATCTAAGCCATCGATGAACATGTACACCCTCCTTGCTGCAGACAAATCAGGAACCATAACAGATAATCTCAGAAATTTAGAGATATAAGACTCACAAGTCATCTTACCATGGCTGACAATTTGAGATATGTTTGGTGCCTTTGGGAAGCACCCATCATGAAAGAAAATATCCCTGTACACAACAAGGGAGTGGCCAAATTCATAAATTTTAGTGGCCAAATGTTTGCCAGAGATTTACATGATACAACACTCATATTTGGATTCATGGCTTGCATAAACATGGTGAAAGAATATGTCAAATCAGAAAATGAAACTTGCATTACATGATCAGATTTTTCACCAACAATGTCTCTCCTACACATGGAATTATGCATATATTTTTCTTTCCTTTCAAGATATGGAAGAAATGGTTGAAATGACTCTTGCATAGAGTCCTTTGGCTACCCCAACTCCACGTAGCTCTTGCATTCTATAAAAAGTTGATGTAGCTCTCCTCCAAAGCCTTCCCATTCAAAGCATCTCATGATAGTGTTGTAGAACTTCATAGAATAGGTAGGGCTGAAACAAAACCCTTTGTAGGCCCTTTGTAGCATCCTGTCCTTGATCTTGGAGGCTCTAGGTAAGATGATACTATCATGATGATAGATGAATCCCTCATGGACTAGATATCCCTCTTCATGCAGCTGGTCATCAAGCATCATACAAGTGTGAATATCTTTGGAATAATCCACCAACAACTGGGATTTCCAATATAAATTTACACTCCCCAACAATGACAGAGTTGATGATGCATCAATAGGAATGTATCCCATGTTGCTAATATCCTCTTTGACATATCGTATGCCAACAGTATAAGTAGAAAGGACATACCTTCCCTTCTTCTCCTCCAACAGCGCGGAATCAGAAATGAAGGTGGGTGATGATGATGAGAGAAGAAAATCTCCCTCCTTCTTGTGCTTGCCCAAGCCTTCCAGTGTTGTAGCTGTGTCTTATAATGTTCCCATCCCTCTTGGATCTAATTTTGGAGCATCAAGTAGTGAGATATATCTCACCAAAACTAAATCAGGTGGCCTCCCAGGTGGTTTTCCACTAGATAAGAGTGTCCCTTGCAAAAATCTCATGAACATAATAGAAGGGACAGTGAGGTCCTTGCTTCCACTGCGCAAATCCATCTCTATTTTTTGTGTGGAAGTGTTGTGTGAGGGGTAAGAATGCATGCCTTTCATCATTTGAGGTGCACCACTCTTCTTTTCCACCCATTCCATTTGCAAAGCCTCCCAATCAGTGGTGACTTTTCCCAATGTAATCAACCATTGAACACCCAAAATAACATTGGTGTCTGGTATGTCAACTACAAAGAAGTGATCCACCAAATTGTAGTATCCCATGGTGACTGAAAGTTATGGGAAATAATACATGCATTGCATTGTTCTATCTCTTAGGACCAAAACAGAGAATCCCTCAAAAGTATCAGTGGGTATTTCCCTCCTTTGCACAAGATGGGAATTAATGAAATTGTGGGTAGCCCCACTGTCAATCAATATAGAAACCCTTTGATTCATGATTGAACCTTGAACTCTTAAGGTCAAGTACTTAGGTACTCCCCTCAAGGATGAAAGAGTTCCTCCAATAGGAGAAAATGATCCATTCCCATCTCTTGATGGTGTTGGATCTCCTCCAATATTTTCAGCGTTGTGACTCCTCCTTGGCTCATCATCTTCATCTTCTTCAATATTTGAGAATACCTCTATATAATGTGCTTTACCAGTAGCACATCTATGTCCAGGTACCCATGGTTCTTGGCAAGTGAATCATAGCTTCCTCTTTCTTAAATCTCTCCAGAATTCATCGTCAAGAGGCTTCTTGTATGAGCTCTCCTTTGAAGGAGAAGCTTTCTCTTCCTTTCCTTTAGAAGGAAAAGAGGGCTTGTTCTGAAAGTTTTCCTTTTCTTTTGGGAAGGCATCTTGGAGGTCTTTAGCCCTCTCAATTTAATCATGCAAGGTAGTGGTCTTGGTAGATTTAACCAACCCATGCAGAGGTTCATCTAAGCCATCGATGAACATGTACACCCTCCTTGCTGCAGAAAAATCAAGAACCATAACAGATAATCTCAGAAATTCAGAGATATAAGATTTTGTATTACCTAACTACTTCAACTTTGCAAGGCTCATGAAAGGTGCTTCTAGATCCTTTATGTCAAACCTTTCCACTAGTATTCTAGTTAACTCAGAATAGGCAGTCACATTGGCATGACCCAATGTAGACAACCCATGGAACCACCAATTGTGTGCTTCACCTTCAAAGTGAAACGTTGCAAACTTGATGGATTCCATCTCAGGGACTTTGTTCAACTAAAAGTAAATATCTAGTTTTTCTACCCATGATTTGGAAGAACAAGTGGATGACCCATCAAACTTGGGTAAAAATAATCTGCCCATAGAGTGATGTCGATCATGATTCTAAGTAAATCCACCATCTCTATGATGATGCCTTGGTCTTCTTTTGTCCTTGAGGTGAAAAAAATCTTGAAAAATCAAGTGGTCCTTGAATATATGATTCTGAGACTCATATTCTTCAAATTAGTCTTCAAGGGATGCTTGCTCATGAGGCCCTTCATTCTCCACAACCAAGAAGGTAGGCATGGTAGAGCGTTGTGGAGCTTGTGGCTGGTTCACTGGTTGATCATTCTAGTGGTGAGACATGCTAGAGCTTTCTCCAGGATGAAATCTCCTAGGATATTTCTTTATCTTTTCCAATATCATCTCTTTGATATCTCTAGCAAGATCTTGCATGGATTTTAGAAGGGTTTTTGCAAACTCCTTCCCATCTTCATCAATTCCAGATTCAGGGGCTTTTCCCTTCTATTTATCCTCATTGGTGTAATCAAATTTATTTTGTCTTCTTCTCAGGTACCTCTCCTCTCTATCAGTGAGAGTCGCATATTCTTCTGAAGTCATATTGGCTCTTTAAGAAAGAAAATCACAGGCTATGCCAAGATGATTGCTCTAATGCCACTGTAATATCCCAAAAGGGAAGATTCAACAATACCTGCTAGAATAACTTAATTTTCAAAAGTGTGTGCACTAAAATGAGTTTGTTGCTCTTATATCCCGTATATCTATATATATATCATCTAAATCCAAGAGGAGAGAAAAAAAATCAAACTAGGTGAGGTAAACAGACCTCCCACACCTAGTATGGCTGGAAAACACCCAAGAATGGGGCTGCAGAAATATGCAACAATACTGCAGGAAAATAACGCAGTTTTTTCTCAGAAAAAATAGGAGACAAATAATACAACTAAAAATCCATATATACAACAATAAATCAGATCCATATTTAGGCCCATACAATGTATGATAGAATGTAGAAGACAAGAGTAGAAGAAATTCCTCAAAAAGAGGGGCTACAACACATGTATTGACTGAAAAATAGCTTGACAACATTATTTTTAAGAGCTGCATCAGCTATATATTACACTCCAGATCTAGAGCAGATCTTTGTACATAATATTAGATCCATATCAGATCTGTACACTAGAATATCTCCTTTACAAATTCCCCTTGGGGTTTTGAGCAAAACATGAGACACAAAGAAAAGATCTGAGATCTAAAGTTGCAGATCTATAGTAGTATTCAGAAATTTCTGAAGATGAATACAATAGAATTAGATCGGATCTGAACATAAAATGGATCATAAGTATAATCCATGGATCACCATAGTGAAGGGAAGAACCCCAACACAAAATATCTCTCCTCCAAATGTGTGTCAAAACACCCTGCAATTGTACACTTGCAAATAACGCAGTCCTGGAAGGGAAACTACATTGTAGGCTCTAGCACTGGTTTGGCCTGATGTCGAGATCTGAAAATGAAGCTCCAAATATCTAATTCTCTCTGATCAAGGGGATATATGGCTTTCCCACTGAAAAGAGGCACTAGATTGGCCTAGATCTGAGTAGATCTTGCCTCCACTTGCTGCAACTTACAAGGACAACCAAAGCCTCAACAGGATCTGCATTTTATTTGGAAGATGAGCTTGGAGAAATTCCTAATAATGGACAAGATCAGCAAGACTCTTCCAAGATACCTCTCAAGGAAAAGGTGGGATTCCCGATCAGGAACACCCTAGTGCTAAACAACACTATTCTCAGCAAAATAGCCAGAGAATGATATATGTCTAAGAGACAATATATTCAAAAATATACTCAATCAACAACCCTCTCCTGCTATCCTCCTCTTCCTTTTATAGGATGAAAGTCTTGTCAAACCCTAAACCATCTCAATGATTTAGCTCCATTCACATGTGTAGCCTCCAACTAAAATTGTGTTGTGCATCTAGGAGATTCATTGTATCTAGACAACATTGTTGATTTGGTCCTGGTTGAATTGGTCAAGTGATCCAGTCTCTTTCAAACCTAAGTGTGCTTATGTAAATAGCCTATATTTAGCTATGTTCACATGTGGCATTGATTTATTTTGCTGATTTGGAGTTTTATTGATCCTCCTTTACAATTTTATTCATGAAACTGAAAATTGAAACAAAATTGTATATTCCCATTAGCTTGGCCTAATTGAGAATATTACATATGGGCATGTCAGATTTATTTAGAGTAGTGGCCTCAAAAAACTTTTGTTTTTTATGTGATGATACATAATATGGATATGCATCTTTTATATGACGATTGTGGTTCGCCATTTTTTGCTTTTATGGTTGTCTTGTGTTAAATTCATGTGATAAATGCCAATCTAGAATATTATTTGCAATGGTGTCTACAAAGTGATTTTAGGCTCTAGGAACATGATTGAATGCAATGGATTCAAATTCACGTGCTAGAAGCTTCACTCATAGATATTTTCCAAATAGGACAGGGTTATGCACACGATAAACGCCATTCAATTTCATGACAAGAAAGAAATATAAACGAACATGAATATGAAGGATGCGATGATCAATGGCATCGAATAAAAACCCTATCACTACATCATATCCGACATATTTATTGGTGGTAGGTCCAATGCATACATCGTTGGAGTGATCCAACAAATGAAAGAGGGTCAATATGGCCCAAGTTGCTGAGGCTAGATTTCGGGAGAAGCAACTCGCACCATTGTCATGGCCAATATATGGTGTGGATGATGGATCCACCTGAAAGGTGCCACAAGAAAACGAATGAGATGATGGTGGACAATGCAAGCTACCTAAATGCATGATAGAAATAAATACACGCATGTCAATGGGAGATACTATGGGTAAAATTTCTTGAGTTAGAGTGCATTGTGAGGGTTAGGAAGGAGTTGGACTTCGAAACCCTATAGAAGGTATGCCCCCTTGCCTAAGTACTTACTAATGATGTAAGATCCTAGCCACAATGAGTCAAACTTGCCATGACCAAGGACATCATGAGCCTGGTCATACACTAGAACAGGATCACCTTCGTGAAAGGTATGAGGGTGGAATTTTCATTCATACTAAGCTTTAGTGTGATTCTTGGTTGCTTCAATGGTTTGCAATGCAACATGACAACCTTTGGAAGCTTGCTAAAGCATGATATGTCTTTGTTCTAAGGGTTGGGTGTTAGGGAGAATTTCAAGAGCTAGGTGAAGGGAGGGGATTTCACACTCGATCGGAAAGACAAACTCCTCGCCAAAAATAAGGTGGAAAGGAGTAAACCCAATGTTGGTTTTAACAAAATTTCTATAGGCCCACAAAGTCGGGAAGAGCATAAGGTCAGTTGGTTTTGTGCTTGTTCACCCTCTGTTGAAGCATAGTTTTAAGGATTGTATTGACCGCTTCAACTTTTCCATTACCTTGGGGATAATAGGAAGATGAATATTTGTTCTCAAAGCCCAACATAGAGGATATTTCATGCCATATCTCATCTTCAAAATGTCAGCCATGGTTAGAGACCAATTTTTTCAGAACCCCAAATCAAGAAATAACATGGTTAAAGAAAAAGAGAGTTGCGGTATCTGTAGTGTTATTGAACGTTGGCATAGCCTCAGCCCATTTGGTGAAATAGTTAATGGCCACAATAATATATTTGTGGATATTATTAGATGGAGGTCGACAATCCATAAAGTCAATGGACCACTTGCACAACGGACCAACTAATATGACAGGATTCAGGGGAGTAGGTGGAGCTCGTGCCTTTGGGGAAAATAGCTAGCAATTGGGATAGTGTTTTACTACCTCAATGTAATTTCCAAATATGGAAGGCCAAAAATACCCAGCACACATGATTTTCCGGGAAATGGCCATACGGGAGAGGTGGCCACCACAAGCGCCACTATGGGAGGAATTAAGGACTTTCTCAGCTTCAATGTGCGAGACAATGACAAAGGACATAATCAACACCATGACGATAAAGGTTGTAACTGATGAGAAGTTAGCAGGGGGATTGGTGTCATATACGTCGTCGATCATCATGATTTATATGGGGGGTTAATTTCTAGGTTCGCAAATACGTAGTATGTCTCCATACCAAGGATCATCCCGGAAGTAATGGAAAATAAATGTTGATCTGGTAAATCATCATTAATCGGCGAATCATGTGTACCAGTGGGAAATTCAAAATTGAGTTTAGCAAGGGCTAAACCTTTCTTACTCTTTGGTGTGACAAATTCAAGATCGAATTCCTAGAGGATAATGATCCAACAAGTGTATTCCCCATTAATGATTCATCGACTTAAGAGGAAAGCCATCGGGTTGGAATTGGTCACAACCTTGGTGGAATGCGTAAGGATATAATGACGAAGTTTGTGGATCGAGAACACGAAGGCCAATGCTAACTTCTCTTCATATGAGTAGGACATAGGGATTCCTATAAGTTTCTTACTGACATAATAGATAACATGCTCAGTACCAATGGCATCTTCCTGGATAAGGACGCCAAGGAATGAATGGGTGGAGGCTGAGATATACAGGATGAGGTCCCTATCAAATTTAGGTGGACTAATCAAGGTATTGGAAGTGAAAGCATGTTTCAGGGAATCAAAATACTATTGAGCATAGTCATCCCAAACAAATGGGATGCTAGAGTGAAGGAGTCTTAGAAACCCATGCGCAGTGGTGACATAGTCAGGTATGAACAAACGAAGGAAGTTGGATTTGCCTTGGAGGCTTTGTAACTGGCGCAAGGTATGAGGAATGGAGAGTTCAAAAATGTATTGAAATTTGAGGGGATCAAGTTTTATACCAACTTTGGACACAATGAAGTCCAAGAGACGGTCAACAAGAATGAGAAAGACACACTTCATTGGGTTGAGGTGGATATTATACTTGTGACATCGGAGAAAAATAGTATGCAAATAATGAATGTGTTGTGCCCAAAACCTAGAATGAGGAGTGACATTGTCAAGGTAATCAAGGATAATATGAGCCAAGTCATGGAAACAGTAAGACATGGCCCGCTGGTAGGTGGATTCGACATTATTTAAACCGAAAGGCTTAACACATAAGAGAAATTTCCCCATGGACTAATGAATGAAATTTTCAACTGATCAGCACAACAGATAGTTATATGGTTATATTAGGAGAATCTATACATAAAAGATATAATCTCATGCCCCACAAACTCATCAATTATTTGGTAAATAAACGGTGTGGGGAATTTTTCTTTGGGAAAATCTTTGTTTAGGTCTTGAAATTCAGTGTAGACACGAATGGTGCCTTGTTTCTTGAGAATATTAGGGTTCTCATGATTTTTTAGATTGGTAAGATCAAATGCACAGGGTAACATCAGACTAGTCTTTGGAGTCCTAGGACCTAGCCTTCCTAGACTCAGAGAGGGCTCTCTCTATTTTGTGCAAAAGATGTGAACTTGTTTGCTTTTAGGGTTTGATTTTAGGCTAGTTGTTAAGTGTAGGGTTTTTTTGTTTGTTTTGGTTGGGTAAGATGATAAAATAGAATAGATAGAGTGAGGAAATATTCAAGTAATTGGGCTATGGAGTTAATAAAGTCATGGAAAGTTTCAACAATAAATCAAGGTGGATCATAGGGCAAATCTAGCATGGTCAGATGGATTTTCAAGGCTTTTTGTGAAATGAAATGAGCATCAAGTTTGTGAATAAAGTAAGGCAAAGGGAAGTTAAGAATCCTTTGTCATATACTTAAACAAGAAGGTACTTCAACACTATTTAGCATAAAGAAGTAATCAATAGATAGGGCACACCAATAAATCTTTGATTCAACTCAAGAAAATAAGCATTTCAGACAAACAATCCAATGAAATATAGAAGGTGAGAAAATCATTTAACTTCTAGTGATTTCACCTTCAAGGTTAGAAAAAAATTAAGATAAGCATATAAATTTAATAAAATAAGAGGCAATGCCTAAACATCATTGATCATAGCCATAAAGATCTCCAAAACAACTATTCAAGCATGGACAAAGGGTATGATCGAAACATAGCCTCTTTGGCAAACCTAATTAGTGGTACTTTAGAGAGAGACCTCAAGAATAGTGTTTAGTGACATCAAAAAAGCAAGGATAACCATAAAACATCTTTGATACCTACTATATTAAACCATTCATGAGATAAACAAGCTGAGGGGGGTCTAGATAGCAATTAAAAATTCTCTAAAATGTCCAAGAAGAGGAAAACATAGAGGTATTGAAGAAAAAACAGAGCTAAGGTGCGTTTGAAAAAAATTTATTAGTATAAAACCTTTGTCCTAATGCAATATAGAAGGATGAAACAACATGATACATAAGAAAACATGAACTTAATATAAGAAAATCACCATTGACCAAGCTCAGTGATCCTGCAAGCAGCCTTCTCCATCATCAATCAAGACAAGCCATTCACAAACTCCACAACACCAATTTCTTCTCCAATATCCAAAAAAAAACTAGGTATTTCTCCAAAGAGTCATTAAATGCCAAACGTTTTACAATAAGGCCCTCATGCTCTATTTATCTAGCAAAGGAGGGAAAAAACCCTAACTAGGGTTTGAAAATTTCAAAATCGTCCGTAAATGTCATTAATGCCCAAGAGACCATGCAAGGCCCAAGGCACAAAATATATCATGAAATAAATGCCAAAATAACTCCTAGCACCTAATTTTGGATTGATTTTCCTCAAAAAAAATTAAAATATCATTTTGCAATTAATGAGTGTCTTTTGTTGACTTTTGGCCAAAAATGTACAGTGAGGTCTCAAAGTGCTGCGCCTTCACAGGTAGAAAATGGGTCTACTTGCAACCAAGTTTTGGTGACCTTCCTGATGTCAAAATGTGATCCGTGATGGCCTGTTGGAAATATGGCTGAGTATACTTTCCAAATATACCTTTTTTTTCTTTATTTAGCTTCATTTACCTGTCCAAAAGACAAAATTTCCAAAACTACTCTAGTCGCAATGCCAACACAGGCAGAAAATGGGTCCACTTGCAACCAAGTTTTGGTGACCTTCCCTATGTCAAAATTTTCTCTATGATGGTCCTTTGGAAATCTTGTTGAGTCTACTTTCCAAATATACCTTTTCTTTATTTATTTCGCTTCATTTACCTTTCCAAAAGACAAAATTCCCAAAAATTCTCTAGGGGCAGTGCCAGCAAAGGTAGAAGAGGGGTCCACTTGCAGCCAAGTTTTGGTGACCTTCCCGACATCGGAATTTGCTCCATGATGGCCCATTGGAAATATTTATGAGTCTAATTTCCAAATATAACTTTTTTTTCTTTATTTAGCTTCATTTTCCTGTACAAAAGACAAAATTACCAAAACTACTCTAGGTGCAGTGCCAGGCCTGAAAATAAGGCAGAAATGTGAAGAATGAGGTGTTTGTTGGCCTTTTAAGGGGTAAAAAATGCTCCAAAGGACCTGAAATTTGGTGATAATAATGTACTATATGTGCGGATTCCTAAAATGAAAAGTTTTTCTATTGAGGGTTTCTGAGATGAAAGCGTAGCGCCAGGGGTTCTTCGCTTAGAGGCCTCCAAATTCACAAAAAACCAAAATTTGTCAAAATTTCCTCAAATTTGGTGGATGTGTTCCTCATGGGGTTCAAGAGACCTGTAGAGAAGATTGAGCCAAGATTCCAAGGTTTTATTGGTCTTTGCCTCTTTGAGTGTCAGTAGCTGGGCATGGGCCTCTTTGAGTTTAGCCTTCACAATTTGGTTTTGCAATGCATAGTGCTTGCTCATTTTCTTTTGGAGGTCAAGGTCCCTCTTCACCTTGTTCAACTTCTTGTTTTCATTTTTGTAATATTCAATGTTATACATGGCCATACCTAGGCATATTTCTATATCCTTAATTTCTTCATCCTTGCTTTGGAGCAGTATGCTAGTGGCCCTCTCCTTGTTTTCATTTTCATTTTCTAGGTCAATGATGCCAAGTCCTTGTTTAAGCTCCTTCTTACCTTTCTTACCTCTCTTCATATTTTGTTTGCATTTATCTAGCTGCTTGGTAGAAGTGGGAGGCATGGTCCCTTTCCTTTTTGAGGAAACAAACAAATGCCTTTCCCCCCTGTGATATGTCAATGGAAGGGGTTTAATTGATTACCTGGGTGTTTTCATCATAGGTGGCATCATTTGTTTCCATGTCACCCTCTTCATCATCCTAACTGTTGCTTACCTCTTTTCCTTCAACATTAGCCTCACTGCTAGCTTCTTCACTGATTTGTGCACTCTCATCTTGTTATTCATTGTAGCTACCTTCATCATTTCTGTGACCTTCATTTTGGCTTCCAGCCTCTTGATTTTCTTTACTGTCTTCATGACTCTCATGACTGTTGTAATGACAATCATGACTATCTTCAAGAGTCTTCTTCATTTTCTGCATAGTCATCATCTTCATTTTGGCTTCCTTCTTTATATTTTCCCTCATCTTTGTCATGACTAAGAGCTCATTGTTTTGACTGTCATTAGGGCTCTTAGGCTCACTGATATCTTTAGGATCATCCTTTGCTTCTTGGTTACATTCCTCATTTTTGCCCATGCTATCCTCTTCCTCCTCATCCTCAACACTTTCAGTGTGATTGCTGATTTCTTCATTAGTTACATCTTTTTCATCATCATCCACCTCCATGGCCTCTTCTTCATTGCTGATTTCTTGTTCATCTTTGCGTGACCCATTCCCACTGTCAGTTTCTTCATTTTATTCACTATCATCACTGCCCTGTGTTTCCATGTTGTCTGCTTCTTGTTGGCTCAACTCATCATCTCCTTCATCCTCATTTTGGTTTGAATCATTGTCATCTTCACCCTCATTTTCACTTGACTGTTCACTGCCACTTCCTTCTTGATCTGATGCATCAGGAGAAGCTGAGGAAGGGAAGTTTCCTTGAGGAGAGGATTCATGTGTAGATGATGAGGCATGACCATTCTCCTGACATGGTGATTAGTGTTGCCTTTAAACAACCCTAGTCTTGCTTGTGAAACTTGATAGGATGAGTGAAATGGAATAATGGTGAAAGGAAATTTTTTTCAAGTGAGTGAGATGGAGGTGTAGGTGTATGACTGATCTCCTTTGAGCTTAGATGAAGAGCTAACTGTAACTTACTGTAATTACCCTAATTCACAACTTTCTTGACTGATTAAATTCTTTCTTGGAGGTAAAAGAAGAGTGTTTTCCATGAGGATTTAGGGTTTCCATTGATTAGGTTTTGGTAAATTCCTTTAATCATCTAATCATCAAATTCACTTAGAGGATAAGGAAAAGGACATCTACCTGCCAAATTTTAATGTTTTTGAGAGTCTTTGATGCAGCTTGGAGGTGTCCTTCCATCAATTTTTTACAATTTGTAGGTTAAGGAGGGATTTTGGCTTATGCGCAGTGCCTACACGCATTTTTGGGTCACTTCTTCACTAAGCTCAGTGCCTGAATGCACTTTCGGGTCACTTCTTCCCTAAGCGCAACGCCTGAATGCGTTCAGGTGTTGTCGGATCACTTCTTCCCTAAGAACATTGCCAATTTTAAGAGGGCATTTGGAGGGCTTCCCGGTGTCAAAATTTGGCTTGTGATAACTCGTTGGAAATATTATCCTGTCTAATTTCAAAATATACTATTTTTTATCTGATTGGAGTTTATTAGACCTATCAAAATTTGATTCTCCCAAGACTGGTCAAAAAGTGATGAATGATGGTGCAGAAATGCAAAGTGTTGTTGCAGGAAACTTTTGGAGGCCTTACCCAACTCCAAATTGAGATCATGATAGCTCATTGTAAATATATTCTAGTCTAGTTTTCTTTTGACCCATCAAGCAATTCATTTGAACACTCCAACTATGAGAAAACTTGATTTTCCCAAGGTCGCTCTAGAAGTGCATCAATTCTCCTGTGACACCTGTATTTTCGACATTGCTCCCAAATCATGATACCTGTGTAACAAATGAAGGAGGTTTTTCTTCTTGGAATTATGAGGGACAAAAACCTCTCTCAATTTTGTCAAATTCATCGAGTCTGTTTGGTCAAAAAAACAGTTTGAAGAAAAACTGGCCCTAGGTGTGGCAAATGACTTGAATCTTGGGATGAATTCTTTGAAAATGATGGAGGCATGATGTTTATGAGTTGGTATGGCTTTATGCTTGCTGATATGACCTTTTAACACTTCTGCAAAAGTGTCAATCTTGTCCATTACCTCATATGCATACTTTGAAATTGAATGATAGTCTTCTTTGGAAATGATGACCTTGGAACACATGAAACCCTAATTGACCTAGTGGGGGGTTCTTTGACCTGTATTTGACTGAAAATTTTCTTGGAAAATTTAAGTGAAAATAGTGTATTGACCAAGTGGTGTAATTATGATCCAAAATCCAATGTACTTGATTTATCTAAAGTGCCTACAGAGATAGTTTTGAGACCATCAATGCTTGAGGAATTTTGGGGAATCATGGGAATGAGTTAGGATTATAGGAAAGCCCTAGATGGAAAATGGAGTCATAGGAAAGGGACAAACAGAGTAATGAGATTATGGGTAGGAAAAATTATGGAAATGAGAGGCACAAACCATTTGGAGTCTGTAGAAGTTACAAGGTGATCATGAAATGGAAAAAGGGTAGGATAGTGAAAAATTTTCTCTAAGGATAATGAAGGCAGTGAGATTTCTAAAACTCACAATGTTCATGGAATTTTGTTTTCTAGAAATCTAGAACCAATATTTAGTCATCTACGGATAGTGAAAATCACTGATGACTAACAGTGGCTCCACTTGGGGAGGGAAACTCCCCTTCTAGAGGTGTCCAGAACCTCAGAGTTTAGATATCTGAGTTTTGAAGATCATTGCCTTACTTGCACTTCGAAGATCTCTTTCCTTCATTTTTTTATGTTCTCTTGAAGCTATGATCTTAGAAATCTGCAAAGACATGATTGCTTCAACATTATTTCTACCTACCCATCATACTTTTGCCTAACATTTTTTCTTCACTTGGGTACACTTGGACTAGCAAACCCTTTACATTATTTTATTTTTGAAAGCATAAAAAAAACTATCTACTTCTAACCTTATTACTTCCAAGAGTTCAGATTATGCTAGTAAACTATTTTATTCTCTACCTAGTTTACTCATTTGTCAAGATTCAGTTGTTTGTCAAACTTTATTCTCTAACCTACTGACATGAAATTCAAAACATGATAAAACCAGGATTAAGAAATTTGATTTGCCATGGGTTGTGGAATTTGCACAAGCTACACACAGACATTATTTTGCATAATAAAAAATTAGGAAGTATGAGGGTTGTGATTTAGAAAGTGTTAGGCATCCCTTTCTTTCTCTTTGGTTTAGATTTGAGCATTTAGAACCAACATCCTTTCTTCCTAATCTATCCTACTGACAAGTCAAGCTTAAATGGTTTGACAAGTCTTCTTTTACTAACCTATTAGCGGAAATTCAAAACATGTTCAGCCATGATTAGGCTAGATGACTAAACAAGACTCTTCTTTCCAAGCAAGTAGTGGCATTTAGACTTGCTCACTTTCAACAAAACTCTTTTTTGGGTATGGGGCTGTATCTTTTCTTTTCATCTGCCCTCTTTTTAATATTTTCTTCGTTTTTTGTGTTTTCAAGATTAGTATTCTAAAAACAAAAAATAGAAAGATGCTCATAGTGCTGAGCTTATTTTCATGCCTATCTATCCTAATTTAACCTATACATGATATACATTCAGCTGGTGAACTCTCTTTTCCAATACAACCAATCAAGAAGATGATTCCATGAGGGATCTTGCTTCAGCTCTTTGAGGGTTTTGAAAAAATCAAAAGTCTTCTCCCACCTCACTCGTGTTTGAACAGTAGTGCCTAAAATTTTCTTTAAACCTTGCATCAAATTTCTCAAGACATATTTTAATCCCTCTTCAACTGTCTCTAAGAAAAATAGCAAAGGGATCTTGGAAAAATACCTGGATTAGAGGATTTGGGAGATAAGATTGATCCAGGACTGCTTCTTCCTCCACTTTGCTGACCTTGGGACTATTTTGGGAAAGAAACTCAACCTCTTCCTCAAGATCATCAAAACTGGCAGCCTCATCATAAATTGCAATGTTTTCTTCCAACAAACCTTGATTGATTTCTTCTTCGGTTAGAGGAGGAGGCATTTTCCTTTTTCCTTGGATAAAACCACAATTTCTCTCTTTCTCTTGTGAAGGTTGGTCATAGGGCTGAATGTCTTCTCTGTTGTTAAAATAAATACCCAAATATTTCTGACTTCTAATTGTATTAAATTTGTCTTTGATGAGCTGAAATGAAGCATAAAAAAGAGGTAAATACCCTTCCCTTTCTCCCAAACTTTCTGCACTTTCTTCTTCACTTTCATAGCTGAGCGGTATTTGCTGATCACTATTTTTGAGCTGTTGAAAATGATTGTCTTTGTCCCAAAAAATAATCATTGATTGTTCTATAGTTTTAGCTTGATTCTGGAGAACATAATCATCATCATATTGATCATACTTGGGCATCTTATTAATAGGAGGAATTTCATCCATTATGCATACTAGATTAGCAGATTGTTTCACCATATTTAAAGGAGGTGTTTATGGCCAATAGATTCTCCTTTAGCAATCTGAAATGATTCGAAGCACAAGGGTAGAGACTCAAAATGTAATATTCCAAAATTTGCAAGCAACAAATTGGAATATTAATTTTTTCCTATATCATCTAGGAGGTGAACAAAATGGGTAAAAGGCCCATGAGTAGGAATAAAATCACTCATAGTGTGAAAGGGATCTATGGAGAAGATTTATTTTGCACCTTCCAGTGTGGAAAGGGGAAATTGCATGAGGACAAGGTCAAGTTTGACCAAGTCAACATCGCTGCCTAAGAGGTGTAGCTTGCATGAGAAGACAACGCAGTTTGAGAAAGAAACCCTAATGTGTGGGGTCCAGGGCAAAGAGGCATTCACTTTCATAAAAGGAGGAAGAGGCAGCCATAGGGAGATATCTTGGAGCATTTGATCATTTGTCTGATTAGACTATTTGCAGTCTCTCGCTGTTCAGCTGAGTTGCAGTGTTGTTTAGCACGAGGGATTCCTGTTTAGGATTTCCTCTCCTTCTTGAGAGGCCTCTTGAAGGATTGTACTTCATTTTCTCCACATCTTGGCTCAAGGCCAAATCCATTCCTTCAGCTACATCGTTATCTCTATTCAAGTGTAACGTTGTGTTGTAGGTGTTGTAGTGGAGGGTTCCGCAACACCTTTCCTTGTCTCATCTTTCAGAGGAGGGAGTCTCTATTCCTCGGAAAGGTTAGTAAGGAAGGTTTCAAAGCTGATTTTCATATCTTGTCATCAAGGCCAAGCATCTCCCATCATATACATCGCATTACATTCTCCATACTGCATTATTTCAGTGCATATGTGTAGTGAGGGGTTGCACCATTATTTTGGAGGAAGAGATCTTCAAGGATAGGATCAACATATCACTTGAGAGATCTGTTGGAGGAGGGTTATTTTAGATTGCACATCATCTTCAGCCATCTCATTTTATTTTCAGAGTTGTAGCTGCTACCCAGCAACTCCGACATTTCTACAGTTTTTTCATTTTCATGTATATTGTAGCCAATCCTTCCTAGGATTGTGTATTATTGATGTATTAGTATTTTCAGGGGTTGAGAGCTTTCTCCCATTCATTTATTTGAGCTGATATTGTTATATCATTCTATTATCATGTATTTTTTTGTAGTGTCTCCAATGAACTGCGTTATTTTAGCCATATGACTTTTCTGCATAGCAGTGTTGCTATATTGTCTTGTACATGTCTCCTTGAGGCTTTCATTGTCCAGCTTCAGTGATTGATTCCTAAAATAATTGTACACATTTGCTGCTATGTTATACATTGGTTGGCTATATACTTCTTCATGTGTGCAGACTTCATAAAATAACGTTGTTGCTCCATTTTATGTTCATGTATTGCTGCAACCCCTTCATCGGGCACCTTTTGAGGACAACTAGGTGTGGGAGATCTGTTTATCCCACCCAGAAGGATTTATTTGGAGCCTCCTCTTGGATTTAGCACTTAGACACATTTTTATAAGGGATCCAGGTATTTTTTTCAATTCCTGTAGCAGCCATTACTGGAAAATTCATTTTCCAGTCATGCCTTGCTAGCTATTCTAGATTTGGAATATTACAGTGGTATCAAAGCTACTTTCTTGGCTCAGCCTGTGAGTCTCAGCCCAAGAAGATCAGAATATTGAAAAGGATGGGTTTTATCTCATCATATTTTAGATCCATGAAGAACCTCCCCAAGGAGGATAAGAAAATAGAAGAGGAAGGCCCTTGCACTTCCTATTCTCATCAAGAAGGAGACAAAGAAATAAGCAGGAAAAAGATTCCATCTTCTGGAGGAGAAATAGGGGATAAGCTTACAAATATTCTTCCTAAAGTTGTAAATATTATTCATGAATAATTCAAGAATATTAGGAGGGAGATTTATGGATAATCTCCAAAAGATTTTGAGTCTAAAGAAAACTCTAGATTGATGTATGAGGAAAGTGAGCAAGCAGCTACACATCCTAACACACAGCGCAATCACATGCCCAGAATTATCGAAAGAGAGATGGAAAGAGGAGAAGAAGTTGCTAAGATGGAAACCCTTAGTGATTTCCTAAAAGAGTATGAGTTTCAAACTCATAAATTCCGAGATCATCTCAGTTTTTCAGAGTTTTGCAAGATGAAGGTGAAAGGAGGAGAGCAACATGATAGATTTCTTCTATATATCTTTAAGGGTTCACCTACATGTTCAGCCAAAGCTTGGGTGGAGGAGTTAGATACCTTCTTGTAGTAGCATCACATTCTTGAATATGAAGCCATCAAAGCTGCAGCGCTGCCTTTGAGAGGTAAGGCTTATGCCTGGTGGATCTTTGAATCCTTTTCTTTGAAAAATGTAAACATTGCATCTTATTCAAGTTTCACTAAGGCATTAGTGGAAATATTTGATAGAAGGATTCATGAGACACCCATGGTGGATCTAAACAAGAAAAATAAAATAGGACCCTTGCATGAGAACGAAATTCCATTTCAGACAACCATGAAGGAGGCTGAAAACTTTCACCATACTTTGCCAGAAGAAAGTTTTCATCTCACACCTTTGAGAAGAGGAGCATGGAGATATATTTTTCAAATAGGGATCCAATCATTAGGAGGTTGCCCATTCATGTTTCAGATATTGAGGGAAACAATGCTATTTCATCTAGAGATTATATAGTGCTTCATGCAGAGGAAGGAGGAGCTCTTGCTCCAAGAAGAGGGATGATTGCATCTTTGCAAGGATTTCCCCAGGATCTCATGTGTGGAGATCAAGGTGCAGCTCATGTGCCATTATTGAGGAGGTGTGGAACCATGGAAACACAAGGAGAAGGTAGGGAGGAGAACCAGTATCATGAAATGAGATGTACACATCCCTATCCACTTCAGGAGGTTGATGCACCTAAGCAGGTGATTGGATTGCGTAGTGGAAGCATGGAGAGTTTTCTCCATTCATATATTCAGTCATCTCTTGATGATGATGTCTCATTGCATGGAGACATTTTTCCGGGGAGACCACTGGATCAAAAAAGGAGGATAGATGCTTCACTAGTTGAGGCACTACTCAGTGATTTGAGAGGAGTGGGAACCTTGGGAGAGCTTGATATAGCACTGGGAGTCTGGGGTAGACTCAAGGAGAGAGGGAGAATTCCCTCAACATCATCAATAACCACTTCCATTTTAGATTTTGCGTTATGAAAGAAGCAACAAGGGAAGGACAACAACCTTCCAACTTGCATCTTTGGCATGGGAGATTTCAAAGGAGAGGATGACCATATGATAGATGTTCTTCATGAGAGATCATCAGTGTTGTCACTATAGAGGATAGATCCCTATTGGAACTCCCAAATGTTGGTGGAGTATTCCAAGGATCTTTTCACTTGCATGATCTTGGATGACTAGTTGCATGAGGAGGGATATTCAGTCAGAGATGGGGTCATCTACTATCATGGTAGGATATTCTTATCTAGAGCTTCCAAGATCAAGGAGAAGTTACTACAAGTAGCTCATGAGAATTTCCTTTTCAACCCTACTTGTTCTATGAGAGTATACCACACCATCATGGAGGGGTATCTTTGGAAGGGATTTGAGGAGGAGATATATTAGCATATGAGGAGATGCATGGATCAGGAGCAGATGGAGGAGTTACATAACTCTTTGAGAGATTTAACACAACCACCTATTTTCTCTTTGAGGATGAGAGGAGACTCATCTATGAGCCACTCCATTTGTAAGAGCAGAGAATATGGTAAGGGTATTCATTGCTGTTTACATGATTATTTGTACAACGTATATATGCATCCCTTAACCATACATGTGCAGGATGATGCTCCAAGGAGGAGCATTCTTTTTTCTAGACCACATGGTTTAGATGAGGCCATAAGCATGAGTGATGGCCATTACCTAAGAGGACTTGGGGAAGATATATATTATGGAGGAAATTCTCATTCTACATCATACATCATTCACTTCCTTCATACTTATGAGGAGATTGGAGCAGCAGACAAGTGGTTGAGAAGCCACTCATTTTATCAGTCTCTATTGCAGTTGAGGGTCAAGCTGTGTTGGTTTCATTTGAGGTACAATTGTCCTTCTCACTTGTTACACATGGCAGCAATAATGATTCTCATTTTTTCTCCCTATGGTTCTATTGTTTCTGTCTTTATGAGGAGCATTCTTGGGAGAAAGACACATTCTGTGAATGTGTCCTTTGAGGAAGGAATTCCTCACACTTTTTGCAGTACTTGTTCTAATGGGAGCATGGGATATGGTATGGTCACCTTAAAAACACATTTTATTTCTTATGAGATGATCCATATGATGGATATGATGCCATATGATGATGACTTCTAACTCATCATGTATGGGGATTTTTGGGCCAGCTTGATTTGCAGCGTTGGGGGAGAGGTCTTTGGAGATCTAGTCCTCATCTTTCCACTTGAGGGAAACCTTATTGCAACCTAGGATCAGTATACACTCTACACTTATCCTAAGTGGAGAGATGGATAGTGTAGGGTAGGCTACATTGTCTACCATGTGCAGGATTTCAGCCCACCTACTTTTCCAGAGCCAAAGGTGGAGGATAGTTTCCAGGAGTTGCCTAGTTGGAAGGTAACTAAATTTGTATGGATTATAGATTGGGGATGGAGGATCCATATGGGAAAGATATTTCCCATCACATTTCAGATCCCATTCCTCAAAGGGACCTCTAGACATCACTTTTCTATCCTCTTGAGTATTTCACCTTTACATGATGATGGCTTGATAGCTAACTTGCATGCTGAGGAGGAGCAATGTGGAGGCTTGATTGATTAGATAACATCACTTTCCTTGAAGGAGATCATCATACATGGATGCTACAGGGAGAGGAGGAGAAAATAATTTAGTCTATCCTTGCACTTGCTTGAGGACAATCAATCTTTGAGAGGGGAGGACTGTAATATTCCAAAATTTGTAAGCAGCAAATTGGAATATTAATTTTTTCCTATATCATCTAGGAGGTGAAAAAAATGGGTAAATGGCCCATGCGTAGGAATTAAATCCCTCATAGTGTGAAAGGGATCTATGGAGTAGCTTTTTTTTGCACCTTCCAGTGTGAAAAGGGGCAATTGCATGAGGACAAGGTCAAGTTTGACCAAGTCAACAACACTGCCTAAGAAGTGTAGCTTGCATGAGAAGAAAACGCAGTTTGAGAGGGAGGATTACTCTTTATGGAAGAAAACCTAATGTGTGGGGTCCAGGGCAAAGAGGCATTAACTTGCATAAAAGGAGGAAGAGGCAGCCATAGGGAGATATCTTGGAGCATTTGATCATTTGTCTGATTAGACTATTTGCAGTCTCTGGTTGTTCAGCTGAGTTGCAATGTTGTTTAGCACAAGGGATTCCTGTTTAGGATTTCCTCTCCTTCTTGAGAGGCCTCTTGAAGGATTTCACTTCATTTTCTCCACATCTTGGCTCAAGGCCAAATCCATTCGTTCAGCTACAACGTTATATCTGTTCAAGTGTAACATTGTGTTGCAGGTGTTGTAGTGGAGGGTTCCACGACACCTTTCCTTGTCTCATCTTTCAGAGGAGGGAGTCTCTATTCCTCAGAAAGGTTAGTAAGGAAGGTTTCAGAGCTAATTTTCATATCTTGGCATCAAGGCCAAGCATCTCCCATCATAGACAGCGCAGTCCATTCTCCATACTACGTTATTTCAGTGCATATGTGTAGTGAGGGGTTGCACCCTTATCTTGGAGGAAGAGATCATGGAAAATTTTAGGGGCTAATATTCGCAGGTGGGCTAATTTTCCATGGTTTTTCCAAAAAAAAGATTTTCCAATTTGCATTTTTTTATAAAAATGTTTCGCCCAAATTTTACAATATAAAATTATTTTATGTTAAAAATCACCAACATTATATAAAAAATATATATAATATAATTATAAATTTGAATAATTTTACAAATACATCAATAAATATTTTATAGTCTCCATATTAGGGACTAGTGAGATTCGCCAATTTTTTAAACGTCAAGATATTTTTAAACTTCAAGTGTAACGTTGTGTTGTAGGTGTTGCAGTGGAGGGTTCCACAACACCTTTCCTTGTCTCATCTTTCAGAGGAGGGAGTCTCTATTCCTTGGAAAGGTTAGTAAGGAAGGTTTCAAAGCTGATTTTCATATCTTGGCATCAAGGCCAAGCATCTCCCATCATAGACAGCGCATTCCATTCTCCATACTGCGTTATTTCAGTGCATATGTGTAGTGAGGGGTTGCACCATTATTTTGGAGGAAGAGATCTTCAGGGATAGGATTAGCCTATCACTTGATAGATCTGTTGGAGGAGGCGTATTTCAGATTGAACATCATATTTAGCCATCTCCAGTTATTTTCAGAGTTGTAGCTACTACCCAGCAACTCTAACATTTCTGCAGATTTTCCATTTTCATGTAAATTGTAGCCAATCCTTCCTAGGATTGTGTATTATTGTTGTATTAGTGTTTTCAGGGGTTGAAAGTTTGCTCCCCCTCATTTATTTGAGTTGATATTGTTATATCATTCTATTATCATGTATTTTTTTGCAGTGTCTCCAATGAAATGCGTTATTTTAGCCATATGACCTTTCTGCATATCAGTGTTGCTATATTTTCTTGTATAGGTCTCCTTGAGGCTTTCATTGTCCAGCTTGAGTGATTGATTCCTCAAAGAATTGTACACATTTTCTGATATATTATCATTGGTTGGATATCTACTTATTCATGTGTGCAGACTTCATAAAATAACGTTGTTGCTCCATTTTATGTTCATGTATTGCTGCAGCCCCTTCATCGGGCACCTTTTGAGGACAACTAGGTGTGGGAGATTTGTTTAACCCACCTAGAAGGATTTATTTGGAGCCTCCTCTTGTATTTAGCACTTAGAAAAATTTTTCTAAGGGATCCAAGTTTGTTTCAGTTCCTGTATCAGCCATTACTGGAAAATGTGTTTTCCAGTCATGCCTTGCTAGCTGTTGCAGATTTGGAATATTACACAAAAGGTGTTGGCTCATCTTACATTTCTCGTTCTGTAATCCTAGTAGATACACCATGATGTCTTAAGGAGATAACTTCTGAATTTGGAAAAGGGTTTTCATTATCCATTTCTTCCCTTACTGATTCTTTAGAGCATTCCACCTTGTTTCCATTTGCAATTTTCTTGTAATGCTCTCTTAGTAGTGAAGCAAAAGATATAGGAAGGTGTCTAGTAATTACTTGACAACTTTCAACATCTTATTCTTTGCTTGATCAACATGCATATTTTTATTTTTATTCTTGTCCTATAATGATTGATTTTTTTCTTCGCAAGGAAAAAGTATAGGCTATTTTGAATAAGTAGCACCAACCTCAACCTTGTACTCTTCCTCTTTCCTGCCAAGTATATGCATCATTTTTCTGATTGTATATGCCAACATCTATAGCTTTACCTCTGAAGATATTAGTTTCTCTCTATATGCTTTGTCTTTATCTATTACTCTTAGCTTTGCCTCCCTACTTAGTATGTTGGCTTCCAAATCAACTGCTATCCTTTTCATTTCCTCCAGGGTCAAAGGATCTCTTTCTCTTATCTGGAAAGCCGTCTCTGAGTCAAAAAAATTTGGGTAGTGCAAGAGACCCCACTCTAAGGGTGGCTTTATCTTAGCAAGTATTGCATGATATACGTTATTGAACTTGGATGAAAAGTGTTGTATTGTCTCCCCTGGATGTCTTCTCAAATGGTTGTATTCCTTTATGATGAGAAGAACATTTCCTATGATTTCCCACCTATCTAAGAAAACTTGAGTGAATTGATGAAAGTTGCTAATGCTTGCAGCTGGAAGGTCCTTAAACCAACTCTTAGCTTTTCCTTGTAATGATAATGAAAAAATTCTAATATGCACATCATATTCGCCTATTTCAAATAGTTCAAGTAGATTCTCAAGATTTTGAATGTGTTCTTCAGCGGTGACTTTTGAGTTTTGTCTATCAAATCTGGGTAGTTTATTTGCAATATTTTCTAGGAGGGCCTGGAGGATAGGGGGAAAATCAGAGGCTTGTATGTTTCTAGGACCTTAGTGGGTATAGGTAGTGCAAAAATATATTTATGACTGTTTTAGGTTTCAACAAGAGCAAGAAAGGTAGCATGAGGCTCATGTTTCACTAAGTCTTCCACAGGTGTATCTGGGGTAGGCACATGTGTATAAGTATGCTCATGGTCTGAAATTTGAGGCTCAGATTTTTTAGGCTTGAGATATTTCCAATGATCAATGTAGATTTCATCAGTGTATTCTTGATCAAGCTTAAAGTAGGATATAACATAGTTATAGATAAAAGAAATAATTTGTTGAATCTAGTCTAGGCCTAAGTGCTCTTTCTTTCTAGGATGACTGGTTATGTTTAAGGTTCTTCCTCTAGTGGAGTCTTTAGGTCTATGGAGAGTTGTGGAGTCACCAGGTGGATGATTTTTATTGTTTTAAGAATATAATTGTTTTCCAACATCAACCATTAAGGGCCAATCTAAGGATGTTTGTGGGTTTTCTAAGGTCCTAAGGTATACTTAGATTGTCACTAACTCAGAAGGTCCCACCATGGTCGCCATTATGTTAGGGTTCCCACGATTTGTTAGATTGGTGAGATAAAATGCACAGGGTAACATCAGGCCAGTCTTTGGAGTCCTAGAAACTAGCCTTCTTGGACTCAAATAGGGCTCTCTCTATTCTGTGCAAAGGATGTGAACTTGTTTTCTTGTAGGGTTTGATTTCAGGCTAGTTGTTAAGTGTAGGGTTTGTTTGTTTGTTTTGGTTGGGTAAGATGATCAAGTAGAATAGATAGAGTGAGGAATTATTCAAGTCATTGGGCTATGGAGTCAATAAATTCATGGAAATTTTCAACAATAAATCATGGTGGATCACAGGGAAAATCTAGCATGGTCAAATGGATTTTCAAGGTTTTTTGTGAAATGAAATGAACATCAAGTTTGTGAACAAAGTAAGGTAAAGGGAAATTAAGAATCCTTTGTCATATACTTAAACAAGAAGGGACTTCAACCCTATTTAGAATAAAGAAGTAATCAATATACAGGGCAAACCAATAACTCTTTGATTCAACTCAAGCAAATAAGCATTTCAGACAAACAATCCAATGAAATATAGAAGGCGAGAAACTCATTTAACTTCTAGTGATTTCTCCTTCAAGGTTAGAAAACATTTAAGATAAACATATAACTTTAATAAAAGAAGAGGGAATGCCTAAACATCATTTATCATAGCCATAAATATCTCCAAAACAAATATTCAAGCATGGACAAAGGGTATGATCGAAAAATAGCCTCTTTAGCAAACCTAATTAGTGGTACTTTAGAGACGGATCTGAAGAATAGTGTTTAGTGACATCAAACAAGTAGGGCTAAGAATAAAGCATCTTTGATACCTATTGTATTAAACCATTCATGAGATAAAAAAGATTATGGGGGTCTAGAGAGAAATTAAAAATTCTCTAAAATGTCCAAGCAGAGGAAAACATAGAGGAAGTGAAGAAAAAACAGAGCTAAGGTGCCTTTGAAAATAATTTCTTAGTCTAAAACCTTTGTCCTAATGCAATATAGAAGGATGAAACAACATGATACATAAGAAAACATGGACTAAATAGAAGCACATCACCATTAACCAAGCTCAGGGATCCTGCAAGTAGCCTTCTCCATCATCAATCAAGACAAGCCATTCACAAACTCCACAACACCAATTTCTTCTCCAATCTCCAAAAAAACTATGTATTGCTCCAAAGAGTCATCAAATGCCAAAATTTCTACAATAAGGCCCTCCTACTCTATTTATGTAGCAAATGAGGGCAAAAAACCTAACTAGGGTTTGAAAATGTCAAAATCATCCATAAATGTCATTAATGCCCAAGAGAGCATGCAAGGCCCACGACATAAAATATCTCATGAATTAAATGCCAAAATAACTCCTATCACCTAATTTTGGATTGATTTTCCTCAAAAAACATTAAATTATGATTTTTCAATTAATGAGTGTCTTTTTTTTACTTTTGGCCAAAAACGCACAGTGAGGTCTGAAAGCACAGTGCCTTCACAGGCAGAAAATGGGTCCACTTGCAGCCAAGTTTTGGTGACCTTCCCGATGTCAAAATTTTCTCTGCGATGGCCCGTTCGAAATATTTCTGAGTCTAATTTCCAAATATACCTTTTTTTCTTTATTTAGCTTCATTTACCTATCCAAAAGACAAAATTCCCAAAATTTCTCTAGGTGCAGTGCCAACACAGGAAAAAAATGGGTCCACTTACAGCCAAGTTTTGGTGACCTTCCCAATGTCATAATTTGCTTCGTGATGGCCCATTGGAAATATTACTGATTCTAATTTCCAAATACGCCTTTGGTTACCTGATTGAGATTCATTTACCTATCCAAAAGGAAAAATTCCCAAAACTTCTCTAGGCACCACGCCAACACAGGCAGAAAATGGGTCCACTTGTAGCCATGTTTTGGTGACCTCGCCGATGTCAGAAGTTTCTCCGTGATGGCCCGTTGGAAATAATATTGAGTCTATCTTCCAAATATACCTTTTTTTTCTTGATTGAACTTTATTTACCTGTCCAAAATAAAAAATTACCAAAACTACTCTAGGCGCAGTGCCAGGAGTGAAAATGAGGCAGAAAGGTGAAAAATGAGGTGTTTTTTGGCCTTTTGAGGGGTAAAAAATGCTCCAAGTGATCTGAAATTTTGTGAGAATACTTTAATAGATGTGAGGATTCCAAAAATGAAAATTTTTACTGCTAAGGGTGCCTGAGATGAAAGCGTAGTTCCAGGGGTGCTACGCCTAGAGGCCTCTACATTCACAAAAAACCAAAATTTGTCAAAATTTCCTCAAATTTGGTGGATGTGTTACTCATGGGGTTTGAGAGACTTGTAGAGAATATTGAGCCAATATTCCAAGGTTTTCTTTGTCTTTTGCCTCTTTGAGTGCCGGTAGCTGGGCATGGGCCTCTTTGAGTTTAACCTTCACAATTTGGTTTTGCAATGCATAGTGCTTGCTCATTTTCTTATGGAGGTCAAGGTCCCTCTTCACCTTCTTCAGCTACTTGTTTTCATTTTTGTAATATTCAATGTTATACATGGCCATACCTAGGAATCTTTCTAGATCCTTAATTTTTTCATCCTTTCTTTGGAGTAGTATGCTAGTGGCCCACTCCTTGTTTTCATTTTAATTTTCTAGGTCAATGATGCCAAGTCCTTGTTTAAGCTCCTTCTTACCTTTCCTACCTCCCTTCATCTTTTGTTTTCCTTTATCTAGTTGCTTGGTAGAAGTGGGAGGCATGGTCCCTTGCCTTTTTTAGGCAACGAACACATGCCTTTCCCCCTTGTGATATGTCAATGGAAGGAGTTTAATTTTGATTACCTGGGTGTTTTCATCATAGGTGGCATAATTTGTTTCCATGTCCTCCTTTTCATCATCCTGACTGTTGCTTACCTCTTTTCCTTCAACATTAGCCTCACTGTTGGATTCTTCACTGATTTGTGCACTCTCATCTTGCTCTTCATTGTAGCTGCCTTCATAATTGTTGTGACCTTCATTTTGGTTGCCAACCTCTTGATTTTCATTACTATATTCATGATTGTCATTACTGTTGTCATGAAAATCATGACTAACTTCAGCCTCTTCTTTATTTTCTGCATAGTCATCATCTTGATTTTGGTTGCCTTATTTATCTTTTCCCTCACCTCTGTCATGACTAAGAGCCTCACTATTTTGACTGCCATTAAGGCTCTTATTCTCGCTGCTTTCTTCATGATCATCCTCTGCTTCTTGGTTACATGCTTCATTTGTGCCCATGCTATCCTCTTCCTCCTCTTCCACAACATTTTCATTGTGATTGCTGCTTTCTTCATCACTTACCTATTTTTCATCGTCATCCACCTCCATGGCCTCTGCTTTATTGATGATTTCTTGTTCATCTTTGCTTGACCCATTCCCACTGTCAGTTTCTTCATTTTCTTCACTATCATCACCCTCCTCTATTTCCATGTTGTCTACTTCTTGTTGGCTCAACTCATCATCTCCTTCATCCTCATTTTGGTTTGAATTATTGTCATCTTCACCCTCATTTTTCACTTGACTGTTCACTGCCACTTCCTTCTTGATAAAATGCATCAGGAGAAGCTAAGGAAAGGATGTTTCCTTGAGGAGAGGATACATGTGTAGATGATGAGGCATGGTCATTCTCCTGACATGGTGATTAGTGCTTCCTTTAAACTACCCTAGGCTTGCTTTTGAAACTTGATAGGATGAGTGAAATGGAAAAATGGTGAAAGGAAATTTTTTGCAAGTGAGTGAGATGGAGGTGTAGGTGTATGTCTGATATTTTTTGTGCTTAGATGAAGAGATAACTCCAAATTACTATAATTACCCTAATTCACATCTTTCTTGACTGATTAAATTCTTTCCTGGAGGTCAAAACAGAGTGTTTTTCATGAGGATTTAGGGTTTCCATTCATTAGGGTTTGGTAAATTCCTTTAATCATCCAATCATCAAATTCACTTGGAGGATAAGGAAAAGAAAATCTACCTACCAAATTTCAATGTTTTTGAGAGACTTTGATGCAACTTGGAGGTGTGCTTCCATCAATTTTTTACAGTTTGCACGTGAAGGAGGGCTTCTGGCTTAGGCTCAGTACCTGCACGCATTGTCGGGTCACTTCTTCGTTAAGCGCAGTGCCTAAATGCACTATTGGGTCACTTCTACCCTAAGCACAACACTTGAATGTGTTCAGGTCTTGTCGGGGTCACTTCTGCCCTAAGCGCAATGCCTGAATGCGTTCAGGTCCTGTTGGGTCACTTCTGCCCTAAGCGCAGCGCCAATTTGCAGACAATTTGCAGAGGTAATTTGGAAGTCTTCCTGGTATCGGAATTAGGCCTGTGATAGCGCGTTGGAAATATTATCCTGTATAATTTCCAAATATGCCTTTTTTTCTCTGATTGGAGTTGATTTGACGTGTCAAAATTTGATTCTCCCAAGACTGGTCAAAAAGTGCTGAATGATAGTGCAGAAATGCAGAGTGTTGTTACAGGAAACTTTTGGAGGCCTTCCCCAACTAAAAATTGAGCTCATAATATCTCATTGGAAATTTATTCTAGTATAGTTATCTTTTGATCCATCAATCAAGTCATTTGGACACTCCAGCTATGAGAAAACCTGATTTTCCCAAGGTCACTCCAGAAGTGCAACAATTCTCCTGTGACACCTGTATTTTAGACATTGATCCCAAACCATGATACTTGTGTAAAAAATGAAGGAGGTTTTTCTTATTGAACCTATGGTGGACAACCACCTCTCTCAATCTTGTCAAATTCATCTACGTTTGTTTAGAAACATAGTTTGAAGAAAAAATGGCCCTAGGTGTGGCAAATGACTTGACTCTTGGAATGAATTCTTGGAAAATGATGGAGGCATGATGTTTATGAGTTGGTATGGCTTTATGCTTGTTGATATGACCTTTTAGCATTTCTGAAAAAGTGTCAAGCTTGTCCATTACCTCATATGTAGACTTTGAAACTGAATGATAGTCTTCTTTGGAAATGATTACCTTGGAACACATGAAACCCTAATTGACCTAGTGGGTGGATCTTTGACCTCTCTTTGACTAAAAAGTGGCTTGGAATATTTAAGTGAAAAATAGAGTATTGAACAAGTATTTTAATGAAGATACAAAATCCAATATACTTGATTTATATAAAGAGCCTACAGAGATAGTTTTGAGACCATCAATGCTTGAAGAATTTTGGGGAATCATGGGAATGAGTTTGGCTTATAGGAAAATCGTAGATGGACAATGGATTCATGGGAAAAGGAAAAAAATAGTAATGAGATTATGGGTAGGAAAAAGGATGGAAATGAGAGGCACAAACCATTTTGAGTCTGTAGGAGTTACAAGGTGATCATGAAATGGCAAAAGGGTAGGATAGTGAAAAACTTTCTCTAAGGATAATGAAGGCAGTGAGATTTCTAAAACTCATAATGTTGAAGGAATTTTGTCTTTTATAAATCTAGAACCAATATTTAGTCATCTACGGATAGTGAAAATTACTAATGACTAACAGAGAACAGGAACCAAGTTGGAAACCCATGTAGTATATTCAATGGAATAGATAAAACTAGCTTGCTTGAGCTTATTGATTTCAGATTTGATAGCCTCTCGTCTGGAAGGATTGATGGGTCTCAAATTTTTATGGATAGAAATGGCATCGAGCCATGTGTCGATATGGTGTTCAACAACGACGAGATCATTTCTGGGAATCTCTGAATAAGACCAGGTAAAAATATCATGGAATTCCTTGAATAGCTTGGTGTAACCCTTAATTTCTTTCGAGGTGTATTGTTACCCCAAGGTAATTTTCTCTTCAACCCCTGGTTTATCATAAATTTTTATTTTAATGGTAGGAGAGATATTTTCCATGTTTCCTTCTTTGAAATAATCTGGTGCAAGGATGGGAATTATAAACCAATCAACTTTACCATGAATGAAGTCTTTATACTCCATAACATATTTTTCATGGGTTTGATGCATTAGGAAGTATGCGCGATGGTGCATATCATCCCAAGGAAAATCAGGGTGGTCATGCCTTCCATAGTTTATTCATCGGAATGGAAGATGGGAGAACTGGCAGAAGAGAGGCCACTTGATGTGATGGAGCTACCTGATGGATATTCAAGAGAAATATGGTTCACATACACATCACTACAGAGGGTAGATGAATATCTAGTAGATGAAACATCTACTGATGTTGAGACCATGGTGTTCAATGAGGGTGGTTTGATAGAAACATAAAGGGAAGCCCTTGAGGGTTCTTCCTCTATGGATCTCATGGATGAAGAAAAACAAAGAATAGCAACCGAAGAGTCCGTCATCTCGACATTAGGGGGAGGTATCATAATGGATGTAGAACTTTAATGGATGTAGAACTTTCCTCTAGTTCTGGTGACACAAAAATCACAAGTAGAGGAGTAGATGATCCACTACGAGTGGCCTTGATTTTACGAATCAAATGAAGGGTATCAATAAATTCATCAATACAGGGACATTGGTGGGAACAATGGCCATAATGATCGCACAAAGCACAATGATGATTCATGCGAAACGATTTAAGTTTCTTGGTTGAATTAGGTAAGGTAACATGGAACTCCAAGATGTTATATTCATGAAACATTTTGTTGAACATAGGTTTGAGACAAGGAATTTCAGGAAAATTATTGGTCACACACCCAAAAAAATCACACAAAGCACATAGAGGTGTAGGCTTTGGAGGCTTAGGTGGAGATGGAGTTGTTCGGGGAGCCTTGTCCTTGGGTTTCTTCTTTTTGGCTTTCCCCCCCTCACCGGATGCTTTTATAATAGGATTGGGTTCCTGTTGAGGTTGTTGAAATATTGAAGAAAAGGGAGGGGTCATGACAACTGGTTGAACTGGGGTCAAAGCAGTATATGGTTTGAGTTGACTAGGTAAAGTGTTTGCTGGTGGATCAATGTACCAAACTAGGATCCCTAGGGTAAAATTGGGTAAACTCAACATATCCATAATAGGCATAGAAAATACTTCAAATGGGGGAGCTAAAAATGGTATATGACCTGAAGGGTAATGGCTTCCAGATGGTTAAGACTTGGGGGAACTGTTCCTGGTTGAAAATTATTAGGAGAAACACCAGCATAAAGAGAAGGTCCTTGAGGAGATGGTCCTGATGGCCATGTCAAGTGAACAAAATAAGGCTGCGAAGGTGCTAACTGCTAGCTAGTTGTATCAGGCTGCTTTTGGCTAGCCCAAGATGCTTGAAACATGTAGAAACACGATGAGATGGGCTCAGAAATGGGAGGAGGTGGACCGGGAATGCACCAAGTAATGAGGAATATTTATAGACTCCAGGCGAGACATTGGTAAGATGTGCAACCATTTATTTATGAGCCACCAATGATATAATAGAATCAGGAGAGGTCTAGGACTTGGGTACATAATATGTCAACTGATCAATGGTGACGTTCTTTCCATTGCAGGGGAAACACATCTTACAATGAACTGCAAATGCGACAAATGACATCGAATATGTCCAACTATGACCCAATTGGATATTATAATCCAAGGGGGCATGAATGAGTTCTATGTAAATACAAACAATATTTCCCGCAAGTGTAACAGGACAATTGTGGAACATGCCAAGGGTTTGGGAAGGGTGACCATCCCAACACGAAAAGTGACAGTGGATGGGGAAAGATCGAGGGAGATGAGTTGCTTCCAAATAGAGGCAGACATCACATAGGTGGATGTGCCCTCATCGATGATACATGAGCATTACAAATCTTAACTAGTATTTGGAATGCAATGGATGAGGGTAAAGGGGGATGTTCTAACTTGTCAACATCAAATATGATAAAGCGATCATTTGAAGGATCCACATCCCCCAGAGAAGATAGAAGAAATTTTATCTAGGATGGGAACACATGGAGAACTTCCAATGTTGACATGGCGACAGGAGACTGTGCCAATTAATATACTATGCTAAAAGTGTGGGCACATTTTAGTAGAAGCAACATTACAGCACAAAGGCCCTTTGAGGATCTTGGGAATGACCCTGGCCTTAGGTTGAGGGATTTGTAAAGGACCATTTTGTGTTAGAATGGGCTCTATGGATACTTTGGTTTGGGACTCAGTTGTAGGCGTAGCAGGTTTCTTGTCATATTGGCACGACCGGGTCTTAAGGTTGACATCAACGGTATTGATCTCATTAGAATTCATCATGAGAATATGGTAATAAGGGGTACCAAACTGCTGAGTTTGAGGAGCAGCCTGACCTTGAAGCAGTTGGGTAGCAACATATCCTTTTTGATGGAAAGGATTAGTGAACACAGCCATTTGAGTCGGTGCAGTGTTTTGAGGAAGCGACGTGGTGGGTTGTTGTCCTCTGGATGTTGCTTCGGCTTCCCACAATTGGCATGTCTGGGGTAGAAGGGAAAAATCATGAGTATAATGGACATGTACATCACAACATGAATAAGGATTTTTCATATGAAGGGTCTTGTTCTGCTTGGGTTGATTGCCCTGTTGCTATTTTACGGTGTTAGGCTAGTTCCCTTGGAGTGAATTTGGTTGATGACTTTGGTGACCCTGGTTACCCTGTGCTTGTTGGTTTTGGTTCCCTTTCCTCTTATTATTTTTCTTGGAATGGGGGGAATAGTCACGCTTTTCTGAGCAAAAACTTGTTCTTGAAGAGGTGGTGGTTGTTGTGGCAGAGGTTGAGAAGGCATGGGAGGCAGGGGCGCTGATGCTGGAGGGGCTGGAGCGTTGGGTTATGCATAAGGATAGAAGGTAGTTGGGGAAACATCTGGGTAAATAGGTTGAGCAACAACTAGCCTTGGCATTGATTAATGTGGTTGGGAAAATTCATAAGGCATGCTATGACCAGGATACAAGTTTTATGGAGGGGTATAGATGTTGGATGAACTGGTCGCCGCCTGGGGGTAACAATAACTCATGTGAGGAGGAGAATATGGATGTGCAAGAGATCCAATGATAATGTTGGTGGAATGAGATGCCCCTGGTGCATTGGCACAACCAAGTCTAGGAAGATCTAGTAAAATGGTATGATCATAACTAGACTGGGCATAGATCAAGTCATATTTTAATGCAACATGGAGAGCTTCTTCCTCGAACTAAGGAAAATGATATGCAACATATTTACCTATGGGGACTAATAGCGTTCTAAGAATAAAATCCATATAAACATGGTCATCGAATGTAGGAAATATAGACAAGCTCCTTCTTCTACGCCATTCTTGCACATGGTCAGAAAGGTAGGTGGCAGAAGATGGACGGAATGCGGTCAACAACTCGGTACCAGTATCATAACGGAGGGGTAATTGGAAATATGACAGAAATGCTTTATTAAGAGTCATAAAAGAAGTATGAGATGCGGCAGGCTGGTTAACATACAACTTTACAACTTCTCCAGTGAACGTGTGTTGGAACAATCAAAGGTGAATGGAGTCATCGGTGATGGAATTAGACGAACACCACATATGAAAGGAGTAGACATGATTTGTGGGGTCCTCTCAATTAATTCCTTCAAAATTAGGAATGTCAGAAGGAAGCTTAGTTGGAATAAATAGCTAACCTACATCGTGGACTATGGGGTCATTTTAACTGGCTAAAATCTAGAAGGATTAAAGCCACCATAAAAGGTAGCAAAGGAGTATTCAGGACAGTTCTTGTAGTGGTTCCACTAGAAGTGTCTCTAGAATTAGGGCCAAATCCACCGACTGGTTGGCCTCTTGCACCTGCATTGGTGCCTGACATGGTGGCTATATGAGGTTGAGAAGAAGCGAAATCAGAGGAAGAACTCGATGAACCAAAAGACTCTAGAGTTAGAATGGGGACTCAAGAAAGGACTAACTCAGACCCTACGGGGTGGAGTAAGGCGCCATAGTGGAAACTGAGGATGAAGACCATGGAGTCTCTCGGATGAACGCCTTGGGGGTGCAATGATGGCAAGTCACAAATGACATGAAAAGTTTGAAGAGTGATAAATAAAGGATCTCTATGAAAAAATAATTAATTATGATGTTTATGTCTTCTCTTGGCGATGTAAAACACATGTTCTTTGCTTTAGGTGTGAGCGTGTGAAAGCCGTGTGTTTATTTTAACTAATCCCAGATGATTATTTAAAGGAAAAGTAAAATGTTGAAAAACTACAATGAAATTGAAATGATAGTAAAATAAACATCTAATCATGCATAAATCCCAACCCAAACAAGGCTCTTAAAAAACCAGATGAAATGGGGGTGAAATTGACTCAAAACACACTAAAAGAGGCCAAGAGATAAAATTTCTATGATACTAGGATCTAATGACTTAATACTACTAAAAATGATGCAGAAAAAAACAAGAAACCATAGGGAAAATTGTTGTAAAAGATAAGGCTAAAGGTGAAAAACATAGGGAAACCGATGGGACCCTAAGGGAAAAGGCCAAACAAAACTCAAGAGGGAGTTCTAGATGTAACAATAAATTATCTTAAGGATCTATAAAAATGATGGAAAATACCCTAAAACAGTAGCTGAAAACACTGCAAATCTCAAAATACCTAATCAGATCAACTACTCCTAAAAAGGTGGAAGTATACTGAAACCCTAGGGGGCTTATTTCTACTTCAAGGAGACAAATTGAGGATATCCATGTAATATTCCCAAATGGGGAAAGCAAGAATAGAGTGCATAAAACTGGAAATATCTAGAAATCTAAATAGATCAAATCATGATACAATAGTATATTCATTCCATTATGAATATAACAGCAAAATAGGTACAAGATCTTGAGGAAAAGATCATTCAAGTTGGGAAAACAATCCTCCCATGAAAGCATACACCTAGATCTAAAATGTTGTTAACACATGAAATACAGGAATGCATGAAATTGTGCTGTCTTTGAGAGAATAGAAGATGAAAGATATAAAAATATATTGCTACTGATATAATGCTCCAAAAATTCTAAGGCTAGAGATCCATGCTCCAAAACATATTTCCAGGACAACCCATGAAAGGTTTCCAGAAATACACACTATACAAAATATAGGATATTTGGCCCTAGGGATGAATAGCCTTTGCAACTAAATCACTGATGGGAGATGGCTAATATTATATACAATATGGCTGATCCTCCTCCAACAGATCTCCTAAATGAAGGGTTTATCCCCACACAGGAAACACAAACACTCCAAATAGGGCAATAAACCCACTGCTACAGCTGCTCTCCCAAATAACGCAGTCCTTGAGGGAAAATACACTGTAGCTGATGACTACTACTTGGCCTGGTGCCAAAATATGTAATGAAGCACTGAAGTCTTCCTCACAAGCTTCCGGATGAAAATATGATCCCTCTAATGGGAAAATAGCTCAAAAATTGGAGATTTCTCTCCTCCACTACTACACCCCTGCAACACAACCCAATTCTAAAAAGAACTGCATTGTACATGAGACTGAAGCTTGGCCAAATGCCTGAATGTGGAAGTATAGTGCAAGACTCCTCCAAAATATTCTAAATGGAAGAGGTAGGATTCCCGATCAGGAACACCTAATGCTAAACAACGCTCGCAATCTTAGCTAAACAACCAAAGAAAGTTATATGTCTAAATAGACCATATATTTAGAAATATCAAATACATCAACATAATGAATATGAATTCCATCCTCTTCCTTCTATATGATATGAGCTTCCAAACCCTACATTAATGACACTACTTCCATGCAATATGTTTCCATCTAAAACTACGATGTACCTCCATTAATGCCCAGTCCTCCATGACAACATTGTTGATTTGGTCAAAGTTGACCCAATCAAAGTGCTCCAACCCCTATTCACACCTTAGGGTGCTTTATTAAGCTGAAAATATGATCCACTTTCACATGAGAAGTGGTTTTATTCTTCATAAAGAGATTTATGGGTCTCCCTACCCACTTATTCACCTATCTAAGTGACAAAACAAAACTTTAATATTCCAATTAGCTGCAAGCTAATTTAGGAATATTACAGTCCTCCCCTCCAAAATGTTGCTTGTCCTCAAGAATTTGCAAGGATACTGCAAAATCTCCAATGGATATGTCTCCTCCTAAGAATACAAATTTTCCTTTGGTGGATAAAACAAATAGCTCTCATCATGAAAAAGTGGGAGATATATGGAAAGAGTTATATGTTTTCCATTGGCTTCCTCAAGGCATGAGAGATGGTAAATGTTGGGTGCCTCAATCCCAATGAGAAACTCCAATCTCCATGCTATCATCCAAACAAAATGAGCCATCCTTGGTAGCTCATAGGAACAATCACCAATCCCTTGCTTCTGCAATCTATAGGGGCTGCATGGCTGAAAATGAGAGATAAAATTGTTCAACTTGCATTGTCTCTGTTAGCCATCAGTAAATTTTTGTCAAAGCAAATGATGGCTAAAACAGGTCTTGAAGCCTTCAAAAGATTATTTTCATAGAAAATTTATCATTCTTGAAGCCTTCTGATGCTTTCAAAATCAAAAGATAATCTTCACTTCTATTTCATTTATAAATTCACCAAGAAACCCTGTTGATATCCAAAGAAGTTTCCTTTTAGGCCATGTTCCATCATTTTCTAAGCCTTTTTTCACTCATTTTTTTCCCTTTTTCATCCTCCATTTCGCTTTGAAGAATCCCCTTTTCTCTTCATTTTATCCTCATTATCCCAAGGGAACCTTCAAAATCCCTTTTAAAACTCATAAAAAACCCTTCTTATGGTTTGAAAACCTTCCCTTTTAACTATTGGAACTTGAAAAAAACCATGAAAAACCCCTAAGAACCTTATTTTGGCATAAAAGCGCCCTTTTATTAACAAATAGGCTTTAGCCCCTTTCAGCTTAGCCCCGGCTCTTTCTCCATCATATGACTAAGCCCCGTGACCGGGCATCAAGTGCTCATTGCATCGCAACTCTTATATTGCATCGGCGTTATCACGTTCATTACCTCGCTTCCCCTTCCCCCCGCTGATGCAATAAGCCCCTATTTCCTCGGCCCCTGATCACCTTCTCCTCCACATGACCATGCTCCGGCCCCACATTTCTAGCCCCCATCGCATCAGATTTTTCATTTAAAACTTAAATTTTATTAGTAAAATTTCCCACTTCGATAACGATATTCTGATGAGATCCACACTGTAGATCCATGGGATCTGACGGACCACGTTTCACCTCGTAATCTCACGAAACCATTCTATCTGTCATCCTCACAAATGATCTCCGCTGTCGATCTATATAAACCAAAGACCCTCATTCATCCCGACATCAAACTCCCTCCAGACCCACATCCCACTACACAAAGTCCCCATCCTATCACACGCTGCCACATGTCTCCCACTATAGCTTCCGCTCGCACACCTTTCCCATCACTTTCTCTCCCGACCATTGGATCTGTCCCTCCTCATCCGACGATACGGATCGCATATCACATAAAATTTCTATCTGAAGTTTAACATTCCGATGTCATGCCAAACCGTTGGTTTTGCGGGAGCCACGTGATGCTTTTTTATTAGATCGCGTTCAAATAAGCGAAAACCACTTACCACCTGAGGGTCGCGCGAAAACCATTCACGGTTTTCACGAAACCACTTTGCCCAAATTCGCGCCAAATACAGTTTTTAACCAAATTTTTGCCGGTTTTCTTCATAAAACCCCTTCCACTTGCATATTCACCTCTTCTGCACTGCTCCTCCACCTCTGACAGCCTCCGCATGCAGTATTTCCCTCCTGCATTATCTTATATAGTGTATTTGTGATTTTTTGCAGGTTTTGATAACAATTTTGAAGGCCAAGAGCCTTCTCATGGTTCAATAAGGAGTGCGACTGAAGATTTATCAACTATGAAGCTTAAAATGCTGCTAAATAAAGCTTCCAGGATGTACATTCAATATTTTAATCCATGTTTCATAAACATGGGTTATTCAAAAAGAACCCTCAGCACACCAAGGTACGTGTTCACAGCAGAGAAGAGATCACGCATAAAATATGGAAGGATTAAGGCATAAGTTTGAAGATTAAAGGCACAATCTTACATTTTAAAGGTTTATACACAGTATAAAGGGTTAAATATCAAAAGCTAAAGATTAAGAGCTTAACCCTATAGTTAAAGGAACCAGCTTAAAGCACCAAAGCCTAATTCAGTTGAAAAATGAAAAAGGTAGATGACTAAAGCCAAATCAGTGAATATTGTCAGCATATAAAATTTAAAGAGTCCGAAGATGTTTTCAAAGGCCTTAAAGCAAGGATTAGGGCCTAATCAGTGTTTAAAGCCACCAGGATAGACAAATCAATAAAGGAAGCCTCTGAATGCCACATCATTGAGTTTTTTCCTCCTCAAAATGCCACCTATGAGCTCATTTCACCTAAAAAGAGTGCATATTAATTACACAGTCAGAGATATTTCTAAAGATAGCTCAAAATTAATTGCCAGCTTACCAAAAGCCTCCAAAGTCAACAAAAATGACTGAAGTTGATTAAATTTAATGTAATAATCAATTAGCAGAGTTAAAACATTTGAAAACTTCTCCATTTGGCCTTTCAAAGGCTGAGAACCACTTACTCTACATTAATTGAACATATAGACCTTTCTTTCACTCCACCTCATTATTCCTCTATAAATACTTCTCTAGAAGACAATATTGTGGTTGGTCTTTGAATACTCATTGAGTGTAAATAGATTTGAAGCTTCTGAAGCTCTATTTTGTAATAGAAGAAAGATAGGTTGAAATGAGAATTTTGAAGCTGTAAAGACCCACTGGACTTGAAGATTGTAATTGGTTTGAACATCAAATACAAGCTGATTTATGGGATCCTGTCTACATCAATGGTGATGTTTTTCTTATTTTAAATTGTTATTTTTCTCATGTTTTCCATACTATCCATTTTCTTTGATAAAGAACAGCAAATATAGATTAGGATTTACTGTCAAGTACCCTAAATCTCACTGATAAATCTTTATCTTTATGTTTTCTGTTGATTGTTTATTTGAGGGTAATTCAATAGAGGATAACCAGTGAAATGTTGGTAAGCCCATGTTTCCTGAGTACAACTTAAGATATTGTCTTTGAATGTTCTTTAAAAGTCTGCTAAGTAAATTTGAACTAGGGAAGTCTATGGTTAGCCTTGTCCTCTAGTTTATCTCCAACAGTAGCTTTGAAAATTTCCCTAAGAGTATGCCAAAAGTAGGATAGGTTCAAAGTCCTTACCTGACCTTAGGCTATTCTTTGTTTATCTTAAATGTTTTCCATTGAGAATATGCTGAAAGAAGGATAGATTCAAAGTTCTTACTTGATCTTAAGCTATTATTTGTTTTCCTTTGAGTATGTTGAAAGTAGGCTAGGTTAAAATTCCTTACTTGATCTTAAGCTGCTCTTTGTTTTCTTATATTTTTGCTTCTTTCACAACTTCTTAACTTTTCATTCCATAAATCAACTTAAAGAGATATGTTGACATAGATGACTTGCCCCATAGACCACTCTTGAAACTTGCTGTGCAATTAAAATCCTTTATGACTCCATAGCCCAATGGATTGACACTATTTCTTACCTATCTTATCAGCTGAAACATTTTCAACCTACTCACAACTTTACCCTTCAAAAGAATTCCTTCATTTTAATGATATTTACCCCAACCAAAACAAACAAAACATTGCTCTTCATAACTAGCCTAAAATCATACTGAAGAATAAAGAAACATCTTTGAGATACACATATATAGAGAGATCCCTCTCTGAATATAGGAGGGCTAGATCCTAAGATTCTAAAGTGGTTTTGATGTTGGCTCTGTAGCGTTTGTTATTGCCAATCTTGCAAACTACGGAGACCTAACAGAGTGGTGACCATACTGGGGAAATTATTGAGTAATAGATAACTTCACAACTCAACTAACCCCTATTTATTAATGAAACAAGTGTCACCAAGACTGGTTATTATTGATTGTTGATAGTGAACAACAACCAAACCTTGAAAAACAAGTAAAAATCCTTCACCTGGCGACTCCATTGGTATTCAGTAGGCCTGCTGATCCCACTAGTTTTTCCTAAGAATCCACTGGGAAATTCTGAGTAAATTACATCTTGTACATCCTTAAGACCTAGAAAATTTCAGATTGGTGTTTAAATAAACCAATGGTGGTGGACCATAAAAAAATTTTACCTTAAAAAAGCTAGACATTTCCACCTAGCGACTCCACAAATCCCAAAAGACCAAATGAATCCACTGGTAGAAGACTTTGAACTAGTTGAAAAGATACAGTGACCTCTTTTCTGATTTACAAACATGATTCTAGCGATAAAATGAAGATATGCCCCAATGAGTAGAGATCATAACCCTGGGTTCTCATATAAGATGCCCCAGGTGAACTGGGATGAAAACTTGCCTGTTTTTCAAGGTGAAGAGTTTGATGACCCTCTATTACATCTCATCAAATTTCATATACATGCATGGAGGTTAAAAGTAGAATGGCATGAAGACTGCCTTATGAAAATTTTCATGTTAACATTAGAAGGAAAGGCAAGGGATTGGTATGAATGGTTGAGGACTGGTAGTTTGTTTTCTCTAAGAGACCTCCACATAGTATTTTATGATCATTATAAGGAAAAATACCCTTACCTCTCATTAGAGGGAAGTTGTTGTAATCAATCTAAGGCCCTCATATAATACCTGGCAGACATTTATGAAGATTTGAGAAATTGGCAGCCTGAAGATCTCATATCATCCATCTATGAATTCCATATTCAGAATAACTATCATAAAAACTTAGATGAATTAGTTGAGGAAAATATTAATCAAGAAATAGAAGATAATCCTCAAGATCCAACTGAAAACATAATTAATAATGATTCATCATCATTTCTAGGGGAGGCTAATTTGAGTATTGATGATCTAGAGCAACTCATGCTTATTCCAAATCAAGAACAAACTCAACCACTACAAAACCTAGACAAAAAGCAAGACATGTATGATGACCAAGACTTTATAGAAGATGATGAGGAAGGTTGTCAAGAAATTCCTCATTGCCTACCTATAACTTGTGTTTTACTGTTAGCAGATCTTTACAAAAAAAATGCAAATAATAATAATGACCAGTGCTTTGAGGAAACAAGTAGCCACTTAGAAAACATAGAGCCTGAAATAGGAGAAGAAACAACACATATTGGGACTCTTCCTCTAGATCATAACTCATTTCAAATTACAAAAGAAGAGAAGCATCCTGATAGTATCAAAGAAACAACTCATGAACCCTATATTCAAATTAAGTATCATAACAATCATGAGGATTTTTTTGAAGCGGAAGTAGATCAGGAAACAGTGGAAGATCCTCAAAATTTCCCTGCAAGCACAAGTAAAGATCCCTTAGAAGAGGCTCAGAAAGACATCCAGCCTCAAAACCAGTTGACACAAGAGAATGAGGATTGTTGTTCTTCTATTCATGCTGAAAAACAAATCCCTCTTTTGACAGAAGAAGAAATTGACCAAATACTAAACAAGCAACTACCCTCCAAACCTTCATTGGAACAAGATAATCATCAACATAGTGCCTTTCCCACATAACAACGCAAAGGCACTCAAGATTAAAAGGACAGTAGGGAAATTAATGATGAAACTGAAACTAGTCCTCTTTGGAGTATGAGTTTTGATGGTTCATGTAGTAAAACTAGTGCAGGTGCAGGAATATGGCTTTACAATCCAGGAAACAATCATGATGAAGGCCATTCATATAAATTGAATTTTCAATGCAAAAGTAACATATTAGATTATGAGGCACTCCTGTTAGGGCTACACTTATTGAAAAAATTAAAAGCCCAGAGGATAACAGTTCATGGGAATGCAGAGTTGGTAATTAGGCAGGTGAATGGGGAATACATTGTTAAAAATCCCAGACTTAGAGCCTATAAAGATGAGGTTATTGACCTGTTGAAATCATCTGAAGAGTTCCAATTTACCCTTGCTCCAAAAAACCAAATCAGTCTTGCCAATGAGTTAGCCCTTGTTGCTAGTACATGTCTGAGACCATGTGAAAACAAACAGTACATAATTCAAGAAAAATTTAGACTAGTTGTACCAAACAACGAAAAGTACTGGCAAGTCTTTGGGGAAGAAAAACAAATAGAAGACTGTCCTACTGAGGATATATCATCTTCTCAAGAGAAACCTTATCCTATTACTGATACAAATCTATCATCCAAAGAACCTGAGTGTACATCAGAAGCAAGCATATATTTAGATAAAAAATACATTTCATTACTTGTTGATTTGCAGGTGAAGGAGGATGATGTTTCCAAGGAGCATACTAAAGATGCACCCGTCAAAGCTGATGTCTTAAAATAAGATAATCTACCAATCATGGGGGGCCAAAAAGAAGAGAGTTCTCATATTTTATTTTTTGATCCTATAGAAGAATATGTGGAGGTCCTAATTGGCTCAAGTTATCAAGCATGGATCCTTTGTAAGAGCCAAATGAATAAAAAGCTGTCACTTTCTGTGATAGCCTTGGTTTTAAAGATTAATCTTCAATGTTTATTATGGATACCCCTAACAAGCAGCCAAAAATTCTCTTCCTTTTTGTCACTACTCAACTGGCTATACTGGCACTATTGTATCATATAGAACATGTAAATATTTCAGAGTTGGAATAGGTTAGATAGGAAAGCAATAAGCTTAGCCTTTAAGCAGTTAGTTAGTTTTTTTTTTCTTTGAAAGAAAAAAGAGAAAATGCAAAAACATTAGAAAAAGAGAAAAGAGGGCAGATATAACAGAAGAAAGGTACAACCCTATACCCAAAAAGAGAAACTCTGAAAGTGTGCAAGCTTAAATGCCACTACTTGAGAAAACACTTCTATTTAGTCATACAACCTAATCATGACGAGGTAGGTTTCAATTTTCTATTGATAGGTTAGTGAAGAAGATTTTCCAAACTGTTTAATATTGGCTTATCAGTAGAATAAAGTATGATAGAAAACAGTGGTTCAAACAAGCTTAAATCATGAACCTATAAATTTTGATGAAGAATTGGTTCTAATATGCTCAAAATATGAACCAAGAGAAAAGAGAATATCTCTAAAAAGATCAAAATCAGAGCTGCAAAAAAGAATGAGGGATGCTTTTTGATTTTCACATCTTAAGCCTTCATAGTTTTGTTTTAAATTTCTGCAAATAAAGTCTATGTGCAGCTTTTTTTTATGCCATAGTCCCATAGCAAATCAGACTGCTTAACCCTGGTTTGATTGTCTTTAAATTTTTGTTTTAGAAAATAGAGAATAAAATCTGTCAGACAATCTAATCCTGGTAGATAATAGCTTAGGTAGGGAATTTATGAGTTCAACAGTTTAAGCTGAACTCATGGAAGAAATAAGGGTAGATTTAGATTAGTTTTTCCTGTTTTCAAAAGAATAAAATTTTGATGTTTAAGGTCTGCAAGTCCAAGTGCACATGCTGAAGAAAAAATGTTAGGAAGTAGGCTGTGTAGGTAGTTGTTTGGGAAATAAATCATTCTTTTTGATGTAAGTACTGATCATATTTTAAGGCAGCATAATCAAAGAAGAAAGGTTGTCAACGGATTAAGACACAGGTCTACATACCAGAGATAAAATCTGAAGTTCTTAACTCCTCCAAGGAGCTGCCATCCCCAAGTGGAGCCACTGTTAGCCATCAGTAATTTTTTGTCAAAGAAAATGATGGCTAAATCAGGTCTTGAAGCCTTCAAGAGATTATTTTCATAGAAAATTTCTCATTCTTGAAGCCTTTTGATGCTTTCAAAATCAAAATATAATCTTAACTTCCGTTTCATTTATAAATTCACCAAGAAGCCCTGTTGATATCCAAAAAAGCTTCCTTTTAGGCCATGTTCCATCATTTTCTAAGCCATTTTTTTCACTCATTTTTTTCCCTTTTTCATCCTCCATTTCCCTCTAAAAAATCCCCTTTTCTCTTCATTTTATCCTCATTATCCCAAGGGAACCTTCAAAATCCCTTTTCAAACTCATAAAAAACCCTTCTTATGGTTTTAAAACCTTCCCTTTTAACTATTGGAACTTGAAAAAAACCATGAAAAACCCCTAAGAACCTTCTTTTGGCATAAAATCACCCTTTTATTAACAAAAAGGCTTTATCCCCTTTCGGCTTAGCCCCAACTCTTTCTCCATCAGATGACTAAGCCCCATGACCGGGCGCTAAGCGCTCATCGCATCGCAACTCTTATATCGCATCAACGTTATCACGTTCATTACCTCTCTTCCCATTCCCTTCGCTGATGCAATAAGCCCATGTTTCCTCGGCCCCTAGTCACCTTCTCCTCCACGTGACCATGCTCCAGCCCCACATTTCTAGCCCCCATCACATCGGCTTTTTCATTTAAAACTTACATTTTCTTTGTAAAATTTCCCACTCCAATAGCGATATTCCATTGAGATCTACACCGTAGATCCATGGGATCTTATGGCCCACGTTTCACCCCGTGATCTCCCAAAACCATTCTATCTATCATCCTCACAAATGATCTCCACCGTCGATCTATATAAACCAACGACCCTCGTTCATCCTGACATCAAACTCCCTCCGGACCCACATCCCACTACACAAAGTTCCCATACTATTACACGCTGACACCTGTCTCCCACTACAGCTTCTGCTCATGCACCTCTCCCATCGCGTTCTCTCCCGACCATCGGATCTGTCCCTCCTCATCCGATAGTACAGATCGCATATCGCGTAAAATTGCTATCCGAAGTTTAACATTCTGATGTCGTGAGAAACCGCTGGTTTTGTGGGATCCACGCGACGCTTTTTGATTAGACCGTGTTCGACTAAGAGAAAACCACTTACTACCTGAGCGTCACGCGAAAACCATTTGCGGTTTTTGCGAAACCACTTTTCCAAAATTCGTGCCAAATACAGTTTTAAACCGGATTTTTGCTAGTTTTCTTCATAAAACCCCTTCCGCCTGCATATTCACCTCTTCTGCACTGCTCCTCTACCTCCAATAGCCTCCGCATGCAGTATTTCCCTCCCACGGGATTTTATATAACATATTTGTGATTTTTTGCAGGTTTTGATAACAGTTTTTAAGGCCAAGAGCGTTCTCATGGTTCAATAAGGAGCGAGACTAAAGATTTCCCAACTCTAAAGCCTAAAATGTTGTTGAATAAATCTTCCAAGATGTACATTCAAGATTTTAATCCATGTTTCATAAACATGGGTTATTCAAAAATAACCCTCAACATGCCAAGGTACCTGTTGACAGCAGAGAAGAGATCACGCATAAAAGATGGAAGGATTAAGGCATAAGGTTTAAGATTAAAGGCATAATCTTAAATTTTAAAGGTTTATACACAGTATAAAGGGTTAAATATCAAAAGCCAAATATTAAGAGATTAAACCTATAGTTAAAGTAACTGGCTTAAAGCACCAAAGCCTAATTCAGTTGAAAAAGGCAAAAGGTAGATGACTAAAGCCAAATCAGTGAATATTGTCAGCATATAAAGTTTAAAGACTCTGAAGATGTTTTCAAAGGCCTTAAAGCAAGGATTAGGGCCTAATCAGTGTTTAAATCCACCAGGACAGACAAATCAATAAAGAAAGCCTCTGAATGCCACATCATTGAGGTTGTTCCTCCTCAAAATGCCACCTACTAGCTGATTTCACCTAAAAAGAGTGCATATTAATTACACAGTCAGAGATATTTCTAAAGAAAGCTCAAAATTAATTTCCAGCCTACCAAAATCCTCCAAAGTCAACAAAAATGACTGAAGTTGATGAAATTTAATGTAATAATCAATTAGCAGAGTTAAAACATTTGAAAACTTCTCCATTTGGCCCTTCAAAGGCTGAGAAGCACTTACTCTTCATTAATTGAATAGATAGACCTTTCTTTCACTCCACCTCCTCATTCTTCTATAAATACTTCTCTAGAAGAAAATATTGTGGTTGGTCTTTGAATACTTATTGAGTGGAAATAGCTTTGAAGCTGTTGAAGCTTTGTTTCGTAATAGAAGAAAGATAGGCTGAGATGAGAAGTTTGAAGCTATAAAGACCCACTAGACTTGAAGATTGTAACTGGTTTGAACATCAAATACAAGCTGATTTATGGGATCCTAGTCTACATCAATGGTGATGTTTTTCTTATTGTAAATTTCTATTTTTCTCATGTTTTCCATACTATCCATTTTCTCTGATAAAGAACAACAAATATAGATTAGGATTTACTGTCAAGTACCCTAAATCTCACTGATAAATATTTATCTTTATGTTTTCTACTGATTTTTTATTTGAGGGTAATTCAGTAGAGTATAAACAGTGAAATGTTGGTAAGCCCATGTTTCCTTAGTACAACTTGAGATATTGTCTTTGAATGTTCTTGAAAATTCTGCTAAGTAAAGTTGAACTAGGGAAGTCTATGGTTAGCCTCGTCCTCTAGTTTATCTCCAACAGTAGCTTTGAAAATTTCCCTAAGAGTATGCCAAAATCATGATAGGTTCAAAGTCCTTACTTGATATTAGGCTGTTCTTTGTTGATCTTAAATGTTTTCCATTGAGAATATGTTGAAAGTAGGATAGATTCAAAGTTCTTACTTGATCTTAAGCTATTCTTTTTTTTCCTTTGAGTATGCTGAAAGCAAGCTAGGTTAAAAGTCCTTACTTGATCTTAAGCTGCTCTTTGTTCTCTTATATGTTTTCTTCTTTCACCACTTCTTAATGTTTCATTCCATAAATCAACTTAAAGAGATTTGTTGACATAGATGACTTGCCCCATAGACCACTCTTGAAACTTGTTGTGAAAATTAAAATCCTTTATGACTCCATAGTCCAATGGATTGACACTGTTTCTTACCTATATTATCAGCTGAAACATTTTCAACCTACTCACAAATTTACCCTTCAAAAGACTTCCTTCATTTTAATGATATTTACCCCAACCAAAACAAACAAAACATTTTTCTTCATAACTAGCCTAAAATCATACTTAAGCATAAAGAAACATCTTTGATATACACATATATAGAGAGATCCCTCTCTGAATCTAGGAGGGCTCGATCCTAAGATTATAAAGTGGTTTTGATGTTGGCTCTGCAGCGTTTTTTCTTTCCAATCTTGCAAACTACGAAGACCTAACAGTCTCTCTCTCCATTTGTGATAAATTTGGAGCTATTGATCTTGGGCTACAATGATCTTGGGCTACAATAATATAGTCCTCATGAAGCCAAAACGATACTTGGAATCTCATGATCCCACTCTTTGGTTCTAGGAACCTCTCTTTCCCAATCCATCCCACATATAGTGAACATGATTTCATCATGATATGGGCTCCAAAAGAAATGTGGACTAAGTGTCATATGACACACTGGATGGTGAAAATAGTCCCTCAAGTGAAACCAGAGTTGTTCTACCTCTATTTGTCGCAAAAAATCATATGATAAGTGGCCATCCAACCACTTTCTTGCTTCCATAAGATTTTCAAAAGCCTGAAAATAGTGAATAACATTAGGTGTTAACTCAATAGGAGAAAAAAAAACATGTTTTTCCCAAAGTCCTCCATGAAGTGGCCATTCCCATCACTAAATGTAGTCCCAATAGGACCATGAAATCCAAAGAGAGGCTTGCTCTTTTGTGGATAAATATTCTGCAAATGAATCGTAAAGGAATGCACATACATTGTTAGTTGATAAATAAGCATCAAAAAACAATCTTTACCATATATTGTAGACACGTTGGTGAAGAGGTCCATAGATGAACCTTCCCATTCCTCCATCAAAAGGGGAAATGATTTTAACAACCTTGCAAGGTGGTTCCTTTCCTCCTCATATATCAAACAAGCTACATATCTCCTGATATTTTGGTGCACATCTTCTTTGAGATCCTCCCAATAGAATCCCTTCATGATGATGTGATAAGACTCAATGGATTCTACATGTCCTAAAAAGAGTGCCTCATATGATGCATGTAGAATCTCCTTCTTGAGCTTGGATTCTCTAGTCAAGTAGATCTGATCATGGAAATAAAATACTCCATAAAACACTCTATACCTCCCATCTATCACTTGCCCATAAATAAACTTACATGTAAAGAGGCTCTTGTAATATTCCACCAATATTTGGGACTCCCAATATGGATCTAGGCTTCCCAATAATGATAGCATTGTAGAAATCTGAAATGAAGCACCTATCTTATCATAACTCTCCTCTTTGACATGCTTGATGCCAAAGTCATATTTTGGAGTATTGTTACCCCACTTTTGCTACCTCCATTGTAGCTGATCTTGCCCAAGACAAGATTGAAGTAAATGGAGGTCAACCTCCTCTTGGAAGGTATTTCCCATCCAAAAATCCCATAGTTTTTCTGATGCATGCAAGAGTGTTATTAACCTCTTGTAATATTTAGAAATCTGCCTCATGTGTGAAAGAATCATTTGTTTCCCCAAGAAGATGGAGTGGCCCTTTGACCCCATACTTTTGTCATCATAGATTCCTGAATCATCATCTTTTAGTGCAAATAGCATAGTGGGATATGGAGATTTCCATATCAGAAAATTGCTCATCCCTCCTTTGAACCCACCAAAGGTTCTCTGTGATGTGCTAGCTCCTTCCAAGGCTCCTACCTTAGCAAAATATATCAATGTTGCATCATGTCGAGAGAACTATTTTTTTATCTTCCAATCAGGGGGTCTCCATGGTGGAATTCCTCCATGTAATGAAACATCAAGGCCTAGAGTAGGTTGTACATGTGAGTGGACTGATTTTTACTTGTCCTCACTACACAAATAATCCTGCCTCTTCTATGCATCAACATTCTAAAATAAAGAAGGGTGTGTGCTCCTAATCATATAATCCTGGTCCTCCTCCCTATTTTTTTCTTTCATCTTCAATATCTCACAATCTATCAATAATGGCACATGCTTCTGATGGACTGTGCCCGGATCTCCACATGTGAGTTTCTTTGGAAGTCCTTGCAAGGGTACAAGAATTCCTCTCTTTGGAGCAATTGCTCCATCTTGCTCTTCATGAGGTACTACATCTGCTCCTACTATGACAGCGTTGTTACCTCTTACCTTCTCTTCATCATTAATGGAGGGCACCTCATCATCATTATGAGGCTCTTTGTTTTGATCCTCTTTTGAAAAAGAGATCTCCATGTCTTCCCCTTGAGAAGGGAGCTACTCTTGAAGTGAGGATCTTTCTTTTAGCAAGGTGTTCTGCAAGTTTTTAACCACCTAAATAGCATTCTAAAATGGAGTTGGGTTTATATATCCTTTTAGCTCATGCAAAGATTTATTTTGTTTGGCCTTGGCTAGCTCACCCAAGGATTTTTCAAAATTTTTTACCTCAAATATTTTCACTATTCTCCTAGTGAACTTTGCATAAGTGGATATATTTACATGATTCAAAGAAGTTTCATAAAACCAGCATTCATAAGCCTTACCTTCAAGATGCAGTGTTGCTACTCTAATGGCTTCATCTTCTGAAACTTCTTGCTGTTGTAAATAAGTGTTTAGCTCCTTTACCCAAGCCCTAGCTGAAAATTTAGGTGACCCATCAAAAGTAAATAGAAAGAATCTACCCACATCATGCTACTTGCACCTCTTGATTTTATTATGATTTCTAGGTTTTTTATCCTGCTTGATCTTGCAAAACTCTTGGAAGTTTAGATGATCTTTGAACCTTTGAGATTGAGATTTATAATATTGAAGATAGTGACCAAGAGTCTCCTCGTTTGGTGCATCTCCTTCCTCCATCTCTCTTGCTATGAACATAGGCATGGTAGAGTGTTGTAGATCTAATGGTGTAGCTAAATGATCACACCCAAAATGTGAAAATATGGATCTTTATTCATGTACAATCCCTCTTGGAGAATCTCTACATCTCTCCATTCTCATTTCTTTGATGTCTCTGTTAATGCTGTACATAGTTTGAAGAAGAAGTTTTGAGAAATCTTTCCCTCCTAATAATGAAATTTTCCTTCATCTCTTTTGCATATCTTCTCCTTTCTATGAGAAGCCTCCTTAGATGACATAATGGCTGAAGTACACACACTAAGCCAAGATTATTCTTTGATACCACTGTAATATTCCCAACTGGGGAAAGAAGGAATGGAGTGCATAAAACTGGAAATATGCAGAAATATAAATAGATCAAAGAATGAGACAATATTAGATCCATTCCATTATGAATATAGCAACAAAATAGTTACAAGAACTTGAGGAAAAGATCACTCAAGTTGGGCAAACAAGCCTCCCATGAAAGCATACACCTAGATTAGAAATGATGTTAACACATGAAACACAGGAATGCATGAAACTGTGTTGTCTGTGAGAGAATAGTAGCTGAAAGATATAAAAAATATATTTCTACTGATATAATTCTCCAAAAATGCTGAGGATAGAGATCCATGCTCCAAAATAGATTTCCAGGACAACCCAAGAAAGGTTTCCGGAAATAAAGACTATAAAAAATATAGCAGATTTGTCCCTAGGGATGAATAATCTCTGCAAATGAATCCCTGATGGGAGATGGATGATCTGATATACAAGATAGTTGATCCTCGTCCAACAGATCTCCTAAATGAGGGGCTGATCCCCACATAGGAAACCCAAACTCTCCAAATAGGGTAATAAACCCACTGCTGTAGCTGCTCCCCAAAATAACACAGTCCTTGAGGGAAACTGCATTGTAGCTGATGAATACGACATGGCCTGGTGCCAAAATATGTAATGAAGCCCTGAAGTCTTCCTCACAAGCTTCTAGATGAAAGGATGATCCCTCCAATGGAAAAATATCTCAGAAATTGGAGATCTCTCTCCTCCACTACTACACCCCTGCAACACAACCCAACTCTAAATAGAACTGCGTTGTACATGAGATTGAAGCTTGGAAAAATGCCTGAATGTGGAAGTATAGTGCAAGACTCCTCCAAGAGCTTCTTAATGGAAGAGGTGGGATTCTCGATTAGGAACACCCTGTGCTAAAAAACACTTGCAATCTTATCTAATTAGCCAAAGAAAGCTATATGTCTAAATAGACCATATATTCAGAAATATCAAATACATCAACATAATAAATATGGATGCCATCCTCTTCTTTTTATAAGGTATGAGCTTCCAAACCCTAAGCCCCATCCATTAATGACACTACTTCCATGCAATGTGTCTCCATCTAAAACTGCGTTGTACCTCCATTAATTCCCACTACTCCATGATAGCGATGTTGATTTGGCCAAAGCTGACCCAGTTAAAGTGCTCCAGCACCTGTTCACACCTTAGGGTGCTTTATTAAGTTGAAAATATGATCCACTTTCACATGAGAAGTGGATTTATTCTTCATAAAGAGATTTATGGGTCTCCCTACCCACTTATTCACCTATCTAAGTGACAAAAAAAAATTAATATTCCAATTAGCTACAAGCTAATTTAGAAATATTACAATCCAGGCCTAAGATGGGCTGAAACAGAGATCAGACAACCCAAAACAGTGCTCCCGACAAAACTTGACAATTACAGGAAAAACTCAGAAAAAGATTCAAGATCGCAGTTACCGACCTGTAAACATGTGGGATCCCAATTTTTGGGAAGATAAGTTTGATTTCTGGGTGAAATCACACCTTTTGGGTTGAAAAGTATGAGTCCTGCTCCTTAGTCCTTAGGCAGCATGTTGCAGAAAAAAGTGTCGTCTCCAGTGCTGCTGGTACCTATTAGCTACGGAAAACACCATAAAACATCCAAATTTAGAATTTTGACTGAATTAGGGGAAAAAAAAACAAAAACAACATCAAGAGACTGAAAAAATAGCTGAAGAAAAACCCTTGTTTCTGAAGCTATTGGTCACACAGGAATCTGAATTACAACAGTGGAGTTGCCATTTTTTAGTGTAAAATATTTCGACAAGTTTACCAAAAATACTGTTTGTGCTCAACCTAGTGTTCCTAAATTGAGTTCATTAATTGTCAACCAGGGCTAGTAAACTGCTGAAGTGTGGTGCACTATATGTGCCTAGGTATTTGTTTCTCACTTCGTTGTGTTTAGTGTTTTATGATGTTTTTGGTTTTATGGTTTTATGTTGAAAAAGGAAAGAACTAAGTGTTGGTGAAAAGAAGTTATTGGTTGTGTTAAAACATTACAAAGCCTAAACTATGGATGGCAAACAACAAGTGAAAAGTTTGATAATGACTTTAGCGCAAGAAAATAAATCACAACATGAACTTAAACTTATCCAATTCATTCATTAAAGATGTGTTGGAAGAGCTTGAGAAATGGACAAGTTAAGTATAAATGAAGTTCTCCTAATTAAACAATCAAACAATCAACTTACAATGTTACAACATCTCATCCATGATTAAAGGTTTATTGGAATATATTTGGAAAAGAACAATTGTAGCACAATAAGATTTCTACTCTAAATTAGCTTCTAATTCTGTTCTACAACTCAATTTAACACCAATAGGCCTCACTCAAAAGCTATAGATTTCATTTTTAGAATAGTCTTTGAGAAAAGGCTTGTTTGTGAAATGGTAAAAAGGTTGCAAAATACTCCAGGCCTTAGACTGATACTAGCTTCTGTCCAGATGATTATGTATTAATATGAGTTTGGAACAAAATAAGTTTTGTAAATAATGAAGACCGTGGTATTTAAATTTAACAACTAATACAATTTAAAATGAAATGGATAGAAACTAAACTGGAATGTTAATACAGTGAGCTAAGTGTTGAAAATGCAACAAGATGATGGAGCTTAGTGAAATGAAGTCGCCTTCACTAAGTGGGCCCGCAGGCTATTTTTTGGCGCAAAGTCTATTTTTAGACTATGTCTATTTTTAGACATATGGAGCATGGTCCAAGGGTTGCAGTATGTTATTCTTGGAGTATTGGTCATGTTGGTAAAAATAGATGGACCTCTATTTTTGGACCTATAGGTCGAAGTCTATTTTTAGACCGCCTATCCTAAAAATAGGGAAGTCAAATATTATTTACCCTTAATAATATTTGGACTCTAAACTTCAGTTTACTCTCTTGGAGCACTTTAGTTCGAGCTACAGAAGTGGCTCATGCATCTGAAAGAGGAATTACGCTATTCCTAAGGGTTTGGTGAGCTCATGCATGGTTGACTTCAGTTAGGACTTCAGTGGCAGAAGTTTGGTGGAGTTGATGAGACAGTTGGTGGAGTTGTGTTCGGTTTAACTTAGTTGAACTAGTTGATATTAGTTTAACTAGCTAATCAACTAGTAATGAGTGGAGTGAATTAAATATTATTTAATTCAGTAATTATTAACTCATTATTCAACTCAAGAACACATCAGTTCACTACAGTGCATGGACAGTTCAGTGGAGACCAGTGAAAGAGGTAGATGAAAGGGTTGAGATAGCTATCAGTTGTGACATCAGTTGTGCATGAGATTTGCACCACACTTGGAGGAATTTCCCATGATGATTGCACTGTCAAGCCAAGGAGATTCTAACCTTGGATCTCTCATTATACCAGCCTTGATTGTGCAATAGAGGCAGGCAATTAGTGGATGTGTTTTGAACCTGTGACTTGTTCAAAACCAAGCTAGTTTGTGTGTAACTTTATGAGATAGTACTGATTACTTGTGAGGAGTATTGTGCTATGTAATGTTACATGTTTTCTCCATTATAATATACACAATAGCTGAGGGGTTTTCAGCTATAATATTTCCCCATACATACTGTGTAATGTGTGTGATGTTTTGATAATCTTTTGATCGCATACCGCTTGTTTTATTTCCGCATGTGTGATGATCTGAGTGGAAGAGATTATGTGTTGCATATGAATTCGAATTGATATGTGATCAGGATAATCTCGGTGGATAAATCTTATTTATTCAGAAAATTTCTACATGGTATCGGAGCTATTGAAGCAGAGATTGATCATCACAGTGATTACAAACTTATTTCGGTAGACAGAGTCTGCATGCGGGCCAGGTAGCCTCTAGATCCATCCTTTCCTTTGAAAGGTGATACATCCAGTAAATGCCCCTGCAGTCGATCTCTGTGCTAGAAATAATTTGTTCTCACAGATCAAGAGCGGTTGAGCTTTGATCTTGGAATTCGAATTTTGCAGCAGTTTTGTTTTCTTGGTGCCAGAGTTGAAAATGTCTTTCAACGGGTTGCGACTCGAATATGCTCTTGAAGGCAGTTCGAATTATGTTGCATGGAAGGATCGCATGGAGGTAGTATTAGAAGATAATAGAATGAAGGAGTTCATAGATACAGATGTCCAAAAGCCCACTGATCTTGCTGAAGTCGAAGCTTGGAAAAAGAAGATGGCGAAATGTCGAAGGATTCTGTTAGAGGGCGTCAAGGATCATATTGTATCCAGCCTGCATGGAAAAGCTTCTCCATATTTAATGTGGAAAGATTTGACGGATCTATTCCAGAGTAAGAGCAACCAAAGGAAGCTGGCTCAAGGATAAGCTCAGAAACATCAAGATGGAGAAAGGCGATAGTATCTCCAAGTACCTCACGAAGTTCACTCAATGCAGAGATGAACTGGGAAGTGTGGGGGTGACTGTCGAAGATGAGGACATGGTGGACATAGCTCTCCTTGGTCTTCCGAAGGCTTGGCATTCATATCAAGATAGTGTCAATGGTCAGGAGAAGTTTCCGGGATGGGAGCGCCTTTGGGCGGATCTCATGCAGGAGGAGATAAGGAGGACTACCAGGGACAGATCTTCATCAAAGGTATCTGATGAATAAAATTGCGCTTTGGCTGCCAAAGCAAAGAAGGGGAAGAGAAAGAAGGCTTCTCAGTCTGGTGCGAAAGGAAAGAAGCAAGACATGTCGAAGGTGAATTGTTTTCACTGTCACCAGCACGGACACTATGCCACAAATTGTCCGCAGAAGAAGAAAAATAAGAAGGCTGCCGGATCTGCAGCAGGAGAGGCATTGGCTTCTCAATTCGAACTAGATTTTTCACTGATCGCATGCTTGGTTTCAAGTGTGGCGGGATCAGTTTGGTTCTTGGACAGTGGTGCATCATTTCACATGACCGGAGATCGAGATCTGTTTTCAAATCTAGAGGGAAAATATCTTGGAGTGCACATCGAGATGGGCGATGATGGTAGATACAATGCGACTAGTATCAGTACCATTTCCTTTGAGAGGGAGTCTGGTAAACCTTTCATATTGAAGGAAGTTTTGCATGTTCTAGGATTGATGAAGAACCTGATCTCTGTGGCGATGTTGGAAGACAAGGGGTATGATGTGGTCTTCAGCGAAGGAAAAGCCTTCCTGCGTAGTAAGACTACTGGTGAGACCCATAAGATAGGGGTTTGATTCAAGAACCTTTATCAGTTGCAAGTAGATGGCTGCGCAGCTATGGCATGCAAGGCGGGAGAAGTGGTGAGCCGGGATGATGAGGGCGAACTGTGGCACAGGAGATTGGGCCACCTTCACCATGGAGCTTTGAAGATCCTGCAGCAGATTTCTACTGGGCTTCCCAAGGGCACTCTTGCGCAGTCAGATCAGTGCAAGGGGTGTACTTTAGGGAAGTATGTGAAAGCCACCTTTCACGAGAAGGATAGTCGTGCCACGACGATCCTTGAGAGAGTTCACACAGACGTGTGTGGTCCTTTCTCAGTTGCTTCGACAGCAAAGCACAAGTATTATGTGATCTTTGTTGATGATTCCTCTCGAAAGTGCTGGATCTTCTTCATGCAGAAGAAGAGCGATACATTCGCGAAGTTCTGTGAGTTTAAAGCACTGGTCGAGAAGGAGTTGGGGAAGAAGGTGATTGCTCTAAGGAGTGATAACGGTGGTGAATTCATCTCGGATGAATTCAAGGAGTTCTGCAGCGCAGAAGGGATTCGGAGAGAGCTCATTGCACCCCATAACCCACAGCAGAACGGGGTGGCTGAGCGGAAGAACAGAACGATCGTGGGTGCTGCACGGGCGATGTTGCATGATCAGGGCCTACCCCTTCACTTGTGGGCTGAGGCATGCAATACAGCAGTGTATGTGCAGAATCGTTGTCCTCACAAGGTTCTTGGCATGAGTACACCAGAGGAGGCTTATTCTGGCAAAAGGCCTGATATTTCCCATTTGCGGATTTTCGGATCTCCTGTCTACATGCATGTGACGAAGGATGCAAGAAGGAAGCTGGATCCAACTGCTGAAGTTGGAATATTTGTGGGGTACACTGATACACCTCACAACTATCGGGTGTATGTGCCAGACAGTCGCAAGACCGTTGTGCGACGGGATATAAAATTCCAGGAGGAGAAAGCCATGCAGTGTTCGCTTGAGAGGGAGCTACACTTGCATGCAGATGAGGAGCTGTTAGTTCCTAAGGAGGAGCTTCCGGACGTGGATCAGCCACAAGAGGAGGTTCAGGAGGTGGAAGAAACCACCCAGGCAGCGCCAACCATCAGAGGGCGCATGCGCACTACAGAAGCTGAGCGACTGGCTCGGGATGCACAGAAGGTTGTAGGACCACCTACAGCACAGCGCAGACAGAGACAGTCACCGGATCGGTACACTGGATACATGGCTCTTGTGAGTCAATGTGTTGTGACGGAGCCATCCTCTTTTGAGGAAGATGTGGAGGAACCCGCATGGGTTGATGCCATGATTGAAGAATATGATTCGATCGTCAGGAACAGTGCATGGGAGATTGTCCCAAGACCGGTTGGGAAATCAGTGGTGGGTTCGCGATGGATCTACAAGGTGAAGCAGGCAGCTGACGGGAGTGTGGAGAAGTACAAGGCAAGATTTTTCGCCCGTGGCTTTTCACAGATCGAGGGGATTGACTATGAGGAGACCTTTGCACCTGTCGCAAGGTACTCTTCCATACGGACGATCCTTGCTCTCTCAGCGCAGATGGGGTGGCACATTCATCAGATGGATGTGAAGACTGCGTTCCTCAATGGAGTCATTAAGGAGGAGGTGTACATAGAGCAGCCTGAAGGTTTCGAGATCTTCAGCAGTGAGTCGCATGTGTGCCGACTCAAGAGAGCACTGTACGGGCTGAAGCAAGCACCTCGTGCTTGGTACACACGGATTGACAGTTATTTCACCGGCTTGGATTTTCCAAGAGTGAGGCGGATCCTAACCTGTACCAGATTGTGGTGGAGGGGAAGCTGCTGATCATTGTACTGTATGTAGATGATCTGATTTTGACGGGTGATGAGTTGTTGATACTTTCATGCAAGGAGGACCTTGCTAGAGAGTTCGAGATGAAGGACTTGGGCCTCCTTCATTATTTTCTGGGATTGGAGATTTGGCAGCACAGTGGAGGACTGTTTGTTTCTTAGGGTAAGTATGCCTGGGAGATACTGGAGAGGTTCAACATGCATGGCTTCAAGCCTATTGACACTCCTCTTCCTGGTGGTTGGAGGAAGGAGGATGCTATTTCAGCGGAGGTAGTGGATGCCACTGTCTATCGACAGTTGGTGGGGTCGCTTATGTATCTGGTCAATACATGACCCGATATATGCTATGCTGTTAACCAGCTTTCACAAGCTATGGTTAAGCCTACCAAGCTCTTCTGGAAGGCAGGCAAGCATGTATTGCATTATATTAGTGGCACATCGGGATATGGTCTATGGTACAGACAGGAGGATGGAGCGAAGCTTTCCGGCTTCACTGATGCAGATTGGGCAGGGAGCCCAATGGACCGAAAGAGCACATCTGGAGGAGTTTTCAGCATTGGGTCGACAACAGTTTCCTGGTACAGCAAGAAGCAGAGATCCGTGGCACTCAGTTCAGCAGAGGCCGAGTACATGGCAGCTAGCTTGGCTGCATGCGAGGCTATTTGGATGAGGAAGATCCTCGCAGGTTTGTTCAGGTTGCATTTGGAGCCTACAGTGATCTACTGTGATAACCAGAGTTGCATTAAACTCTCGGCTAATCCAATATTTCATGATAGATCCAAACACATCGACATCAGGTACCATCATATCAGAGATTGTGTTCAGCGGAGAATCATGATGCTTTCATATGTTCCTACGGAGGATCAGGATGCCGACATCCTGACGAAGGCGCTCACCAGGAGCAAGTTCGAATTCCACAGAGGCAGGATAGGGGTTGCAGATAATCCATATCTTGCTGAGAGGGAGTGTTGAAAATGCAGCAAGATGATGGAGCTTAGTGAAATGAAGTCACCTTCACTAAGTGGGCCCACAGGCTATTTTTTGGCGCAAAGTCTATTTTTAGACTATGTCTATTTTTAGACATATGGAGCATGGTCCAGGGGTTGCAGTATGTTATTCTTGGAGTATTGGTCATGTTGGTAAAAATAGATGGACGTATATTTTTAGACATATAGGTCGAAGTCTATTTTTATACTGCCTATCCTAAAAATTAAAAAGTCAAATATTATTTACCCTTAATAATATTTGGACTCTAAACTTCAGTTTACTCTCTTGGAGCACTTCAGTTCGAGATACAGAAGTGGCTCATGCATCTGACAAAAGAATTATGCTATTCCTAGGGGTTTGGTGAGCTCATGCATGGTTGACTTCAGTTAGGACTTCAGTGGCAGAAGTTTGGTGGAGTTGATGAGACAGTTGGTGGAGTTGTGTTCGGTTTAACTTAGTTGAACTAGTTGAGATTAGTTTAACTAGCTAATCAACTAGTAATGAGTGGAGTGAATTAAATATTATTTAATTCACTAATTATTAACTCATTATTCAACTCAAGAACACACGCTCACTACAAAGCAAGCTGGAGAGTTCAAAGGAGACCAAGGAAAAGGTAGATGAAAGGGTTGAGATAGCTATCGTATTGTGACATCGGGCCAGTAAGGAGATTTGCACCACACTTGGAGGAATTTCCCATGATGATTAAAGTATTAAGCCAAGGAGATTCGAACCTTGGATCTCTCATTAGACCTACCTTGATTGCGCAATAGAGTGTGTGCAATTAGTGGATGTGTTTTGAACCCGTGACTTGTTCAAAACCAAGCTAGTTTGTGTGTAACTTTATGAGATAGTACCGAGTAATTTCAGAGGAGTATTGTGCTATGTACTGTTACATGTTTTCTCCATTATAATATACACAATAGATGAGGGGTTTTCAGATATAAGCTTTCCCCAGACATACTGTGTAATGTGTGTGATGTTTTGATAATCTTTTGATCGCATACCGCTTGTTTTATTTCCGCATGTGTGATGATCTGAGTGGAAGAGATTATGTGTTGCATATGAATATGAATTGATATGTGATTAGGATAATCTCGGTCGATAAATATTCTTTATTCAGAAAACTTCTACACTAAGACTAAACTAGAGTGCTACTAGTCTACTTGGAGTACAGTGAACAGTGTTAAACTAAAATGCCATTATCAAACTGAAATGTAGTGACAGAGCTGAACTAAATGCATTCTACCTCCAGAGTGTTATGACTAAATTATCATGCAGCTAGTCTATTGGAATTCTACAGCCCATCTTGTTCAATGTGAATGATATTTTGGAAGAGTTTGTAAAAACAATTCTGGCTGTATTATTCAATGCAATTGAACATAATCAGAAGACTGAAAGCAAATACAACTAGAATCTAAGACACCACATCTGTTTCTTATTCGTTGTTAATGATATTTTGGAAGAGTTTTTAAGATTAAGACCGGCTGTGACACTTAGTGTTAACAAGCAACTAAAACCTACAATACCACAGCTATGCCTTATTCATCATGATGGTATTTTGGAAGATTTTATTAGAGTAAGTCTAACTGTGATAATTAATGAAAAGAAATGCAACTAAAACCTACAATACCACAACCATACCTTATTCATCGTAATGATATTTTGGAAGAGTTTATTAGAGTAAGTCTAGCTGTGATAATTAATGTAAACAAGTATGAAACATAAACTTCAGAAATATACTTAAGCTAGAAATGAAAACGAGACTAAAATACTTATCTAAACTGTATAAACAAGGATGCTCAGGAGGCAGGGGCCCTCTACCACCAGAGTAGCACGAAATCTACTTCAAGATTGCTTCAACGCTTTCAAGGAAATGATGCTTCTTTCATTAAAGAGAAATTACTTCAAAACATAGTGTTTTCTGACTTCTGAAATCTAGCAATCAACCATAAAATCTAACCTTGTCCCTTGGTTTCCCAAGCATATTTATAACAAAATTACATAACCGTATCTGAGATAACATAGGAATAATTTTCTTTCCTAATTAGAATCGAACTAGAACTCTGAAGGTGGTCTCGTAATATGATTAAGGACATCTGGACTGTCCTTATCCTATTAGGAGTCTACCTCCTAATTTGAGTTCCCACATACATAACCACCTACAGGATTCCGTTCAAACTTCGTGGAGAGCAACAAATGATAAGGAGATGATGTGGAATACGACCATATGTGCTTTTCTCTGAGATGACACCTGGAACCTGTGTAGACATGAAGACGGCTGTAGATTTGGCAACTAGCTACAGAATGTCTGCATTCTGTAGCTAGATTTAGTTCAAAAAGTACTACAATGACAAAATCATAAAAACATAGCAAGTTAGTCATGATATTCATTCTTAAAGCAATTTTAACTAATTTCATTGATCATTTGAGCCTATGATTAGTAATGGACAAAAGAAATGGAGTGGAATGTGGTGGAAGAAAGAACAATCTTGGAGCTCAACAAATACCTTACTTAAGCTATGAGTGAAGAATATCCCTAACAATAGAAATGGTTGTGTAACTCTTTAGATATGTAATAGAAAATGTGAATAAATCCTACAAAAACCTATATCTATGCAACAAAAGCAGTTAAACAACAAAATGAAATAGTAACTGATGCAAAAATAACTCCAAATAACCAGTGGAAAAGACAATTTTAAAGAATGATTTCTTATATTGTAACACCTAGTGAAGGAAACAAGTAGATGTTACTAGTCCCCCTCAATGGGATGGGTTCTTAGTTGTCCTCAATGTTTCATCTTCGCAAGTCTCTCTCTCTTAATGATGTAGAAAACTCAAATATATGACAAACTCAAGTGGGAGCTCAAATGGAAAAAGAAAAAAATAGTGACAATGATAATGATCAAAGTGAAGAATGAATGGAAAATCCCTCCTATTTATAACAAAATATTGAGTTATCCTCGATCATGGGGAATAATAAAATATTATTAACCAATATCTAGATCTAACTGCTTGGAATATTTTGTTATACTTTGTTGGAGGGAAAAAAGTATTTAAGTTGGTTAAATACCTTTATTGATAAATAATAAACAAATAAATGATGTATTTATCATTTCAAGAATGTTTTTAAAGAATAATAAACAAATAATTATTTGTTTAATTATTCCTAGGTGATTTAGTCAAATTTAACAAGGAATAATAACTAAATAATGATTTAATTAATTATTATTAGAGAAAAATAAGAAAAATAATGATTTTTCTAATTATTTATCGTAATTGGGTTAAATATGATGAAGAATATTATTTAAAAAATGGTTTAATTAATTATTCCTTGAGTAAAATCAAATAAATAAGGATCTATTTAATTATTCCTCATGTGGTTTCTTGTTTTAAGCAGAAATAACTTAATAAAATATGGTTTATTAAATTATTTCTTATAGTGAAGGAAATTTTACTTTGGAAAAATTGGTCTTACATGGTGTACTTCAATCCATCTAATTAGAAATGGTTAGATGACCAATTTTTGGTGATAACACAAGCTGTTACAGGGCTTCCATGAACTAATAACTCAACCCACAACCAAAAGCACATGAAAACCAACTAGAAAAAAAAAGTAAAACCCACAACACCATGGCTATCCAAGAAATGGCAAGGCTAGGAAAATCCAATATCAATCTAGGAAATCCTCTATGCCAATGACAAATCATGGCCAGGAAACAACATGTATATGCCATGCATGCCAAAATTAGTGAGTAAAACATACATGCAACTCGGTACATGCGAAAAAAAACTCACTATATCTGCTAATCCTGATGTCCTCTTGCACTTTCTTTCTCTTCCTTTGCATTCTTGCTCCAAATATGCAAGTATGCCACATTCTCCAAGAGTTCTCCAAGAAACTCTAAGTGTCCAAGAGTATGAGAGAGAGAGAATAGAGGGAGAGCTCCAAAAATAAACTCACAAAAGTTTATCAACTGATCCTCATAAGCCTTTTTATTAATGAGGCCTCTATTTTTTCAATTTTCCATAGTTTTACTTCATTTTTCTCCTCACATGAAACCTACGACATTTCACCTCCCTTTTCTCCTAGTTTCCATTATTTTCATAAATAAATGCCAATAAATGCCACTTTTCCTTTCCAAAGTCTTAGCCATTGCCTTTGCCAATTTCCAAAGCCATAATAAACCACATGAATACCCACACTATGATGTTTTTCCCAGCATTCAACTTGGAATACGTGTCTCATGACCTTGGTTATTATTTTTCCTTTATTAACTTCTATTACATGGAATTTTCATGAGATTTGTTAAAAAGCCTAGAGAAATTTGGAGCTTGGTCATCATCAAGGTTGGTCCCTCAATTAGGTTGCAACCTACAGTAGGTTGGAGCTTTCTCATCATCAAAGTTGTTGCCTCAATTAGGCTATAGCATATAGTGAGTTCCTACTTGCTCATTTTACAGGTTAGTGCCTCAATTAGGTTGTAACTTACCATAAATAACAGTTTACATATTTTTGGGGTGGGTGCCTCCAACAAGTCAAAGCCTACAAATCTATGTAATGAATTGAAGCATAAGAAAAATAATAATTTGTGCTTTTCTCCCATACAATTTTCCACCTAAAATCTTGTGTCTCTTTGTGTTTATGTGATGGTTTCTTCATGTTTTGATGATGTGATGATGCATTTATCTAATTATTGATATGCTGCAAATGGTTATGGAGATTGTTATATAATTGATTTTTAAATAAAATTTATGAAATTGTAATTTTTCTCTCACTCTGATTCACCCCCCCCCCCAACCTTCTGTGTGTGATATTTTAACCAACAAATTGTTAGGATTTTAGGCCATAAGTTTTAGGTGATTCCATAGAAAATACCAGAGAAAAGAATTTCAAGTAGCCTCACCTTCTAACTAGTTTTTCTCTCGTGAAGGTTTCCTAGGGAAAATATCTATATCTATGTTAGATGGTTTGTGTTTATTTTTGTTATGTATTTCTCAAATTTTAGTTAATCTAGTTAATTAAGTATAAAATTAGCTAACTAAATAATTTGGAATCTCAGGAAAAGTTAATGCTAAACATTTTAGTAATTTTATCAAATCTATCACGATGAGTTTTTATAGTGTAAAATTCATGGTAGATTAAAAATCATTTCCAAGTCCTTTACATGTTTATTTGGTGATTTTCATAGCCCAAATATATTATATTTTTATTATTAATCATTCCTAGCACATAAGTATTGGAAAAAATTTATTAGTAACAAAAATATTTCCAAAAATTAATTTCATATGTAAAGGTTATGGCTCCAAGAAGTTCACATATTAGCTAGGCTCCTTAGGAATTGTATTCATTTTTCTACCTATACTTCTAGAGTTATTGATTTTGGGAGTTTAAGATTTTTCAAAATAAGTAATTTTGGCATTATGTTTTGATGTAGTTTTAGTCTTTTATTATGGGATTTTGAAAGTGATCATAGTTGTTAAATATATCTTAAGAGATAAGCTACAACCATTCTAATTTCTATCGCTATTTACATTTCAATGTGTTTCACTACTTTATTTATTAATAGTATCTAGTTTTCATTACAATATTTGGTTTTAGATTTTGTTTGTGTTACTTCTCCAATATTACATGTTATTTCATGATCTATAATTTGTTATGGATATTTCACTAGAACAATTAGTCACAATATATAGGATAAAATAATGGAATGTTTGCTATGAAGGTTAATTTACTTTAGATGTGAATTACTTAATTAATATTTTTTACTAACTTTAATGAAATCCCTTAAATGAAAAAAATAGATAATAAAAAAACATTCACATTCCATCCACAAATAAACATAAGACCTACCCTAGGAAACCTATATTGTGGAAAACCTAGCTAGAAGGTGAGATCACTATGCCCTCTTTTCTCTAATATGAAAATATGAAATAAAAAATAAAAAGGTGATGTATGTGAAGTTTGTAACAACCCCTAGTTTATTTTCCATGTAAGAAAATATAATACCAAGGTCATGGGACACGTATTCCAAGCTGGATGCTGGGAAAAACATCCTAGTGGGTGCCACTTTCGATTTATTTATGGCTAAGAAAATTGGAAAAGACATGGAAAAGGAATATTGGCATTAATTGGTATTTATTTATGAAATAAAGGAAAATAAGATAAAAGGAATATGAAGAGACACATATTTGCATGCCAAGAAAATTAAAGGAGAAATAGAGGAAAATGAAGAAAATAGAGGCCTCAATAATAAAAAGGCTTCTGGGGGCCAATTCACAGAATTTTGTTAGTTCAATTTCAGAGCTCTCTCTATTCTCTCATACTCTTGTACACTAGAGTATTCTTGGAGCACTCTAGCATTGGAACAATAAAGGAAAAGCTGGATCAAGAGGCTTCAGCGAGAATATTGGAAGGAAATAGGTTGCATGTATGATTTACTAGCTAGTTTGTGAATGCATGGTACATGCATGTATGTATTTAGTTCTCTTGTTGTCATGGGAATGGATTTATCCAGGTGTCATAGTGGTTTCATCCTTTCCTTTCAATTTTTGGATAGTAATGGTGTGATGGGGTTCTTTCATTTAGTTTTACTTTGGATTGTTGGATGGCTCAGGAACTGGTTGAGGTGGTCTTAGGAAAATTCCCAAGGGCTCAGGAACCCCTTGACCGATTTTGGTGGGATTGAGGAAAAGCCGAAGGGTAGAGATGGGAAAATTCCTCAAGGTATTGTTGAAGAAACTGTAGAAATTATATACAAGATGCATGTATATATCCAGATTCTCCTGATCTAAAAATATTTTATCTTCTTGCTAAATACAGAATCCTTCCATTGTTAATCTTTTGCGGAAATTTAAAAATTGAGTTGCAAACACATGAAGCAATAAAAACAATCACACATAACACAGTTGTTTAACGAGAAAGCCTAAAGCTGAAAACCCCAACTATGATATATTAGGTATCATGGAGATCATGTAACAATATCATACAAAGCTTAGTACATCAAGCTCTCAATACAATCAATCGTCACATACTAACATGAAGAAATCTACAAATCCATGCATTGATTTCTTGCAACCTGATACAATACCTGCTGAAGAAGACCCCTGAATGAATTTGAATCTACCTTTCTTACACTGCACAATCCTCATTGGAAACTCCAATGTGTTTGTGGTGCAATCAATGCATCACTATAGTCACAATGGATAGTCCATCTTGCCCTTTCACCTATCTCTCCACTAGGTCTCCATTGGAACTGACATGCACTGTAGTTAACTTCTGTATTTTTTCAATTGATTAATGAGTTATTATTTGTGAATTAATTAAATAATTAATTCACTCCACTCTCACTAGTGTATCATTCAGTTAGACTAGATACAACTAGCTCAACTGAGTTTAATTCCATTAACTGAGTTAAATTGAATAACAACTCCATGAAATACTCTTCCAACTTTGTCATAAATTTTCCACTTCAGTTCTAACTTAGTCCTCCATGCATGAACCACCAGTAAACCCTAGGAATTACGTAATTCCTTCAGCCCACTGATTTTCCAAATCTGTACACTAAAATTCAGTGCTCCAAGAGAATAAGTTGATATTTAGAGTATGTTTATTATTAAGAGCTAATAATAATCGACACTTCTATTTTTAGGTCGACGATCTATAAATAGACTTTGCCCAATATTCTACAAATAGAATTTCATCTATTTTTCCAACTTGACCAACCATCCACAAATAGCATCCTGCAACTTCTGAAATATGATCACCATGTCTAAAAATAGATATAGTCTAAAAATAGATTTACACCTAAAAATAGGCTGCGGGCCCACTTAGTGAAGGTGATTGATTTTCACTAAGCTCATCATCTTGTTGAATCTCAACACTCCCTCTCAACAAGATAGGGATTATCCTTCACCCCGATCCTGCCTCTATGGTATTCGAATTTTCTCTTGCCGAGCACCTTCGTCAGAATATATGCATCCTAATCTTCCGTAGGAATGTACTGAAGCAACATGATCTTTTGCTGCACACAATATCTGATATGATGATACCAGATATCAATATGTTTATATCTATCATGAAACACATGATTAATCAAGAGTTTAATGCAACTCTAATTATCTCAATGTATTACTATAGGATCTAAATGTGAACCGAACAACCTGACCAGGATCTTCCTCATCCAGATAGCCTCACATGCAGCTCGACTTGCTACCATGTATTCTGCTTCTGCTAAATTGAGTGCCACAGATCTTTTTTTCCTGCTGTACCAAGAAACTGTTGTAGATCTTATACTGAAAATCCCTCCTGATGTGCTCTTTCTGTCTGTTGGGATGCCTGCCCAATATGCATTCGTGAATCCATGAAACATCACCTCATCCGTCTATATGTACCATAAGCCATACTCAAATGTGCCCCTGATATACCTCAGGACATGCTTTCCTACTTTCCAAAAGAGCTTGGTAGGCTTAACCATCGCTTGTGAAAGATGGTTCACCGCATAGCATATGTCCAATCTTGTATTACCTAAATACATGAGCGAACCCACCAACTGTTGATAAATAGTGGCATCCACTACCTCTGCCGATGTAGCATCTGCTTTCCTCCAATTCCCTGGAAGAAGAGTATCGATAGGCTTGCAACCTTGCATGTGAAAATTCTCCAGTATCTCTCGGACATACTTTCCTTGAGACACAAATAGTTGACCTTCCCACGGTTATATTTCCAATCCAAGGAAATAATGAAGGAGGCCCAAATCCTTCATCTCAAACTCCTTTGCAAGATCTGCCTTGCATGAGTGTATCAACTGATCATCACCCGTTAGTATTAAATCATCAGCATAAAGAAAAATGATTAAAAGCTTAACTTCCACCACAATTTGGTACAGGTTTGGATCCGCCTCACTCTTGGTGAAGCCAAGTCTAGTGAAATAGTTGTCAATCCATGTGTACCAAGCACAAGGTGCTGGTTTCAGCCCATACAACGCTCTTTTGAGCCTGCACACATGTGACTCACTGTTGAAGATCTCAGATCCTTCAGGCTGATCAATGTACACCTCTTCCTCAATGATCCCATTAAGGAACACAGTCTTCACATCCATCTAATGAATGTACCAACCCATCTGTGCTCAGAGAGCAAGGATGGTCCTTATGGAAGAATACCGTGCGACAGGTGCAAACATTTCTTCATAATCAATCTCCCTTGATATGTGAGAAGCCATGGGCAACAAATCTTGCCTTATACTTCTTTACGCTCCCATCAGCAGCTTGTTTTACCTTTTAGATGCATCTTGATCCTACAACTGATTTAGCCATCGGCCTTGGAACAATCTCCCAAGCACTATTTCTGACAATGGAATCATACTCCTCCACCATGGCATATACCCATGTGGGCTCCTACACTTCTTCTTCAAAAAATATGGCTCTGTCATGATACACTTGCTCATAAGAGCCAAGTCTCTAGTAAATAGGTTAGGTGGTTGTCTCTGTCTGCGCTGTGATGTAGGGACTCCTACATTCTGTGCCGCATCAAGCTTCAATCTCTCAGCTTCTATGGTACGCTTTCTGCCTTGTTTGATGTTTTGTTCTGCATCAGTGGACTCCTCCACTCCATGAATCTCCTCTTGTGGTTGATCCACATCTAGAGGCTCATCTTGGGGAACAAGAAGTTCCTCCTCTACATGCAAGTGTAGCTCCCTCTCAAGTGACAACTTCATGGCTTTCACCTCATTGAATTTTATATCCCATCTCACCATAGTCATTCGACTATCTGGAAAATACACACAATAATTATGGGGTGTTTCTGTGTACCCCAAAAATATCCCAACTTCTGCAGTCAGCTCCAACTTCTTCCTGGTGTCCTTTGTCACATGAATGTAAATAGATGAGCCAAAAATCTTCAAATGAGAAATATTAGGCTTCTTACAAGTAAAAGCTTCTTCATGTGTACTCATGCTAAGTACTCTATGAGGACAACGGTTTTGCACATAAACCACAGTGTTGCATGCTTCCACCCACAAGTGCATCGGTAGGCCCTGGTCATGCAACATAGCTCGTGCAGCACCCACAATAGTTTTGTTCTTCCTCTCCACGATCCCATTCTGTTGTGGGTTATGAGGCACTATGAGTTCTTTTTGAATTCCTTCTTTGCTACATAAGTCTTTGAATTCGCCCGAGATGTATTCACCACAATTATCGCTCAGTAGAGCCTTCACTTGCTTCCCCGACTCCTTATCCACCAATGCTTTAAACTCACAGAAATTTGAGAATGTTTCACTCTTCTTCTGCATGAAGAATATCCAACATCTACGATAATAGTCATCAACAAATGTAACATAATACATGTGTTTTGTTGTTGAAGCAACCGAGAAATTTCCACACACGTCTATGTGAATTCTCTCAAGGATCATCGAAGCACGGTTCTCCTTCTCATGAAATGTGGTCTTCACAAACTTACCCATAGTACATCCCTTGCACTGATCTGACTACACAATATTACCCTTGGAAAGCCCAGTAGAAATCTGCTGCAAAATCTTCAAAGTGCCATGGTGAAGATGGCCCAATCTCCTGTGCCATAATTCACCCTCATCCCAGCTCACCACTTCTTCTGATTTTCCTATCATTGCAGCATAGCCATCTACCTCTAGCTTGTAGAGATTCTTAACTCGAATCCATATCCTCTTGGTTTGACCTGTTGTTTTATGTCGCAGGAAATCTTTTCCATCGCTGAAAACAACATCATAACCTCTGTCTTCCAACATTGCGACCGAGACCAAGTTTTTCTTCAGACCTAGAACATGCATAACATCTTTCAACAGAAATGGATTACTTGACTCCCTCTCAAAGGTAATTGTCCCAATTTCGGTCGCACTGTATCGGCCATCTTCGCCCATATCTATATGCATTTGGAGGTCCTTCTCCTCCAAGTCACTAAACAACTCCTTGTCTCCCGTCATATGGAAAGATGCACCACTATCAAGATACCACACCGATCCCATTGAACTTGAAACCAAGCATGAGATCAAAGAGAAATCAAGTTAAAATTGCGAGGCTAAGGCCTCTCCAATTGCAACTCCAACATTCTTCTTGTCATTCTTCTTCTGTGGGAAGTTAGTGGTGAAATGCCCATGTTCATGACAATGAAAACACTTCACTTTGGACAAATATTCCTTCTTTCCTTTAGCCTCAGATTTTGAAGGGAATTGCTTCCCCTTCCCTTTCCTTGATTTGGTAGCCAAAGTGTAATTCTCTTCATCATCATTCTTCTATGAAGAGCCATCCTTGGTACTTCACCTTACCTCTTCCTGCACAAGATCCGACCAAAGTCGCTCCCATCCCAACAGTTTCTCCCGTCCATTGATAGAGTCTTTGTAGCTATGCCAACTCTTCAGAAGCCCAAGGAGAGCCAAGATCACCAAGTAATCATCATCAAAATTAATCCCCACACTTCCCAGTTCATCCCTATAGTGGACAAACTTCGTGAGATATTTTGGAATACTGTCGCCCTTCTCCATTTTTTTTTTCTGAGCTTATCTTTCAACGCCAAATTCCTCTGGTCACTGCTGCTTTGGAACAAATCTTTCAAAGCCTTACACATTGCAAATGGAGTGGCCTTTCCATGAAGGCTGAGAACAATATGGTCCTTCACACCTTCCAACAGAATTCTTCTTGTCTTTGCTACCTTCTTTTTCCATGTGTCAAGTAATGCAACATCGCTAGAACCAGGCTTAGGAACATCACTATCGATGAACTCCTTCAGTCCATTATCTTCAAGCACCACTTCCATCCTATCCTTATAGGATATGTAATTCGAGCTGCCCTCAAGGGCATACTCCAATCGCAACCCATTGAAAGACATTTCAATGTATACTCAACTGTCATACCAAGAAATTTCTGCAGCAAATTTGAATTGTCCACCAGCACAAACTCATAAATTCTTCACAATTGCAATCTCCAATAATCAAAATTGCTCTGATACCATGTATAATTTATATACAAGATGCATGTATATATCTATATTCTCCTAATCTAACAATATTTTATCTTCTTTCTAAATACAGAATCCTTCCACTATTAATCTTTTGCGGAAATTTAAAAACTCAATTGTAAACATATGAAGCAATACAAAAAATCTCACATAACACAGTTGTTTAACGGGAAAGCCTAAATCTGAAAACCCCAACTATCATATATTATGAATCATGGAGATCATGTAACAATCTCATACAAAGCTTAGTACATCAAGCTCTCAGTACAATCAATCGTCACACACTAGCATGAAGAAATTTGCAAATCCATGCATTGATTTCTTGCCACCTGATAGCCTGCCTCCACTACATAATCCCTGCTAAAGAAGACCCCTGAATGAATTAGAATCTACCTTTCTTGCACTGCAAAATACTCATTGGAAACTCCAATGTGTGTGTGTGGTGAAATCAAAGCATCACTATAATCAAAATGGATAGTCCATCTTTCCCTTTCACCTATCTCTCCACTAGGTCTCCATTGGAACTGACATGCACTGTAGTTAACTGATGTATTTGTTCAGTTGATTAATGAGTTATCATTTGTGAATTAATTAACTAATTAATTCACTCCACTCTCACTAGTGTATCATTTAGTTAGACTAGATACAACTAGCTCAACTGAGTTTAACTCCATTAACTGAGTTAAACTGAATAACAACTCCATGAACTACTCTTTCAACTTTGTCATAACTTTTCCACTTTAGTTCTAACTGAGTCCTCCATGCATAAACCACTAGTAAACCCTAAGAATTTTGTAATTCCTTCAGCCCACTGATTTTCCAAATCCGTACACTGAAATTAAGTGCTCCAAGGTAATAAGTTGATATTTAGAGTTTGATTATTATTAAGAGCTAATAATAATCGACACTTCTATTTTTAGATCGATGATCTATAAATAGACTTCGCCCAATATTTTAAAAATATAATTTCATCTATTTTTCCAACTTGACCAACCATCCACCAATAGCATCCTGCAACTTCTGAAATATGATCACCATGTCTAAAAATAGACATAGTCTAAAAATACACTTACACCTAAAAATAGCTTGCGGGCCCACTTAGTGAAGGTGACTGATTTTCACTAAGCTCATCATCTTGTTGAGTCTCAACAGAAACTTTGAGGCACCCAAGCTTGTTTCAAGCCTAAGAATCCCTTGACCAATTTTGGAAGGATTGCAGTAAATCCTAATTGTTTATGTGATTTTTTTGGGCCTAGTGATCCCTTAACTAGTTTTGGTAGGATTGCGGTAAAGCCTGGGGGTGGAGGTGGTTTAATATTCAGGAAGACCTAGTATTTTTTTTTTGAGTTCCACATTCATGCTTGGAACATGGCACGAGGGTGATTGGCTAAAATAAATACTTGGTTCAAATTAATCTATGGTTGGGTGGTACGTGGAAGTCCCTAACTTGGTTGTATTTTCGATATGTTAATAAGAGATATTTTCCTCTTTTATTTCATGAGTAATTTTACTTTTTATTATGTGGCTTTGATGGTTGTTCTATCATGGTTATTATTTTGGCTATATGTTGGTTATAAGAATTGTTTCATAACAGGTTCTAACTATGGCTCTTGACATTTTTTGATTGGTTGATGAATGGTTATCAAATGCATGAGATAATAAGTGTTATTGTAGCTATTATGAGAGAATATTAGACCATCTTGAGGATTATCATATAAGTCACAGACCCCTATGTTTAGATATGCATTCATGATCTGTAGATTACATGTTCTCAGTATATTTGATGAAATGTTTATCATGGTTAGGTCTCGTTAGGTCAAGTTTGTGATTCATGTTTGTATTTTTAGTGTTTAAATTGAGTTACTTATCATTATGAAAAGTCTTAGGAAGTTTTGGGATTGGTCTAAAGGCCGACCTGGAATTTAGGCTCAACATTTGGGACCACACCTTTTGAATTGAAGAATTTGGGTCACCATTGCACCCTGGTAGGCTTATGCATGTGGTTGGAGGATCTCAACCATGTGGAGCCTTTGTCATGTATGTGATTGGGATCCTATGTCAGAAAAAAGGCATTCCAACTCAGGATTTGAGCACTGCAAGTGGTTGTTTGGATCCTAGGTGTGGTGTAGCTCTTGAGGAAGGTCGGTAAGGTTCTAGTTTGTTGATTCCACTTCCTTAATTGTACTTAGGAGGTTGAGTCATGTCATAGTAGATATTCCTCTCATGTTTACCTTGGCACGCCAGTGAAAGTGGGTAAATTTTGGATGGGTGGTTACAAATTTATCTAAGAACTGTGGTGTTAAGCCCTACGTAAGCCCCATGTTAACCCTAAAAACCCTTATTAAGCCCTAGATATTGAGTGATTCCATTTATATTTTAAATAGCTCAAAAAATCCCTTTAATAATCATTATCAAATGAAACCAAATAATTTTCTAAGTGTATTGGATTTCTAATGTGTCATCATGCCACGTGGATGTTGAGCTAGACCTCTTCTAAGTCGAATTTTAAAATTTTTACACAAATCTGGCTAGTGAAAATTATGAAAAATAGGCCTCAAAGATGAGTGCATAATTTCCAAACCCTTATGAATTTGAAAGAACTGAGAGAGGTTTCTGTAGATGGGCTCGTGGTTATAAAAAAATTTGTCATTTTTCCAAAATTATTTTTAATTTGGTCATAAAGTAAACTTTACGTTAACTTCTAAAACAATCATGTATAGGAAATTTCGTAGTGCTCATTTCATAGCAAACTCCAAAATCCTCCTTTTGCATAAAATTTGACCTTTATGACTATTGAAGGGTCTTCCTTGGGACTAATGAGGTAAACAAATGCTCTAATCCACCTCTGTTCTGAAATTTTTGCATAAGTTTTTCCTCAAAGAAACCTACAGTGAGTTCGTAGTTAAAGCTCAGCCTCAAGCCTAGAGCTCACTATGAACTTGCCTAGTTTCACAAAATTTTGCTCCTTATTCCATTTTTTATCCTCAAAAATATTTATAAAGCCTATATATGCTTTTTTATGATGGCATAAGACAAAATGTGATAAAAAAATGTGTGGCTTACCATCATGGTGTAACATACATCTTACATAATCATTTTAAGAACCTTTCCTTCAATTCAACTTGTACCATCTATATCAAACCAAAATGACATGCTGATTTGTTGGCCAACTGATACACTAGATTTAAGACCTTATAAACCTGAGTTGAGATGGTGAGATATCCAATTGATGAGTTGGTATGCTTTGTTAACTTGATGAGTTGTTATCCACATGGAGTTTGATTGTTGAGTCGCCCCTTAAACAAATGGCCCAATGATATTCCTTATCTCATTTGATGACTCAGCTGCCTCCTTTAATGTGTTTATTTCCCCAAAAAGACCAAAATTTCATAATGCTGGAAAAATAGAGGATTAGGAAGTTTCGTACTGAATTTTGACCAGTTTACACTAAATTCGTTGTGGAATTGGGTAGAAGTGCCAAATTTACATTAAATGACCAATTTGACTTATGCATGAGATATTTTTGGCATTTTTATTTTACATTGAAACTTATCACCTTAATGATTACCTTTAAGAACCCCACATATGTACATTTTTGAAAATTTAAAAATTCAAAAGACCCTATTCAACCTAACATACTCAACCTAATTAACTCAAGACCAACCAAATTTTTATCATGGATAACACCTTCAATGCAACATTCAAATTATAAATTGTTGCATTGAGGTTCGTCACCATATAACTTAAGTACAAATCCAACATGTGGTCTTGGAAAGCAGTAGCCAGTTGTGCTTTCTTAGCATCCTCATTATTAATATACTGCATTGTCCATACAACGTATATAACAAATGGGAATTGGTATACGTATTCGTTACCAATACCACGGAAATTATGTAACTTCATGGAAGTGGCCATATCAGCATCTAGTGGTGGGGGTGGATGTGGAGTGGAAGGGTTGTTAGAGTGGGATGAGTTTGGGAGTGGAGTGGATGGGATCTGAATTATGGCCAATGACCCAAGACTAGCCTAGTCTTGTAATTCCTCTTCTTCTGAGTACACAGATTCACTAGAGCTACTATTTTCAGACTCCTTGTCACTGTCATATTTACCTTTGAGACAGATATAAACAAAACCTTTTTCTATATCTACTTTGTAAGTTCTTTCACTGTGTGTATTTGGGCCTCTACGAGACATTCACTAAATATGGTTGCACAAAGTACCCTGTTCACACAATAGCATTTTAATCCATAGTTTCAGAGAGCATAGAAAATTACCTTTAGGGCCCTTGAAAAATCTCCTTTCAGCTTCAGAATATGATAAAAAAATATCAATAGTGAATTCAATCACAAATCCTCCCAACGCACTATCGATCCAATGATCTATTATGCGGGTGATCTTGTTGCTAGATTTCTTCAATTGATATACCAAATTTGGGGTCCACTTAGGAATCACATCATCCTTTGTGTAGGTATGGAATTCAGTAATCCGAGACAACCACTCATGCAACTCAGTCGCAAAGGAAGAAAATAAAATTTCGTGGACCTATGTGTAGATATAATTTTGTTCCCAAGATTCTTCGACGGACAATTTATAGCTTCTATTTTCTTGGATCAGAAATACATGTATCTTCTCATAAAGCCAATATTGCAGTTCATTCTTTGTCAGGTGCCACATCATCTCTCCCTCAAAATGATCCTGATCCTGACAACGTAACCATTTTTTGGCTTAAGGTGTCCTGACCCAAGTTCAGATTATTTGCGCAGCCAACAAAACCCTCCAAAAACTGGCCCTTTCAGCAGCCATCTGTTTGCGTAGGCCAAATTCTCACCGAAGCAGTATGGGGGGGTGTTGGAACCAAGTTTCCACACCATAAGGGAGCTTTTGATGTGGTACATCTAATCATAATTACTGCATATAATACAACTGATTTATGCATGCATAGTCAATTGTAAACATATCTAAAATGTTCATAGACTATCATAGAATACTTCGATATATTTCGCGCACAATGGTTAATTGTACTTCATTCAGACCTAACTATTTAACATAGACTAATATTTGCACACATATTTAATTAACCCATTCACTGATGTAAATAAGAAATAATAAAAAAGATATAGATCTACAACATATAACAGATAATCTAAGACAGTAAATCACATAAGAATCTGTGTTTGCCAAAAAATCATTCTTTATTAAGAGATTTGAAATTCAGTACAATCTATCTTTCTGCGCACACATCAGCAGAGTCCACACATAGCCAGCATGAGCCTTTCTACCCAGACAAAAATCCATATTAACAAAGACACAACCAAAATTGATCCTATATTTTCTATCTATTTTCTTCTTTACTCGACTCTTACATATTTATATTATCTAAAACGTGTGTCATGGTCTCAAACCATGGTTTGAGACTCATGGTTTTACCTTTAACCCTTTACAATAATTAAGGGACTTTGACCTGCCCCAAATCCCCTTTGACCATATGCATGCAGCGCATACAACAAAACTTAACCAAAATTAAGCCAAAAAGTACCCCAGGGGACCTTGCTCCAACACCCAGTATGGAAAAATGGGGTCTGAAACCTTTTAGGAGTGTTTGAGACATCAAATGGAATTTTTTAGGGGTAAAAATTTGTCACTTTAGCACTACACCATTTAATGTTGCTCTACACACAGAGATATTTCCAAAAACACTAGAAGTGTGTCAATCGAAGTCTATATGCAAAATTTTTGCCACTCAAAGGTCGACCTTCATGTTTTCACACCTATAGTTGAGGAGGTGATTGCGTCAACCCCCATTATTCAGGGAAAAGGGGCTAGAAACTTGTTTATGATGTGAAATACTCTAGAATATTCTATATTTTAACTCTAGTTAAGAGTTGATGTAGTCAAAATTAACCACTAGTAGGTTATCAGGTTGTGTTATAATAGGGCCACTAGGAGGAAGAGGCATTCCATTCTTTTGAGAGAACTTTGTTCCATATCTAAGAAAATATAGCTAGGAGGGATAGGAGGTAGGGCACATAGAGAGGATATATGTATTGTAGTAGCTCATGGACCACATACATTAATTCTTTGTACCTTCAACCATATTTTCCAGACAGAGAAAGAGAACGAAACGTCCTCATCTTCCAGTTGGGTTTTCTCTTGAAAAGGTTTCCCATAGCATATTTTGTGTCTTATGTGTGTGTGTGAGATTATTTTATTATTCTCTACCTTTTTTCATAATTTACATTCACATGCATGCACTAATTATAGTAAAATCTACATATCTAGAAATTAAATAAAATTGTAATAGTGTAGAACTTCGTATTTTTAATATAATATTGTCAGATTTATTGTGAGGAACTATCCAGTGGAATATCCATGTAAGTTTACAGATAATTTAGTATCAGAGCATGTTTCTTTGGGTATTTTTTGGAGATTACATGGATCTATATCGATGAGGCTGAAAATTGTAAAACCCTTAGCATGGTCAACGAATATGCAAATGAACCTTCTGATCCTATAGAGGTGAGGTGTACGTGATTGCAAAAACAAGTCATAGGTGTCAACCACAATGTAAGCCTCCTCGTGGCGCATTTGAATAACAAGCTAGGGATATTTGGAAAATATGGGGGTTTGAATGCAGAGGATAAATTAGAATGGGGATCAGAATATTAGGGAGAAACATAGAACCAATCGAATAAAGTACCTGAAAAAGATCAATCCAGTTTGAGTGTCGTGAACCAATCAAAATCCTTTCTTAAAATGGAAGAAAATTTTGATATCAATCCGTACCACAGAAATATAAATTCTCTGAAGTTGAACCACTTTTTGCAACAAATGGAAGATTATTTTAGTGTCCATCAGATCGAAGAAGGGAAAAAAATCGCATTCCTGCGAATAAAATTAGAGGGACATGCATTGACTTGGTGGGAGATCCACACAGAAACCATGAGGTTGGAGGGATAACCTCTAGTGACTAAGTGGGAGGATTTAAAAGACCTCATTAAGTCACATTTTTAACCCATTTGGTATGTGGATGACTAGATCTGGTGGCATTACTCAAGGAAAAATCTGGGCCAAAGTGTGCAGGAGTACACCACGGAATTTAGAAACATGGCTATAATGTTGGGTATCTATCCAAAGAACCTTGATGTGATCCTTGAGTATTTTGGGGCTTTTCAACACCATCTACACGAGCAAGTGATTCTTTTTAAGCCCAAATCATTGGACGAGGCTTGTGTATAGGCACAATACCTGGAAAACATAGGCATAAATATAGTGAAACCAAGTGGATCGAATCAGAAGGAGAAACATGATGCTTCTAAGGAGGGGAAGAAGAAAAAAAATAGGGAAAAGATAAATATATGGTAGCCAAAATGCACCAATGTAAAGATCCTAGAAACTACTGCAACCACAACAACATTTATTTCTATACAATGGAGAAGTGTTAGAAGTTGCATCTATAGCTAAACCCAAAGAACAAGGAGAAAGATGAAAAGAAGAAGAATCTCATGGCCACTAAATCTAGCAACCAATTTGAACTAAGCTCTGATGTGGATGATAATATCATTTTTACATTAGTACTGAAGGAGGTGAATTTGAGTAGTCATCAGCAACAGGAAGAGAAAGAAATGACCAAACTCTTCCATATAAAGATACAGGTCAAGAAAAAAAAGGTTGATGCTTTTTTTGACTCAGGATCGCAAGTGAATCTCATTACAATAGAGATGGTCAAGAAGTTGGGGCCATATATTTGTGATCATCCAAACCCATATCCATTGGATGGGTAAAATAAGGATGCAAATTTGAAGGTAAAAAAACAATGTAAAATTATATTTTCTATTAGTGATGATTTTATTGATGAAGTAGATCTAGATGTGGTTCCCCTTGATGTTTTTGGAGTCATGTTTGGGAGTTCATACATGTACATGTATGATGAGATAATTAAGAGGAGATATAGCCAATACTGACTTTCCAGGGATTTAAAATGATTCATCATCAACGCTCACAAAGGAAAGTTAAAATTTTCTCTAGTAAGTGCTAACCAAACCATGAAATTGATTAGTTCCAACAAGAAGTATGTTTTATTGTTTTTAAGAGAAATCTGGTCTGTAGAGGAGTTAATAAGATGCAAGGCATGGCTGAAGGGGTGTACTACGAAAAAAAAACAACTAAAGGAGTTGTTACAGGAATATAAGGATGTGTGTCAAGATCCTGAAGGGTTACCACCTAAGAGAGAAGTGGAGCATGAGATCTAGCTATTTCTAGACTCCCCATTTCCAAATGTTAGGTTGTAAATGAAATTTATTATAGAAGAAATTGAGGTGAAGTAACAGTTGCATCAGCTAATAGAATAGGGTGTCATTTGACCGAATACATGACCATGTGGGTCACCCATCATCATTGTGTTGAAGAATCATGGGACTTAGCGGATGTGTATATATTACAGGGAGTTGAACAAAATAATTCTCAAGAACAGATACACCCTACCTAGGATAGATGATTTTTTGGATCAGTTGCAGTAAGAAAAATACTTCACCAACCTGTACTTGAAGTCTGGATATCACTAGGTTCGAGTAAAAGAAAAAGATACATGGAAAACCGCCTTCAAAAGTAAGAAAGGTTTGAATGAGTGGTTAGTCATGCCATTTGGCCTATGTATTGCACCATCTATATTTATGAGATTAATTAATGATGTACCACACCCTTTTATATATTAATTTTTTATTGTATATTTGGATGATATATTGGTATATAGTGTTATCTAGGAGTAGCATATGTCACACTTGATGCAAGTGTTAGAAACATTGAAGAAGCACCACTGCTAGAAAATCTCAAGAAGTGTGAGTTTGTGCAACAACATTCATTGTATCTGGGGTATTTGATCGATAAGGGAGTTGAAGATAGATCCTTCTAAGATGGAGTCCATCATGAAATGGTTGGCTCCTACTAATGTTTTTGAGGTCGGAATTTTCATTAGGGAAAAACAATACCTAAGGAAATTCATAGCCTTGTTTTTACTGGTAGCAACACCACTTCACACCATAACAACAAGTGGAAATATTTTCTAGTGGGGAAAAGTTCAGCAAAGGGCTTTCGAAGAGCTAAAGAATAAGATCATCCAAGCACTAGATCTCGCATTAAAAAACTTGCAACGACCCTTTGAAGTAGAGACAGATGTGAGTGGTTATGCTATGGGAGTTGTCGTGATGCAGGGAGGAAGGCATGTATGCTACCTATTAGCACTAAAAATGTTAATGGTGTAATTGCCATTCTATCACTATTTCCAAAAAATTTCTAATGTCCTAGTCCATGTCCAAGTTTGAGTCGTTTACAACAAAGGTGAAAAAGAGTCCCAAAATCAAGGTAGTTTTAAGTGAATAGACATCATTAGTATTTTAGAGTCATAAAATAAGTTATAGTCACCTTGTTTGGAATAATAGCTACCTCTATTTTGATTTCATTGTCAAAACAGTAATGCAATAAAGGGAAGCTATTTCTCAGAAATAAAATTCATATATTCCACATAGTGAAAAGTGCAACTATTTCACTGAGATTTTGGTTATCTCAATAAATAGGCTACAGGTAAACAAAGACCACTCCTCCAGCAAGAAGTTTAAGTTTTCAAAGTAGGAAAATCAAGGCTTCATGGACAGTATTGCAACTAGAGTTGTTTAGAAACAAAGAGATGCCTGAAGAAAATAGATTGACCAGCAAAGTGGAATATCTGGAGAAGAACTGCATGCAGGATGAGTGGACGGTGATGATCCAATCATATATATGAAGGGGAAGAGATGCAATGTCAACCCAAGAGCACAAATTGCATGAGATTTATACCAAGGAGTGCCCCCGCAAGCAGTCTCGTTAAATCCGCTCACTTGTAAATCGACGGTTGACAGTAACTGCGGGAACACTCTCTTCAAATTCTAAAAAATCACTTAAGTTCCCTCACAAGTGGTTTCAGGTTTAAATAAAGGACAATACATGGTGATAGCTAGAGCCCACACCCTTTACATTCAAATCATAGAAAGCCACAAAAATGGCATATTTTCCTTAAAAGAACTTAAGGGTTTTGGAGGAGGTGCAAAGGGGAAAATAGATGGTCAGGATCAAAGTTCAGAATTGAAGTAGAGAGATGGACGGAGGAAATCATAGCACAGGAACACAATTCATATGGACGGACAAGATTAGATTGCGAGATCTAAGTTAGAGATAAGCAGTCAAGAATGTATATCGCAAATAAATATGCATGAGAGTTAATGTATCAGAGATTCTGGAGAAGAGCCACGTGTCAGCCATAGGTTCCATCACATATCACACTTCGCAAATATTACCATTTACCCTCCACCATGGATTTGCGATATGCGGGCAGTCCCACCTCCATTTTCCACGTCACTTTTTCCCATCACATTTCGCTAACCGCAACTTTTAAAATTTACCTTTCTGCACTTCACATTTCGCAGAAAATAACATTTAACCCCTGCTACTCCTAGCTAAACCTTGTGACATGCGATCTATGGGCAGCCCCACCTTCACCGCCATGTCACCTCTACTCTCATCGCACTTCACGAGTTTTAAGATTTAACTCTTGTGTCTCATAACAAAACTTGCGATGTGTGATTTGCGATATTGTCTGGGCCCCACCTTCCCTCTCCTCGCACATCGCACTTCACCAGTTTGAACATTTAACTCCTGCACTTCATAATAAATCTTCTGATGCGCGATTTGAGATCGGTCCCACTTTTTTTCCACGTCATCACCCCATCCAAAAATCACATTTTTTCTTGTTTTTGTCTTAAGTTTAAACACTTTGATCTCAATTTGCGATTGCAATATATGTCTAAAAGGTTTTCTCCCCTTGCTTATCATTCATTTCGCTCCATGTCTCCCATATCAATTAAACCTTTTTCAAATGGTTTCTTTGTAATTTTGCATAAAATTAACCTCCTCCATTCTATCCAAAAAGTTTCGGGTTTTTTGCCATTACTAAGGGTATTCCACCAAAAAAGGAGAGGAATAACAAAATAGTAGAAATGTTTCTATGAACTAGTTTTCTACCACTAATTTGAGCAACAAAATATTTCTACCAGGCACCATGCAGCATTCAAGGAACATCCACATTCCATTTTCACTAACGTTTACACTTTTTGTGGAGTTGGTTGCACCAGAATAGAAGAGGAGTCTTCCCATAAACTACAACATCATACAAACCACTTTGAATTGTTAGCCTTGAGGTTGTTATTTTCATTATGTCATAGCACTTTGTATTAAAGTTTTAGGATAAGCCTCATCTCTTGCACGAGATCGTAATAACTTTTGGGAACATGTTTACTCCTTTTTTGGAGATGAAAATTTATTATTTTTGTATATATGTGATAAAATGCTATGTAAAAAGGGTTGGTTGGTGGTTTTAGAATTTTTACTCCTATGATCTGTAATATGTTTTGTGAATGAAATGGAATGATACTACTAAGGACTTAATACCAATTTTTTGTGTGTATTTTATACTTGTGTTTCCATATCTCCTTTCTTTTAGTTTGAGTTTGCAAACCATCATACTGTTATGTTTTTTTATTAGCCTCATAAACATTTTATGTGTTTTATCAGTTTTAATTAGTCTCAAAAAATGAGCATTCTTGGTAAAATATATGTTATAATAGTGAAAGAGCATCATTCATTACAATTATTCTTCATGATATTTCAATGAGAATCTTATCGGACTAGAAATAGATTTCTCTCAATGGAATATTGTCAAACTACTACTTTTGTGAATTTCTACTAAACGCAGTAGATTTCTGTTTCACAGACCTACCGTTTCCTCATATCTCACAATTTCCTCTCCTAATAGGCTACAAACTTGCACTCTGCTACCACATTAGATTCCAATACCCTCATTAGTAGAACTGTGGATTTGACTGAAATCTCTTTTCAATGAATCAGAATTTATACTATCTACCAATCCCATAAAAAATATCATTAAATTGTCTTAAAGTTTAGGATGTGTCTGGTTAGGCACTAGCTGTAGTCCAAACGTTGATTCCAGCACCAACATATTTTTGTGCATCTTTCAGGAGAAAAAGGCCTTGAAACAGTTATTCTCCCGAGTCTCTTGTTTTAAATTGCTGACAATCAATTCTTGATGGTTAACAAGAATTGGTGACTTGAAGAAAACTGCAAATTTGTTCACCTGATGACTCCACAAAGAGGAAGAGGGGTTTCAAGACCTCCTTCTACAAGGAGGAATCAAATATCACTTATTGTGACACCAGTTTCTGACCTAGAGAATATAGAGATCGGATCTAGTTTTTGATGGTGAACAAAGACTAGACACTAAAGAAGATTGTGATATTTCACCTGGTGAATCCATGACAAAGAATCCAGAGGCGACTCCACTGTTTTCAGATCTAGCACTTTGATGGAAGTGATCCTCGCTAAAATATATGATTTCTACAATTTTTCAAAGATAGATGGGTTTCCTAATCCTCTACCATATAGAAGTGAATGGGAATTTTTTCTTCCAAGGTTTAGTGGACATGATTGGGAAGTACCAGCTGAGTTTTTATGGGATTTTCATTACTCGATTCATAGGCTGCATTTTGTTCATGAAGATGTAAATATTAAGTTGTTTAGATATTTTTTGGAGGGTGTAGCCCTTGATTGGTGTAGAAATATTCCTAAAAATAGAATCACTTGTTTGAAAGAATTTCATGATGCTTTTAATTCCTTTTATAAATATAGGTATCCGATCGAATGTTTCACTCCAGAATGTTGCTATCAACTTGATAAGAAAGTTGAAAGTGATGATGAACAACATAAATGCAAAGAAAACATGTTTACACAGGAAGGTATTCAAAAACCCTTTTATTCTCATCATTTTCTTCAATCATCATTCAAGAAGAGGGAAAACAACATATTATTGAGCAGCATGATGAGATATTAGGTGAACATAGTGAAAAATTCATAAATTAGCCTTTGTTTGATAATTATCCTAATGATGAAGAGTAGGTTTTTATGTCACCTTGTTTTAAAGTTTATAGTGATGATCCAATCTATGATAGTTATGAATTTGGATCCAGGGAAGAAGATGATGCTCAGCTCATACAAATTGCCGAGGAATTATCACCTTTGTTGAGAATTGATGATAAGAAAAAAAATTACGAGCCTATGTTTGAAATGTATAAATCTGAGTTGCAGGGATACAGTGCCAAAGTAGAAATTTGTGAAAAAAGTGAAGAACAATCTCTTCATAAAAGCATTTTTCTATCAGAGGAAAGCATGTGTCAGCCTATCCTTGAACTCAAAGCTTTTTTGAGTAAGTCTCCTTGTCGATTTGTTGATCCTATTGTTGATTATATGGAGTTTAGTTTTCTGAAATTATCCCTTGTTATTAGTCTTGGAATACTTCTCGTACATAGTAGCAAGTATGAGTCACATTTAGAGATTTTGCTTCATACTTTTCAGCCTTTCAGCAGTGGATGTGAAGACATGTCAGGAAATCAGTTGTTGAATTTTTTTTTTTTGGAAGTTACACTTGATCAAGTGAATTCATCTAATTAGAAGTAGGGATGTACATAAATAAGCTCACCACTCGAGCATTTAATTCATTTTTTATATTACAGTTTGATTTAGTTTTCAGTTATGTTGAAATACGTTGAAGAAGATCGAAATATAGCTTATAAATCCATTACCCAATGCCTAGGCATGCTGGTATTTTTGAGTAAATAAGCAGAATTGTTGGTTGCAGAAATAATGGCTGGAAAAGGCACTGGAACTATGGTCCTTGAAGCCTCATAGGGAGGACTTAATCCCCAATAGGAGCCACTATTAGCACTAAAAATGTTAATGGTGTAATTGCCATTATGTCACCATTTCCAAAAAAATTTCTAATGTCCTAGTCCATGTCCAAGTTTGAGTCATATCCAACAAAGGTGAAAAAGAGTCCCAAAATCAAGGTACTTTTAAGTGAATAGGCATCATTAGTGTTTTAGAGTCATAAAATAAGTTGAAGGCTAGTCATCGTTTGGATAATAAAGTTACAGCCACCTTGTTTGGAATAATAGCTACCTCTATTTTTATTTCATTGTCAAAACAATAATGCAATAAAGGGAAACTATTTCGCAGAAATGAAAGTCATATATTCCACATAGTGAAAAGTGTAGCTATTTCATTGAGACTTTGATTATATCAATAAAGAGGCTACAGGTAAACAAAGACCACTCCTCCAGCAAGTAGTTTCAGTTTTCAAAGTAGGAAAATTAAGGATTCATGGACAGTATTGCAACTAGGGTTGTTTAAAAGAAAAGTGTTGCCTGAAGAAAAGATATTAACTAACAGAGTGGGAGCTCTAGAGAAGAACCACATGCAAGATGAGCAGACGGTCATGATCCAATCGCAGAACTGAAGGGGAAGATATCCAATGGAAACCGGGAGCATAAATTGCACGAGATTTATACCAAGGAGTGCCCCTGCAAGCAGTCTCATTAAATCTGCTCACCTGCAAATCGACTGTTTACATTAACTACGGGAACACTCTCTTCAAATTACAAAAAACCACTTAAGTGCCCTTGCAAGTGGTTTTATGTTTCAATAAAGGAAATTATGTGGTGATAGCTGGAGCCCACGCCCTTTACTTTCAAATCAGATAAATCAGATAAATGGCGTATTTTCCTTAAAATAAGTTAAGGGTTTTGGAGGAGGCGCAAAGGGGAAAATAGACGGTGAGGATCAAAGCGCAGAATTGAAGTGGAGAGATGGATGAAAAAAATCATAGCACAAGAATGCAAGTTAGATGGACGAACAAGATTAGATCACGGGATCTAAGTTAGAGATAAGCGGTCAAGAATGGATATCGCAAATAAATATGCATGAGAGTTAATGGATCAAATATTCTAGAGAAGAGCCACGTGTCAGCCATAGGTTCCATCGCATATCACACTTTGAAAATCTTACTGTTTACCCTCCACCGCTCACACATAAATCTTGCAATTTGTGATATGCGGGCAGTCCCACCTCCGTCTGCCACGTTATTGCCGCCCATCGCATAACACTCATTGCAACTTTTAACATTTACTTCCCTGCACTTCGTACTTCGTAGAACATAACATTTAACCCATGTTGCTCCTAACTAAACCTTGCGACATGCGATCTGCAAGTGGCCCCACCTTCACCGCCACATCACCTCCGCTCTCATCGCACATCGCACTTCATGAGTTTTAACATTTAACTCTTATGTCTCATAACAAAACTTGCGATGTGTGATTTGTGGTATTGTCTGGACCCCACCTTCCGTCTCATCGCACATCGCACTTCGCCTGTTTTAACATTTAACTCCTACATTTCATAATAAAACTTCCGATGCATGAATCTGCGATCAGTCCCACTTCTTTTCCACATCATCACCCCATCACAAAATCACAGTTTTTCCCGTTTGTGTCTTAAATTTAAACTCTTTGATCCCGATTTGCGATTGGAATATATGTCTAAAAGGTTTTCTCCCCTCGCTTATCATTCATTCTGCTCCATGTCTCCCCTATCAATTAAACCTTTTTCAAAGGGTTTCTTTGTAATTTTTCATAAAATGAACCTCCACCATTCTATCCAAAAAGTTTCGGGTTTTCTGCCATTACAAAGGGCTTTCAACCAAAAAAGGAGAGTAACAATGGAACAATGGCAGATTTTGTTTGAAACAGTTTTCTACCACTACTCTCAATAGCAACACGTTTCTACCAAGCACCAGGCAGCATTCAAGGAACAACCACATGCCATTTTCACCATTGTTTACACTTTTTGTGAATTTGTTTGCACCATAAAAAAAGAGGAGTCTTCCCATAAACTGCCACATCATACAAACCACTTCGAATTGTTAACCTTGAGAGTGTTATTTTCATTATGTCATAGCACTTTTCATTAAATTTTTAGGATAAGCCTCATCTCTTGCATGAGATCGTAATAACTTTTGGGAACAAATTTACTCCTTTTGTGGAGATGACAATTTATTGTTTTTGTATATATGTGATAAACTGCTATGTAAAAAGGGTTGGTTGGTGGTTTTAGAATTTTGACTCATATGATCTGTAATTGTTTTTGTGAATGAAATGGAATGATACTACTGAGGACTTATTACCAATTTTTTATGTGTATTGTCTACTTTACTTTTGTTTCCATATCTCCTTTCTTTCAGTTCCAGTTTGCAAACCATCATATTGTTATGTGTTTTTATTAGCCTCTTAAAAATTTTATGTGTTTCATCAGTTTTTATTAGTCTCACACTGTGAGAATTCTTGGTAAAATATATGTTATAAGAGTGGAAGAGCATCATTCATGACAGCGTTTCTTCATGATATTTCAATGAGAATCTTGTTAGACTAGAAATAGCTTTCTCTCAATGGAATATTTTCAAACTGCTACTTTTGTGAATTTCTACTAAATGCAGTTGATTTATGTTTCACGGACCTACCATTGCCTCGTATCTCACAATTTCCTCTCCTCATAGGCTACAAACTTGCACTCTGCTACCACATCAGATTCCAATACCCTCATTAGTAGAACTATGGATTTGACTGAAATATCTTTTCAGTGAATCAGAGTTTCTACCATCTACCAATCCCATAAAACTAATCATCAAATTATCTTAAAGTTTAGGATGTGTCTATTTAGGCACTTGCTGCATTCCAAGTGTTGATTCCAACGCCAACACTACCATTCTGAAGTATTTCATGGGGCAGTGTTTAACTACCCTACCTATGACAAGGAGCTCTATGCCATGGTGTACGTTGTGAAGAAGTGGAACCATTATATGATCGCAAAGGAGACTGTAATCACATAGATCGCTCGTTACAATACTTGCAGGCCTGAAGTAAACTACAACAGACCAAGAATTACAAGTGGATGGGGTTTTTACAACAGTTTTATTTCGTGATCAATTATATGAAGGGTAGCACAAAAAATTTGTATGACATGCTTTAAATTCCACCCACATCAAATATTACAACTATCAGGACTCTTATTCACATGGAAACATTCACCCATGATGCATACAAATAAGCATATTGATAGGACTAGGATTTCAAGGAGCTATATCAAAAATTTCAGAGTCAGAATCATGTGCAAAATGGTGAAAAAATCGTTGACTACCATCTCCAGGATGGGTTACTCTACAGGCTAGATGAGTTATGTGTTCCTAAAGGTGAGTGATTGAAGCTTATTAGAGAGGCTAACACCTCCAAAATTGTAGGGCACTTTGGTGTACGGAATACCGTGACTAACTTGCAAAGCTATGTGTATTGGCCTAAGATGCAAGAGCAGGTAGCTAGGTTCATAGTAGGATGCATGCTTTGTTGTACCAGCGAGACTAATAACATGAAACATGGTCTATATCATCCCTTACCTATACCTAATAATCCTTGGGAAAACATTTCCATGGAATTTGTGGGAGGTTTACCAAAAACCAGGAAGGTACATAACTATCTATTCGTGGTATTTGAGAGGTTTAGCAAGATGTGTGTTATGATGCCCTATAAAAATACCATCAATGGGAAAGAAGTAGAAAACTTGTTCTATGGACAAGTATGGTTAAAATTTGGGATACCAAAGAGCATTGTTTCAGATGGGGATACGGTATTTCTTATTGCATTTTGGACTACATTGTGGGATAAGACAAACACAAAGTTGAAAAAATCTATAGCATTCCATCTGAAGACAGATGCACAAACAGAACTAGTCAAGAGGACTTTGGCACAAATTATCAGGGGATACAACTAGAAGCATCCAAAGCCCTGCGATAAAAATTTGGTATATATACAACGTTCTTACAATAGAGCAGTCCACACTTCTACAGGAAAGTCCCCATTAGAAACTTTTTTTGGATATTTTCAACCTTCACCTTTGGATATTTCATATGGTAAACAAGGAGTGAGGGAAGATCTGATAGGAGATGCTTTGAGGGATGAAAAAATTATAGATAATATTAGGCAAATCCATTTATAGGGACAATAAGCATTGTATAAGTCACGAAATAATTATAAGGACAACCATGATCAACATAGTACAGATAAGTCATTCAAGGTGGGAGACATAATATGGCTATAGTTGAACAAGGAGAGGTTGTAGGGGCCTGGTAAGAAAATAAAGGCTCTGGGGTATGGTCCCTTTGAGATATTAGAAAAGGTGGGTGATCATTAGTATCGACTCAGTTTACCACCATATATGTGCATTTACTCAGTTGTTAATGTAGATAATTTGAAACTCTATGAACCTTCCATGCTAGGTTAGGAAGAGGTATAGGTCATACCTTTTGTGGAGGATTTGGCATTAGATGCTCAGGCATAGTTGACAGAAGATACAATTTTACAGAAGAGGTCTATAAATATAAGATATGGGTAGCATGACCTTTGGGATATTGGATTGAATGGACAAATTACATGCAAAGCTAAATGGTACACTAGAGAGAAGGTGGAGGAAAATTTTTCTCACCTCATTCAATAAAATATTTTAGAGGCCAACAGCCTCCAAAAATGGGGAGGTGTAATCTATATTGGATCATTATATATTTTTTCATCTATACCTATTCATTCGGAGTGGAAAAAGTGGAGGAACCATCTCATGGGATTGTTTTTACCGGTGGGACCCAGTTTGGAAAAATGGGATCCAAAACCTTTCGGGAGAATTTTGGGGAATCAAATGACATTTTTTTAGGTTAAAATTTTGTTGCCTTATCTTTGCACCATCTCATGTTTTTATATACACAAATATATTTCCAATAGATCAAGAAGCGCATAAATCAGAGTTCATATGCAAAAGTTATGCCAGTTAGAAGTTGGCCTTCCTGTTTTCACACATATAGCTCGGGAGGATGCTGCATAAGCCCCCATTATTCATGGAAAAGGGGCTAGCCACATGTTTATAATGTAAATTAATCTAGAATATTCTATATTTTAACTCTATTTAGGAGTGGATGTGGTCAAAATTAACCTCTAATAGTATATCGGGTTGTGTTATAACTGAGCCACTAGGAGGAAGATGCATTCCATTCTTTCGATAGAATTTTGTCTCATAACTGAGCAAACATAGCCAGTAGAGTTAGAAGGTAGAGAAAATAGAGAGTATTTTTTCACTGTATAATTCCACGGGCTAAAGACATCACCTCTTTGTACCTAGAGGCATATTTTCTAGACAAATAAAGAGAGCGAAGTGGCCTCACCTTCCATTTGGGGTTTCTCTCGAAAGGGTTCCTAGAGAATATTTTATGTCTTATGTGTGTGTGAGAGATTATTTTTTTGTTCTCTATTTTTCTGCATGATTTCCATTCACATGCATGCACTAATTAAAGTAAAATCTAGAAATCTAGAAATTAAGTAAAATTGTAATGAAATAGAACTTTGGATTTTTAATATAATATTGTGAAATTTGTTGGACTCGATATTTGTTTCATAAACGAGAAATAAACACTTCGGATTATTTTTGAATGAAATATTGTCTTCCATGCCCAACCAAACCTTTATATGATTTTTCCATCCAATGAAGAAGGCCCCTGTAGCATTATTATTTGGTTTGGAAGCATTGTATCCATTCTACAACATTAAATTAAAGGTTTGTATTTCATTTAATAGTTTAAGAAGCCCATTGATGTCGTAAAATCTACACATACATTTTTATTATATCACAAGTGTATGCCCCTATATTTATGATTTAATGTATATGATTTAAGCTAATTAAATTGACTAACATAGGAATAACCGAGCTAGTGGGAACCACCCAAACCTAGGTTGTGAGCTCTAAATTAACCACATACTGAATACAAATCTAGTAGGACGTAGGGACATAGAAAGATTAGGAAGACTAACTAGGGTTTCAAGAACAATATATGGTATGGCCAAAAGAGAGAATGATGTTGTAAAATAAATGGTAGGAGTAGAACGCGTCATAGTAATTAATGGTAGTGAGAGCATCATCGTAGACTTCCATGAGATATTTGGTGAATATGATCCAACCTCCCCCATTTCTAAGGCTTCACTCTCACTTTGTCACTCGTCTGAATAAGTATAGGGCCAAGATGATATTTCAGAGAAGGAATTTTGCTGATAGATGAATTTTTGTCTACCACTTTAAGGATAAAACACTTAGCCCCCTCTAAATAGAAACTAATCCTCCTTATATTTGTGTGATCTAATTCCTCTAATATTTGAGTTATCATATGTCTCCATAATGGTGGTCTCTCCTCTTTTGGAGGAAGTTTTTGATGTCTTATAGATGAAAAAAAATTGGTCATCCATGATGAATATATATGTTTATTAATTACACAAGATACCCATATTTCAAACTTGACACAAATAAAAGAGCGCACCCTTGTAAAATCTACATGATAACAATAGGAAAACTAAATGGATATACGGGCCTTCTAAATATCAACCTAGGATGATCAAGGCCCAAGTCCAACCAATGAAGGTAACAGAAATAGTTATGCTAACCTTCATTTATCATCACATGTGACCTCTCAAGTGTCAGAAAGTATAACCTCCTAGGAGCATTGATTTGGTGATGTTAAAATATGTCTCAATGTAGGAACTTCCAACTACAATCACCTAGGTAGGTTCCCTAAAGAATGACAGCTAAGGTAACACTTTGCAATCAAATGAATAGGGGGGTAGTCATGGGTTAGGACCACACACATTAGTAAGAAAAATTAATCCAAAACCTATATAATTTATTATTCAAAGTGAACAATATGCCCTCACGAGATCCCCAAAAGTGTATAATACAATCAACACCAAAAATAAAGTTGAGAGGAGGCATCTCTTCATGTTCCCCCAATGTTGACTCACACTTAACTCCTACATTATAGTAGCTTCATGACAAATGATCCATGTAATAGTGGGCATTTATCACTTTCTAGTGATATCTAGTTTAAATTTTAATGGCCTTAGAGAGTTAACTCTCCAATCCTATTCCAAGGCCCTACACTTTAGTCTATGTTGGCTTTTTAGAAATGAAATTTTTTCTAGATATATTTTATTAGTACTTATTTTTAATGGTTGTTGTTACACAAAAAATATGGCGTGAAAATTTGATGGTGTTAAAGATTACTCTTAACCAATCCCAAAAGTGAAAGCTATATGATAGAAGCAAGTTATTCAATTCGCTGAACACTATGTAAGGAAGGGAAGGAGAGACAAATTTTTCTTTTCCAAACATTGAAAGAAACCTCACACCCTCTCAATTGTCACTCAAGTAGTTCAAATATTAAAAATGAATTTGACTTATACTTCACTCATCTAATCCAAGATCACCAATGCAATTTGAAAAACATAATCTCTCAAAAGTAAGAGACTAAGATTTGATATGATGAAATGTGATTTTTTACCTATCTAAGAAGGAAAAAAAAACATAAAAATATTCTAAAAAAATGTTTGGATATACAAAAAATTTAGGCAAAACAAGAAACCAATCCCTTAATGTTACAACAATCAAATACACCCAAACCAAAAAATATAAGATCTAGCAAGCACACTTGCTTTGTCTCAAATTTTCTTAAACAAGAAAGAAACAATTACTAATGAAATAACTAGATCAATATTCAAACACCTAGGACCATATTTGGATGACCAATCACCAGAAAATCCACTCAAACATCCAAACCAAAAAAATATTATTAAATAAAGGTCAGAGAGATCCAAATCCTCTCACATTGATTAGATATGATGATGGAAAGGGTTTCTAAGTTTGATCCAATAGAGATACAACCCCTTAAACCTTTGAATTCCATAAATGAATTAAAAAAGGAAGTAAAATTCTCAAATATCATCCAAAAATTCATCTTGTACTCATCATTACTCTTTCATAGAGTACAAGAGGTGATGAAAAAGTCATTATCACTCAATTGTATAAAGAAACAAGCGATGACTATAGGGATCTTGCTTTGTTGAAAACGAGGCCAAACAATGAGGCTCTTGAATGATATTTCTCAATATTTTAAGCTTATATATTTATATCTAAGAGTGTATCTAACCTATAAAATACATAAAAAAGATAGAAAACACCATACAATTCTCAAGGAATAATAAAAACGAATAAATATCAATGATTTAAGGGTAAATCTAAAGTATCTCTCCCCAATGGAATTGTTAGTTCTATTAGCCATTTTTTCCTCAATCTTTTCTATGATATTAGCACTATAAATACCTTCCAAAAAAAAATAACTAGATCAAGGTTCAAAAACCTAATACCTTGTTTCGATCACTTATCACCAAATAGACCACTCAAGCATCCAAACCAAAAAAATGGAATTAAGGGAAGGTAAGAGAGACCAAAATCCATTAAAATTTATTATATCTAATGATGAAACTAACTTATGAGTTTGATCCAAGAGATATCTATCCCTCTAAACCTTCAAAAATCCAAAATAAAAATAAAAAAGGCGATCAAATGATCATATCTCATCTGAAAATTCCTCCTACAACCATCATTACTCTATCACAAAGTATAAGTGGTGATGGACAAGGTATTATCACTCTATTCTAGAGAGAAGCAAGCAATGGCTATGGGGACATTACTCTTTTAGTAAGGGTGCTAAGCAATGAGGATTTTGAAAAATATTTCTCAACAAATTAAGCTCAAATATTTGTATCCAAGAGTGTATTTGACCTAAAAATACATAAAAGAGATATAAAGCACTAGGAAATTCTCAGGGAACAATAAAAACCAAGAAATATCAAATATTTGAGAAATATAATGGATATATCCCTAGTGGAGTTTCAAATCGGTGAACTAGATTTTTCCTAACATTTTATAAAAGTTTAACACTCTACATAGCTTCCCTAGATCAATATAGACAAAGGGTGAAAATTTCAATATACTCCCTATATCTATATTCTTTCACACAGTGACAGGTAAAGAGACAAAGAAATAGGTTTGTATACCTTTATCCTTGAAGGTTGTTGTATATCCTATCTAATGTAGCTTCTTGGAATGTCACTCTATCTCCTAAAGAATGTGACATAGCTTCTCACACCTACATCATGCACATATCACAAAATAGGAACTTAGATCTCCTACCAAGCATATAATATATATTATATCTAATGATATACATTCCAAGTAAATCCAGATACAACCAAATGAATATTAAAATTTGGGTAAATATACTAAAATTCACATTAATGAATATTGAATGTTTGCAATGCTATATTTTGGATGCAAACATCCCCTTCCAACTTCGAGATCTTGACCCCTCCTTGGTTGATAGTTTGAAGTCAAGCTCATTTTAACATGTAAATAGGTTGTTCCTAAGAATTCCACCAACATTTTCCTACAATATATTTCTGTGCTCCTCCTCTCCCATAGAATGGTCTTCCTTATATAGGATTTTCATGGATCTAGGAGGATGTGTGTAGACACGTAGGTCCAAGATAATTTAGGTTAAGGGTAAAATTATTTGACCCTTTACATGTCATCTTATCCTCATTTGAATTAATCATCTTGAAAACCCTATTTCTATAAGGTTGACCCCTTCATCACTCCTTTTCCAATGACATAAAACTATGGGGATATATCCATCACTCTAGGGACATGACATGATGGAATGATGGAGAATTGACATGTGTATTTCCAGGGACATGAGAGGTGTATCTCAACTCTCTAACTGATTGAAGATAAACTAGGGTTTCTTCTCCATCCTAAGGGTGGTAGTGTCTTTGTATAAATGGTGTACCAAAAGACACTTCCTTAGCAGTTGGTTGCTCCCTGAAAAGGAACACAAATAGATCTGGTGTTGTTAGTGGATAGACTTAGATAAAAAAGCATTGAAAAAGGTGAAAACAATGCATCTCCAAGTATAAGCTAAACAAGGAGATAAATACACAACTAATGCTTAATGAAGAAAACAATTCAACAAAATAATGGAAAAAGGCTTCCATTACTGACTTATGGTGGTTTAAGATGAATTTAATAGATGGATACTAAACACTTGAAGAGAATTCTTTGAGATATGGTGCTCAAAATCCTCAGTGAGGAGGTTCCTTTCCTCAATATCTTTGCAAGATTCTCCTCTCTCTCGAAAGAAGTATGAAGGCTCTCACAATGGTGGACTCTTCTTCTCTCAATAGGATGATGGATTTATTAGAAGAAATATGGAAAACATACTAATGCTCTTACTTCTTCTGCTTCAACAATGAAATGTGGTGTTTCTTTGATAGTAATTTTGTCAACATAACATTATCTCTTATTTTGGTTCTCTCATGGCCTCTTTATATATAATTTTTGAATCCATATTCCATCTCTTGGTTCATTAATGATAATAACTAAAGGGTAGGACACGGTGATTCCATTGAGGGTTACATATCTTCTGGGTTACTTGAATTCAATTGTCCTTGACTTTCACATGTCATGGAATCACCTTACAAGTGTGGGAAGTGGATTCAAATATTCTACTGAGTCACACTTTTATTTGACCGTGTTATCACTTAAAAAATTTCAAAACATCATTATGACAAGATTAATTATGATCATGGGTCAAAATAGGGTCTTAGGAGTCATTTCTTGAGTTTGACCAAGGGAAGTATTAAATTTTTTAAGTTTGAGCCTACCCTAGTGTTAAAGAAACTCATTTTTAAGGTCTTTCATGTCAAGTATTTCATCATTTTAGGATTCATTTAATTTCCCAAAGTTTTTGCATCAAAACTGCCCAATTAGTCAAGAAACCACAGTTTCGTAGCGCTACCTATTTAAAAAATTCACTTTGTGCTACGAAAGCGCTGATAGTTTCTTAGCGCAAACAGAAAAAAATACACTACAGGTGCTACGAAAGCACGATTTTGTAACTGTCTTGTCAGTTGAGTTGTCAAATATCAGAAATCGTTGGGAAAGGGTAGGATAGTGGCATGTTGATTTATGTAAGGATGGAATCAAAGTACACACCCATGTTTGCAGTCATCATGGTCAGTTTAGGTATGAGTGAGTCATCATTTCCAGTTATGAAAGGGCATTTGAAATTCAAATTCTTTCCTAATTAGTCACCCTCATTCCTTTTTCCTTTCATTCGTAATGTTTGAGCTCTGAGTGTCAAGCCAAACCTATGGCTGGTTCTTACAAAGTTTTATTATATCCATTTCAAGTGAGGTTGTTGTTACATTTATTCAAGAGAGGTTGATACATCCATATCAAGCAAGGCTGAAAGATTTTTTCAAGCGAAGCTGAGAGTTTCTTTGAAGAATATGGCAAAGGAAAGAAAAATTCATAGAGGAGGACAACGCTTAAGTCATGAACCTGAAGATATGAAGGAAATAGCTGTGTAATGTCCCTTTTTGAGGAACATGCTGCTCCATCGGGAACATATTAGATGTTCCATTCTTCCTTCTTCAGTGAGCTAATACTAGTCCATTTCAGAGATTAACTGTTGGGGCATTTATAGGATATGTCTCCTTCATAGAAGGGAGAGATCCTGAGGCTAGATGGCCCTTCACAGACTCTGCCTATGGATATGCAATATTCCACCTCGGGGATTTTTGCCATATGGTCCTTAAGGACGTTGTATAAGGAAGCTACTGCATAAATAAGGAAAACCACCATTGAGATGCCCTAGAAAATGTATAATATAACTCCCCTATATAAAATGAGCCTAAATAAATAACACTAGATGGGTTATTCAAATCTCCCCAATCTAGGTCTCTATAACAATGTTCAATGAAAGAGCTTACAACAATTTGCAAAACATAAATCTGGAACTCTGCAAATCTGAACATATCATGTGAGGGTAAATATCACAGCCAACATCTTATTATCGTATCAGCCATATTATAGAGAAATATCATGAGGAAAAAAGCCCTCAAGCATTAGAACCAATCTCTAATGAATAGATAATGTAATGCTGGAGTAGCTGCAGCTACACAGAAATGCCGGAAAACCATAACTGCGCAGTCTCTATGAGAGATGCAGCTGTTGAATACATAGAAAATGATAATGTGCCTAAGAGATACAAGAAAAATATCCCAAGAGAGGAAAATGGGCTCAATATGGGATTTCTAGCCAATCTCAGGGAGATTGCTAGAAATGCTGGATAAAATACAATAGTGACAAATGAATTGTCATTGCAGCTGGAACCAAATGAATGTGAGGCTGTAGCTGATTGGATATGTTGATTCCATCCTCTGATAATTCCCTCAAAGGAAAGGGGATGATCCCCTTTCACTCAAAATCACTCCTCTTGATGTGCATAAGAGTCTCCCTCAACACTACCCTCATAGAACAACGCAGTTTCTCCAAGTAACTGCGCAGTGGGAGATAGTGAATGAGTGGCCTGATGCCAAAGATCTGAAATGAATTCCAAGAGCTCTCTTTACAGCTCCTCCAAAGAATAAATCCATCCTCCTCTGAAAATGCAAGTAGGGAAGAACTTTATGAGTTCCTCTGCTGCTACCCCAGCTACACATCAACCTGCTACAAGAATAACGCTGTAACTGAAGGAGTGAGCTTGGAAAAATTTTGGAATGAGGAAATTCATCTCAATCCTCTCCTCCCATGAGGAAGAGGTGGGGGATCCCCACCGGGAACACCCCCAGTGCTCAAGAGCACTGCAATCCTACTAAACAGCCCGGATATGAAAGTCCTTGGCCTCACCATGAAATTTCTGAATGAGCTGCTCCTTCGTTCTTATAAAGAAAATGCACTCACTTTCACCATAGGTCCCACAATTAGGGTTTTCATTCACTTTTGAATGCTTTCCCTCCAAAAGCTGCATTATCTTCTCAAGCAAGCTAACCCTCTAAAGCAGTGCTGTTGACTTGGTCAAAATAGCCAACTCAAGGTGATCATCATCATGTTCACACCATGGGGTGTTTATTCAGCTGCTTTATTATTTCTCCTTTCACACAAGTAGTGTTATTCTCCATCAAAAGGGGCTAAGGTGTCTCCTTTCCCATTTTATTAATCAAAAATAAAATGTGCAACTATAATGTCCATTTTAGCTTAAGGCTAAAAATTGGGGACATTACAAACTAAAGACCCAATAGTGATGGAAGCATTCAAAAGAGCAGGTTTCCTACGGTTTTGTGAGAAGTTGCAAGGCTATCACACACAGGTTTCCAAAGAATTTGCTATGAATTTCAATGGAACAAGCACTAAAGTCAGGATGCTAAGTGTGTCTATCACACTAGAGGTCATTGCTACTGTTACAGAGATACCAAGAGGTCAAGAAACCTGGTTCAAAGGGTTCAAATTTTATATGGAGCAGTGTAAAGAGTTCATGAATCCTGAGCACACCTACATGGATATTAACAATGCTATCCCTAGAAGCCACATCAAATATAATTACTCAAAACTTCTAGTCAACATTCATAAATATTTTACCTATGAAGGTAGATATCACAAGGTTTATTCATATCATTTCAAATTGCTTATACACTTCACTGGTAATATTTCACTTGATTTACCTTTTTATCTGCATAGAAGTCTTGCAAAGATGGCTAATAAGGTGCAAGAAAATTCCAAGGGGTGTGAAACATCATTATTTCATCATGGCTTAATGAAATTATTAATTTTAGATGAATTTCAAAAGATAGGCAGAGATTGGTAATCATTCTTGTTTATAAATGGTTTTGAATTGGAAACCCTAACTCCTGCAAGAAACCCTAAAGCTAAAGGAGTTCCATCACCACCAGTAGCAGAAATAAGTCAACCTAGGGTTGCAAAAATAAAAGAACCTGCAAGACTAAAGCTAAGAAAGAAAACTAAGAAAAGGGCAGAGCAAATGAAAATGCTTGATACACCAATGCTCCCACTTGCAAAATAGAAATAAAAGGTTGTCAAAGATGAAAAACATAAACAATCTGTCAGCAAACAGGGGACCAAAATAATAACTAGAAGTCAAGTAGTGGTTTTGAAAGGAAAGATAGTGGCTATAGAATACAACTAAGTAACAAAGGGTACTCTAGAGGATATTCTTCATGCCATTGACATAGAAGAAAGACCTATTGTACAAGCTGAATTCATAAGGGAAGATGAGCAGAAGTTGAAAAAGGTCAAGTCTACAAAGAGTTTAGATTTTAAGGGGGAAGATGCAGGTTACATTTTTCAAGCAAGAAAGCCTATGACAAGGCATGCTAAGAAATTAATGGAAAGCAATAGTGAAGTTAAAAAGCCCACTGAGTAGCTAAATCACCTAAAGAGATTATTGATCTCTCATCACCTACAATGAATCATACAATCAATAAACTAAAAATGGGAAAAGAGAAAGTAACAGAGAAAAGAGAGCTTCAGTGCCTTGAGGAAAAGTTAAACTTGGAAAACCAAGAAATTGTTGTCATGAAAAAGAGAGCTAGAAAACACAGTGCCGAGAAAGTGCAGTTTAAAAAGGATGAAGGAAATGTGGGAAGGAAAAGTTGATTCTATTCCTTAAACTTTAGAAAATATAGAGCAACCTTTCAAGTGGACAGTTCTAGCAATAAAAGAGGCTAAGTTTGTCAGAATAATAAACACCCATCTGAGAGCTACTAATGGAAGACTTAAAGACCAGGTGAAGGATTTAGAAGAGAATCTAGAGTTAATTCATGATGATTTAAAGAGCAGAGGCATTAAAATGACAGTCATAGAAGAACCAATAGGTCAACCAAGTGTAAATGAAGAAGGAATGCCTCAAGGAAGATAAAATGAAGTGGTTATATAGTTTGTATGGTTTGCAAATACTGAAGACAGGTATATTTTGAGTTTATGGGGAAAACTATAGTTTTCACTTTACAAATTTATGAAAAATATTCATACTCAACAGTTTCGTAGCACATTCAGTGTAAAAAAGAAGAAAAGCGCTACGAAACTGTTGTAGCTGCCTTTTTTTCTTATTTTGGTCAGTATTTAAGGTGTTAAAAGATGAGTTAAGAGCTAAAATTACTTTGAAGGGTGTGTTGAAAGGTGATTAAAATGATGCAAGAGGAACAAGTTAAGTTTTTGGAGAATAAAGGCTTGAAATGGCAGCGCTACAGAAAGCGCTACGAAACTGCTGTCTTTTCATAGCACAACATATTCCAGCCTTTTGGACAGTTTTTGAAGCATTTTTGGAAAACTGGAGGCTAGGAAAGAGTGATGGGAAATTTCAAGCTAATATTCAACATCCAAGGACCATGAAAAGAAGATTAAATGATGGTCAGAATGTTTAAAGAAAGAAAAATATCCTATGCCTAAAAAACAGGATATAGTTTACTGCTTTTGTGGAGGTCAGCAAAGTGGTCATGAAGAACTGAATATCATTATCCAAATTCAACCATGTGATGATACACTTGTAAATAATGTAATTTAAAATAGATAAGGTTGTTAAAGATAGTGATAAGGAGTTTGAGTCCTTTTCGAAATAGGACTGTTAAGTAGGATAGGTGTCTTTTTGTAATAAATTCCATGTTTTATGGTTATGGAAAGTGTTAGTGGACAAAAATTCAATGTATCTAGCCTAGAGGAAGATAATTTTATGATTCAAGAGGTCTATTAAAGGCCACGAGGTCGAATTAGTCAAGGGTTGGACATTTTTGGCAAAAGACTGAGCTTTTTGTGAATTCATTGTTTCAGCTAATACAGAGATCTTCTACTTGACCAACTTGAGATTCTTAAGGGGTTTTCAGTGCTTTCCTATTCTATTTGTGTCTTTTATATATCTCATTTGCAGTGGTGTTCATCTATATTACTTAGAATTCATCTATTAGATGCTCTGACTTCCTGTATAAGTGAACTGGCTATGTTTTTACATTTTTCATGTGTGTGTGCCTTATGACTAAAAACCCTGATATGCCTCAACTTCCATGTTAAGTAGATTCACTGAATTACTGAATTTCTTTGACTCCATAAGCCCAATGTATACATTTTGATGTGGTTCTCAACCTACATCTATCATTTATCAGTTTATTTCCTAAATAGAGTTAGCCATCTATATCTTTATCCATATCATTAACCTTTTGAGAGAGCCCTCTCAGGCTAAGGAGGCTAAGCCTCAATAAAAAGATTAGGTTTGAAATAGTTACATGAGATTGTCTAATCAAGTAGCCTATCAGGTCCAATTTTTTTATAACAGAATGAACGACTTTCAAAGGAGCTATTGCACAACTATCGAATGGAGAGACATGCATTCCTAAATTTTTTAATTCCATATACATTCGACCTTAGGAGAAATTAATCTTTTTGAACTTTCATAATGTCTTCGGCTAGAAAATATTCACCTATACTTTTTTCTAGATGAATTTGGGTGTCTTTTAAAGTGTGATTTTCTGGTGTTAATATTTCCCCCTTGATGTATGAGATTAGGAGAAAACATATAACCAAAATACATCACGTTTTTTTTTTTTTGGCTGCGAGTATGATTAATTCTTTGAGAGAGAGAACAACTTGTTACAGAGATGAGGAGGGAAACCGTTAATTGAAGATAAAGGATAACCATGCTCTGAAGAAAAACTAACCAATAATAAAAAGTGTTTATACGAGGAAGGAATTTCCCATGCTTGTTATGATGACTAGTGATGAATTATTACAATCATACTTAAAATGGTTTTGTCTAGTCAATATTGTAGTAGTCGACATGTTGATGGTTGATGATGATAATTGTTGATGCCCTCAAGGGTGTTTCTTGACAAATAGAATGAATTTGGTGCCCTAATGCATAAGAAAGGTAAATAAATTCTTGAGTTAGGTGCTTATGTATGCATGGATATTCGAATTTGGGTACCTCCCCCTCATCACAATCTAAGCATTGTTGAATAAGGTGCTTAGTGATATGTGGGTCTTCGTACAAATGAAATAAGTACAATGTTCACTATGTATGACCCCACCTTGACATGAAATTTTTTTTTGGTGTAGAATGTCAGGGGGATTGATGAAATCAATGGGAAATAGTGATTCCCATTATGTCGCTTGAGGATTTCCCTTAATAGGGGGAGTAACCAAGGTATAGCCTCGATCCTGGAATATGGGTGTTGAAGTCGGTAGGATAGAAGAGTTAATTGCATGAAAATTTTGATTTGGGGAATCAAGATATCAAATAAAATAATATTGTAATAGGGCGATTCAATGAGGCATGATAATGAAAGTTAGCTATATCAATGGATATGGATAGTTGGTTTGAGTTCATAGTTGTAATGAAAGTGGTGGCAGTAAAAATAAGTTTTCTGAAAGGGATGGCCCTAGAGTCGGTAGGACTTCCAAGGTAGGTGTAAGTATATTTTGACTGGTGTGAATGGGGTAACTAAATGTGGATTATGTGTGAGCTCAGACCAAGGGTAACTAGAAAATTTTGTTGGGTATAAGAAATGAAAAAATGTGTGGGAACCTTTTTCCTAAAAAAAATTGTACACTTTATAAAAGAATGTGAAGGAAGTTTGGATGTACAAACAGAAATATGGGTGCCCCATAAAAATGGTGATCTTCAGAATGATGGAGCTTTGGTGTTATGGGTTGAGGGCAGGGGGGGGGGGCATTGGTTGGTATTAGTATGGAGTTGATGAGGCAGATGAAGTGACAAAAATGAGATTATGTTGTATGGGGGAATGGTAGGCCCAATGTAGAATGTGGAGGTGCATTCGTCTTGATCCATCCCAATTGAATGGGGTGTCCTGAGAAGGTGATATGGTGTGAAATACATTAAGAAGAGAATAATGAGGTTGATATTCATGGCATGCAAGTGAAATGGATCATGGGCCTGAGTAAATATTCATATAACCCAATAGTATGTGGGGGTTTATAACATGCGGTGATCCATGAGTAGGAAGGTTCTATCGATTGGCATGGATTTGTACCATGTGCAAGGGGATGTGGTGGTAATCATGGTCAAGATGATGGACCCTATGGTGTATTTCAAGGAATTGATTTCAGGATATAAAAATAGTTTGTAAGAAGCCTATCATGTTGAGTGGTGAATGATACCTTCTCTGGCCACTAGGGTGTTGATCGTAGTAGGGATTTCATGGTGTGCCTGTAATTTCAATTACCAATACCCTGAGTGAAATCATCTTGTTAACATATGAATAATCTGATCAGTTAAATAGGATGAATTGAAAAGAAAAAAAAAGGTGCAACTAAAGTAGTACTCTGAGTGTGCAGCAGGCCCAAAAATGAGTTTGGGGTAAAAATGGAATGGAGGTTGCCATTATTAATATGATGTGGTCCTCATCATTGTGTCTTTGATGTTTTTTAAATTTTATGTCTTAAGCTCCTATACTGAGCTCTAGAAGATGTCAAAAAGGGTGATATATAGGGAAAAGTGGGACCTATTCCACCTTGTTTTCACTTTATATTTTGGGAGACCAGAGATGTTTTGGGAGTTGTTTCTTGTCATTGTAGTCATCCTGTGTAGCTTGGAAGTGCACAGGGAGAGACAGGATAGAGGAAATAACCCAACCTCTTTCAATTTGGTATACTAGGCTAGGTAGATCGTACAGGGGTGCCTTGAACAACCTTTTTTAGGGTGGAAAAATTCAATCACACACTCGACACCAAAAAATGATGATAAAACAATGCAAATTATGGTTCCTACAAATTAGGAAACAAATCGTATGTGGTCTTTTATGTCATCAACATTAGGTGGTGGTATAATTTCTATAATGGTGGTTTGATAATGAGTGGGAGGAAGTTATTGCGACCTTGTTGGTTCACAAGGAGAAAAAATTTCTTCCTAAATAGGAGGCCGAAACTGAATCTTAAGTTATCAAATTTTTTGTAACAAATGACATGCCTCAACACTATGAGAATTACTTGTGCAAATGTTGCATGTATGGTTCGTACTAATAAAATAGATAGTGTCGGTGTCAGTACAACTCATAGTATGAGATGATGACGCATGGTTAACATCATGATATGGGGCATCCTAGAGTTATTTCGACCTATGGATCTTAGTATTAGCATGACGTGACTTCCTAGTGTGGGTTTGTCTCAATGTTGCTCACATTACTCAAAAATTTGGAAGGTACTAAAAATTCCTCGTGTGATGTGCTTGAGAGAAGATGTGGCAAAAAAAATTGTGTGAGTCTCTCTTGGTTCGAGAGATGGATTTGAGGAATATGGATCACTAAGTGAAATACGTCTTTAAACTTACCAAATTCCTATAATTCATTCACTAGGTGGTTGGTCCTATCACATAGGGGGCATGTAAGGGGTGATTTTGACTAGGAGGCTTGAGGACGTCTGGTCATTTTTCCAAATCTAGATCGGTGATGGTGAGAGGAAAATTGATGATGAGTGCTTGGTTGAGATTCCAGCGGTATTTTTTCCTCAAACACACATAAAATGAACATATATACTTCATCCCCTATTGGTTTGGTGTGGTCCAATGACTCGGTATCTGATTCGACTAATTCATAGTTTTCAACGATGAATCGATGCATGAAATATAACTAGTGAGTGTTGTTATTTCACCAAGAGTGTTGAAACTCCCAAGGGTTACTCATATTTACTTATCAACCTGGGGTTCAAACAAACTTATAGGTTCCAGTGCTATATGCACAACAAATGGATTCAACTCATGCCACCCTCAACTAGGTATTTTGGTTAGGAGTACTTCAAGGCCATTCCTTCTACTTGATTAAAGTGCATCTAGATAATGTAAAGCATGGGATTTATTCTAGTCCAAGAGAAATGGAATGTCTATCAAACTCCTAGTTGCAATCGACAATGAAAGAAAAGCATAAACAATTAACCTAGCTGCAAAAAAAAGGAAACTATGATATGGGAAATCATTCATCTAGCTATCTACTTATTTGTAGTAATGAAACTATTCTATCATCACACAGTTCATGAAAGCATAAACCAAATGATATCTACTATTTTATTCAACTTGTACTTGCATATGAAATTCAATCTAATTCTGAAATGAAATAAAACCCTAATTCCTACTATGTTTTTACAGCTAGGAAGGAAGGATCTTTGGAGTGTCCTAAGAGTCTCTTCTAAAAATAAATTCAGAGCTAGGGGCTAATTTCATCCTATTATAGGCTAAACAATAAAAAGGGAACTGAACTGGGATAAAGAGGTGACCTACAACATTGCTACAGGATGTCCTATAATTGAAACAGGATGTCCTGAAGTGCTACAGGAAATGGGCCAGAAGCGTTTTAAGGATGGAAAAGGTGCAAGAAAGGTATTGAGAGGTGAGAAAATGTGTTGTGAGGTGAGGTATAGGTGGCCAACACCTCCAGCCAATCTCAAAACTCTTGGGAGGTCTTTTTTTCACTTTGAAGGCTACTCACGGCGATCGTGGTGAAGGCAGTTTCACAAAATAGGGTTTTGGTGGAAGATTTGGAGGTTGGAGAGAAGGAGGATTAAAGGGATGGAATAGTCCTTTCCCTGCAGTTTTAGACATCCCTGCAATCAATACACACATTCATTCATTGATTATTGAAAAATTATCATGTTAACAAGTTGAAAAGATGATTTGAATGGAAAAACCCTACATAATATATGTTGAAATATAATCTAACACAAATCCAAATCCTAACTTACAGTAAGAATATTATGAACATAATAATCACACTATCTACCTTTCCAAGAAATAATAAACAAATTTTTATCTGTGGCTGGAGATCCTTCTCCTCAAGTGTAATATCCCAAAATGGAAAAGATAGGAATATAGAACATAAAACTGGAAAATGCAGTGATACATCAACACATAAAATGAGAGTAGATCATATAGCCTTCTTATTAACCAATATAACAGAAAATGTGTACAAGATCTTGAGGAAAAATACACTCAAGCCAGGCTATACAAGCCTCTAAAAACCCGATACATGAAATATGAAGAAAAACTGCTATACAAGAATGATGGAGGTTAAGAAAATGCATTTTCTGCTGGGGTTAACTACTGCTGGAAAATTTAAATACATGGATCTGATGATACAGTGCTTAGAAAATGTCGGGATCAAATATCTAGGCTTTCTAACACTATTCCAAGACAACCTAGAAAGGATTTCAGGAAATACACAAAATGAAAAATGTACCAAATGTGGCCCTAGGGCTGAATAGTGCTCTACAACTGGATCACTGATGGGAGGTGGCTGATATGATATGAAAATTTCTGATATCCTTCCTCACAAACTTTCCTGATGAAGGGTTTCTCCCCTCACTTGAAAACAGGGTCAAGAACTTGGGTACTTGACCTCCCACTGCAACTGCACTGCAAAATAATGCAGTTTCTGGAGGAGACTGTGTTGTGGGTGAATGCTACTTATTGGCCTGTTTCCAGATGGTGTAATATAGTTCAAAGGACTTCCTTGCTAGCCTCCCAGATGAAGGGTTTCTCCCTCTCTGGAAAACAAGCTCATAAATTGGGTCTATCAACCCTCCACTATTGTTTCCTTGCAAAACAACACAATATTGAAGGAGAATGCACTGTAAATGATGGCTGAAGATTGGCCCTATGCCTAATAGTGGAAATTATGCTCAATGAACCTCTCCTGAGTAGGCACTCGAATTCCATTGAGGATGAGGGTGGGATTTTTGCTTGGAAACACCCTTGTGCTAAGCGTGCAAAAAGTCATAAAATACCAATACAATATCAATATCCTGAATGCCCTCTATGGTTGTCATCCTCTTATTTATATTCTTGGTTAGCTTGCTCACCCTGGGTCCCACTCATTAAAGAATTTAATCTCATGCATACACTCCTCCTCTATGAATGCGCTATCCTCCATTAATTCTCCACTACCTCCATAAAAGCACTATTGATTTGGTCAAACTTGACCCTGTCCACATGAGTTAGCCCCTGTTGTGTCATATTCACATGAGAAGTGGTTTTATTCCTACTAAAGAGATTTATGGGTTTCTCTACCCACTTATTCACCTATCCTAGTATCAAAAGAAAAAATTAATATTCCAACTAGCTGAAAGCTAGTTAGGAATATTAGATCAAGCTCCCATGAGAGAGGTGAGGAAGAGAGGCTACAAGCACAATTTTGATGGATTTTTGATGTTGCTAGAATGTAAATAGACTAAAAAATAGGTTGAAACATAAAGAGATAATATAAATACACAAGAGGGACTTGGCCAATGGATTGGGAAATAACCCAAAAGCATCATCCCTCTAAGACTAAATCAAATGGAACAAGCAGATTCTCATTATTATTGCATAAAAAGGTCTAGTACATCATATGATAGTAAAAAATAACACTAAATGAGAGCTCAAGAGCTACCTAGCTTAATACAAAGTTTGAATCCTAGTCAACTCTTTCATATTATTATTTATACAAATAGGTAGCTACCAACATCTCCCTAAAAGGTAGGAATAACTCCTCCTTGATCTCGGAAAAGTGGATCTTGGGTCCTCATAACTGTCACTTTTCTTGGTTTCCTTTGCCTTTGAGCTATTGGGAGAGATATCAATGTGATATTGGCTTATTGAGAGAGTTGAGGAGGTGGAAAAGCCTCCTACAATCTCTCCTTGTTGTCTACTCTAAGCCCTTAGGTGGAAAATATCTCAAAAATAACCTCATTTCCTGCAATTAATTCAGATTAGGCAACAAGACACAAAAAAAATCATACACCCTTCTCATTAAGCATAATATGAAAAAAATGTAAATAAATGTGAGAGGGAGTAATTTAAAAGTTGAAGTATGGAATTTTAACCATTTAAACTATACCTAATGATGAGCCTCAACATCACCCACCTACTGAAATGGTTACTCATCCTCTGAGAAACTCAGTCCTCCTTGCTGATCCCTTTCAAAGCCCAGGTGGCCTCTCTAACATTCCAAGGCAGAAAAGAGGGAGTTTCTTCTGGTGGGTATAATCCTTCATTCCTTTCTTCCACAACCCACTCCTTTTATTCATGTGTCTGATCTCTCCCTTCATGCAACCCAACCAACAAAGGTGAGCTAAGCTTCAAGCCTATCCATTGTATCTTCATTATTTGCATAGCTTGTTTGTATAAGGGTGCTCTTTCCAATGCATTTATCATTCTCTTAGGGGAATTATATTCCCTCAATTGTAGGCTAAGTGGTAAGGTGTGCCATATTCTTTGACATGCCTACAAATTCTCTTCTCCTAGAAACCTGGATATATCATCAAAGTGAGCAATGGCCTGACCTTGTGTCTCAATGTATCTAGGTGCCAATACATCATCATTTGAGTTCAACTAATTGTTACTAATGATCCCCCCGGGGATTATTAGTTTTGATCTAATCTGTAGGGGTTGTCTTTATTATATCACCATGAATATTTTAGTCCCTGCTACTCTCTCTTATTCATGTGTTAGCTAGGATGCTAAAGCCATTAATTTCATATCACCAAACCTAGAATTTGGCTCCCAGTTATTCATATCATATAAAATGAGGTTGTGCATGTATAATTATACCATACTGGCCCTCTCTCCTCCATTACACTATTTTCAGAAATCAATGAATTGTTTATAGCTTTGAAAGGGTAGGGAGCCATGTTGAGCTAAGGTTTTTATTTCGAATTGTACCCATTATTCTTTTGGGTAGAATACATAGGAATTTGGAGGTTTTCTATATTGCATGACCTCCTTTCAAAGGTTTGCCATGGTGGTAATTTTATTCTCCATTTCCTGTAGCTACCCCTACAACCTCGTGTTTTCTTATTGTGCTGCTTGCAATTGCTATTTCATCATAGCTTATCTGATCCTTGCATTAGCAAGCTCTTTTCCCATTTATAGGAGCCTTTCTTCCATCAACCCCACATCCTAAACATCCTTTGATTTATCCATCTACATCCACTTGTAGGTGCTCCCTCTTTCTCTCTCTAGCTCATGTAGGAGGGGGGTTGTGAATTTATCATGGATTAGTATTCCTCCCTCAATGAACTTATAATAGGATCCCAAATTAGGTTGTGGGGTAGGTTCTTCAAATACTGCGATTTGTCTCTCAATTGTTTGTGAGGAGGCTACTATATTTTGGAGTTTGCGTTTAGCTTGTATCCCCTCTTGAACCTCATGTCCTTACATTTGTGCACTCTTCCCTTCAATTTATGCCCTCTTCTCTTCTTGCTCCCCATCCTTCTCTTCTTGTAGCATCGTTTGAGTTTCCTATAACATGCTCTGATGTCAGTGGGTGCTTCTGGATATTTGAAGGGTGATGCTCTAGTGGTGTACCTCCTCACATAGGCTATGGGAGCCTTATTTTTTGGCTTTGGATAGGTGACCTCCTCAATATTTCCCTCATTTGGCCCTATCTATTTTTTTACTGGGGACCCCTCAATGGTAATTGGAACTTTTGTGGGCGTCTGGGGTCTATCTTGTCTTATTCTAGTGAATTTCCTTGTTTTAAATTACAGAGGTTTTTTTTGGGACTTTTCTTATTTTATTTCACAGGAGTGACCAAGGTAGCTAAATTGGTAGCCAACTCATCTTGAATTTTCCCTGGTGACAGACTAGTTTGTTAGGGGGGTATCTCAGTTTCCATTGGTACAGTGTTTTGTCTAGGACTTAGGGCCTCCTATTATAACTTCTCTTTATCTTCTTCCTTATCATATGTTTCCATTTATTCTTCTACCTCTTCTTATTTTTCTTCATGTGTTTCCATTTTTGTTGTCCTCTCTGCCTCTTATTATTCCTTTGATCTGGTGTATCTACCCCCAATGCTAAATACTTGGGTTTCCCTAGGAGTAATTCTCTGAACTTAGACCATGGGAATTTTTTTTAAGTTTTTTAGGGAATTCCTCCACTATCAGCTTAATAAGGCCATGATGGGCTAAGTGTTGATGCTTCCCTTATCTAAATTTTTGGTTCATGACCCTGATGGACTGGAGGAGGAAGTAAGGTACATTCAATCACTAGTCAAGAGGAAATTTTTCTTGGTATCTGAGCTCATGCAATAGCCTAAAATGATAGCCATATACTACACATAGTCTACCTTCACAGGAGATGTATCTTAAGCTGTTAAAGGCTACCTCATCCCATTGGTAAGGAAATCTTTCTCTTGTAACCCCATTTTTATCTTCCATAGGTCTCTCCCTGGACCTAAAGAAAATTTTATTTTACAGTGGAACTAGTGACTCTGACTTCCCTATTCCATTTGATGCATAGGGGCAATGTGGTTACTCTATTGATCACTTCAGGATTGATGGTAATGGCTAACCCCCTTATTGGAGTTGTAGCTCTGACATTTGATTTGGAATTCAAAGCCATAGAAAAATAAAAAGAAACTTCATGACCATATCCTTTTAATAATTCAAAGAATCCTAACCACTAATGTATCCTAAATATGTCTACTACAAGAGGGTGAAAATTAATCATTCTGGTGTTGGTAGGTTCTCTCCTATTGAAACAAACCCCATATATTCTTATTTCCCTTGACAAGGTGTAGGGAAGGTGTTCTTTATGGAATTAGTGTTGAATTCAATGGTAGAAGAGGGCCACAAAAACAAATTCTTATCACTCCAACTCTATATACTAGCCCTCTATTTCCCTGAAATAGACCCTCCAATTCCAAATTTTTATGACTATTTACTGCAAATTGTTAAGATAAATTGTGTGAAATTATGATGGATAGGTGAGGTGATGGAAACTTACTTCTCAAACTAATTCTCAAAGTTGAAAAATGGGAGTTTTCTAAACCAATTGGGTCTATTGTTGTGCATATATACCTCCTTGTCCTTCTCTAGCACCCCTGGGCTCTTCCTATAGAAATGAAAGACTTCCTGTAGCAGTTACAGGACTTCCTGTAGGAGTTACAAGACTTACTGTAGCACTGTCTTGTAACTGCACAGGATCACGGTATAAAGCTCCTCAATGGCTTGCAAGATTTTTCCTCTTTCAAATTGATCTTGGAATGGACAAATGTACAAGGCGAAGCACACTCAATTACCTTTTATGCTATTTCGAGTTGGCTTGGAGAGTTGTGCTAACCTGTCCCTTGCATGGTTTTTCCTCATTTGGAATGTTGGTCCCACTCATATATATCATTATATTCTCCCTCGTAATCAAAAACCACTTCTATTGATCATACAATAGATTATTTTATAGCTACACATTGCATGAGGACTCCACCATTCACTTTTCATTTAACTGGTGGAGGGTGGCCAAGTTAACTGGCCACCTTCAACTTATTAAAGTTTCCCCTCTTCGACATTCATTCATTTAGTCACTTATGCATAATTAAAGGGTGAGAGAGTGGCATACCTAAGCCTCACCTCCTTGTTTAGTTGTTGCAGTATGATGCATGCTTGAGCTAGAGTTGGAGTGGCATCAACTGAGTTTGTATTGTTGCTTGAGCTTTTGTTGTGTATCTTCATTCCTTTTTAGGTGTTTTATCTTGATTTGTTTGTTGTGTGACGGTACCTTGCTGAGTGTTGAAGTGCATGTTTTATGGTGGATGATCCTTCTTGGATTGACATTTTTGTCATCGAAATCATCTCACAAGTATTCTTGGTCTTCGTGAATGATAAAAACCATCTTCAGGGCTTTTCGGGTGCTTACACAGGGCTTCATGTAATAGCATTATTCTTTTCTTGTTTTTGACTCTAAATTTGCATGAGTGATGAGGGAGAGTGTGGATAGGTATTAGGGTGATGGTAGGAGGATTATAGGATGATGGGGAAGAGGTTTTCCCTTGGAAAATGGAGTGAAAGAACTCTTTGTTTTCCAGATAAAAAAAATAAAAAATAAAAAATTAGAAAGGTGACAGAATGTAGGGTTTGAAGGAAACATCCTTGTGCTTGAGATGGAGGAGTGATGAGAAGGTAGTAGGAAATGATGGTAAGAATATTCCCATCAACCTTTTTATACCTCAAGGCCCTTGTTGGTTGTTATTTTTCCTTGATACATCCTCCTATAGCTCACTGTAACTTCTTGTAGTAGCACAGGAAATTCCTATAGCACCTCATAGAGGGTGAATTTTTATTTTATTTTTGAGCTCAAGGATGGTGTGGATGGATGTAGAGGTGAATTTGGATATTGAAGAGAGAGTGGATAGGTGGAGGTGTGAAGATAAATGGAATAATTCCATTTCTTTATGAGCATGACAGGCCATTGTTCATAACCCTGAAACACAGAACAAAAAAGGTGAGCAGTCATGATGTCATCCTTGTTCTTTTGTTTTTTTTTGTCTTTTTTTTTGTTTTTTTTGAAGACCAGTGGGTTGCCTTAGAAGAGGTTTTCAAATAGGTTTTCACTCAGGGATATTTTATTTTCCGTTTCTTTCTTTCTTGCTCTAGTATTTCCCCAAAGAGGTTTTCAATCTTGGATTTGGCCTTGGATGCCTCATGGAGGTTTTCACCCCGGAGTATTTATTTCATTTTTTTTCTTAGGAGGTTTTTGGACTGGAAGTTATGAGGCTCCCAATTACATTTACGTCCCTACTGATGTTTTTGATGAAATCTACCTTGGAAATGGGATTTTCTTAGACCTTTAGCCTATAACCATTGACAATTAGAGGAATCCACTCCTCATCAATGGTTCTGATCTGAAAATCTCCATTGTCATGGAATTTCTCTATTAGATATGGGCCTAGCCATCTTGTCATCAACTTCCCTTTAAATTTCTTGAACCTGGAGTCATACCAGTTACAAAAAAGTGCAATCTCCTTCCTTGTATACTTTATCCTTGATGTGCCTGTCATGCCAAGCCTTCGTCTGCAATTGTATGACTTTAGTGTGCAGGAGGGCCTGCATTCTGAATTCATCTAAACCATTGAGTTGAAACATCATTTCCTTTTGTGCCCTTGTGATATATAAATGCAATCGAGATGACATTATGAGATTGTTATATTCAATTTCAATAGAAAGAAAATCTTTATTCCCATAAAATAGGTCATATGGAGTAAACCCAATAGTTGTCTTCCAGGTGGTGTTATATGCCCAAGTTGCCTCCACTAATTTGTCTACCCAATCTTTCCTGCTACTGCTCACTACCTTGGTGAGGATACTTTCTAGTGCTCTATTGGTAATCTATACTTGCCCATTTGCTTGAGGGTGATAAGCAGTAGATGTTTTGTGCTTGATGTTATGTTGCCTGAGGAGGTTCTCAATCAAGTTTTATGTGAACTGAGCTCCTTGATCAGTGACTATATCCATTCGATACCCAAATTTGTAGAACACATTTTCTCTTAAGAATTCAACAACATTTTCTTCTGTTGCTGCCTTGAAAACATTTTTCTCAGCTCACTTTTTCAAATAATCAGTGCATACTATTATGTATTTATTTTTCCGGGATAGTGGATCAATTGGCCCAATGAATTCCATGCCCCCCTTGTCAAATGGGTCCAAGGCCACCTCAGGTTGTAGAGGAATTGCATCCCTGGGTGTAGGTTTTCCCATCCTTTGATATAGTCACATTTGCTAGTATATCGTCTAGCATGTCGATGGAGAGTAAACCAATAGTAGCCAGTTTGAAAGGCCTTGAAAATTGTCCCCTTAGCAGAAAAGTGTCCCCACAAGTCCCATCATGACATGTTGAGAGGATGTCAAAGGCTTCCTCCTCCCTGACACATCTCCTTAGAATCTAATATAGTCCTAGTTTGAAATGATTTCCACCAATCCAAGTGAAAGGGATGCTCTTTCTCACAATTCTACTCTTCTCCCTGGATGAAATATTTGGAGGGAATATTACAACAACTAGGTAGTTGGCTATGTCAGAAAAATAGGGAAATATTACTGAGATATAAAATAAGTGTTCATATTCAAGTTGGTCATCAATCATCTCTTCATTATCTACAAATAAAGTGAGTCTAGAAAAAAAAAACTACAACATTTTATGTCCCAAGCTTATCAATGATAGTTAAGTCAAACTGTTACAACAATAATAACCACCTAATAATTCTATCATTCACATCAAGTTTTTTGATCAATTATTTAATTGTTTCATGGTCAATATGCACAAATTTTTTGTACCTGGTAATATAATGTCTGAATTTATTCAAGGAATGGACAACAAATAAAAAATATTTCTGAGTGACAGTGTAGTTCAATTTAGCCTTAGACATATTTTTGTTGATGAAATAAATGGCATAAGGTAACTTATTATCCATTTTTCCAAAATTCCCCCCTCAGCTTTATCTGATGTATCTGTATGGATATGGAAGGGAAGATCCCAGTTGGGACCTCGAAGTATAGGGGTAGTGGTCAACTTTTCCTTTATGATTTCAAAGGCTTATTGATAAATACTTTACCAATAGAATTGAGAGTCCTTGGCTAGAAATACAAACAATGGTGAAGAGACCTTGCTAAAATCCTTGACGGATCTCTTATAGTAACTAGACAATCCCAAGAAAATCCTAACATTTCTCTATTTCTAAGGAGTAGGCACCCTTTTTATGATAGAGATATTTTTTGGGTCTACCTGTATCCCTACCTAAGATATGGAGTGGCCAAGGAAAATCCTTTCCTTCCTCAAGAATTCACACTTTCTAGGACCCTCTTGCAAATTAGACCCATAGGGAGTTAAATCATCAATGTAAATTTCCATAGAATCATGGACAAGCTCAACAAAAATGCTCAGGACTACTCACTAAAAAGTGGCAGGGGCATTGCATTGGAATAATGGAAGAAATCTATAAGCAAAGGTGCCCCAAATAAATGTAAATGTAATATTGTCTTGGTCTTCAGGATTGATTTGGATCTGATTGGAACCACTGAATTCATCTAAGAAAGAGAATAAATTCTTCCCTGCAATACCATAGAAAGACTTTGTCAATGAAAAGAAAAGGGAAATGGTCTTTACTTGTGGCTTTGTTCAAGCATATGTAGTTGACACTGATCCTCCACTTTCCATTATTATTTGGTACTAAGACTAGAGGAGACACCCATTCACTGTCTGATATGGAGTATATGAACATTGCATCCAAAAACTTTCATAATTCATACTTTATTATGGATTTCAAGGTTGGGTTCATTCTCCTATGGGGTTAACGCATAGGATTGCATCCCTCTTTGATGTAAATATGGTGTGTGTATACTGAGGGATGCAGCCCTTTCATTTCTTTTTAATCCTAAGAAACGGCATATAAGTTCTCTCTTAGCAACTAGCACAATTTTCTTCCTCTTTAGCTGAGAGAGAGGGATTGATATTCATGGTTCTATAAGGGCTAAATTCTACAATATTTTCAGGTTCAGAGACTGATTCAACTGATCATAGCTAAGTCCAAATGTGTCTCTCAAATTATCTCACCAATTCATCAAGTGGAATGGAAGTGTGGAGTTGGTTTTGAAGGATATGGTCAATGAGGTCATCTTCATCAAGTTTCCCCCTATGATAATATCATCTAAGGTACAAATAGGGTATGGTGTTTCATGGTACACTTCATCCTCTTCTTCATCATCTATCCAAAAAGGTAGATCATGTTCAATAGAAGGTTTGGAAAGAGGATATAATACTAGTTTTTTTGACAAGGGCCCATTCTCGATGGTCATGCTTTCAACCCTACAATTGATATAAGCATCAGTAGTAGCCAACCAAGATCTTCCTAGGATAATAAGATATTAATTAAACTTGGTTTTGGGTTAAAGTACTAGGAATTCAGTGGGATACTCCCAGGAGTCAATGGAGACAATAACAACATCAACAAATCCCTCAAGAGCTATAGTGGATCTATCTATAAATTGCAGAACTGTAGTGTTCTTTCTCAAAGCTCCTTGGAGGTTGAGCTTCAACATGGTTTCTTTGGTCATCACATTTATGGCATCCCCAAGATCAATCAATGTATGATGGAAAATGATACCATCACTGTGTACATCCACTACTGGACTCCCAGGGTCTAAGTACTTTGGGAAAATCACTCTCCCCATCATCAAATCAGATAATTGACCTACAACATTGATGGTGGGGGTGTCTCTCTTCTTTCTCCCAAGATTGTTGAAGAATTTTTATTTGATGAAATTATTATAGATGGGAACATCCTTAATATCCTTGAGAATGGGTATCTTTACACACAGATTCTTAAATTCTCCCAAAATTTCAGTCTCTTCTAGGCTGTGTTAGCCGAGATGGATCAATCTCTCACGAAAAGTAGGTGGATTTACTTGAGGGGTAATCTCTTCATTTTCCTCTTAAATCTCTTCAAGTGGAGATCGTGGATGGTTATCTGGGAGCACTCTCCCAGACCTAAGGTTAACGTCATGGATCTCCACAACATAGGCAAGGCAAGATGTCTCTCCACTGTAGACCTGATGTGCATTTTTGTTATTTGAGTTAGGATTAGGTTTAGCAGGAATCTAAGGTTGCTTAGGTTGAGTAGGATGAGTGAGTGGAGGTTGAGGTTGAGTTTGGGGTGAAGGAAGTAAAGCAGGAGGTTGGTTGAGTTGAGGCCTCCACCCTTGTGATGGGTTGCTCCACTGATGAGGTTGGCGAGAATATGGCTGAAATGGTTGATTGACAGGTTTAGGATGATATGGAGGGGGATAAGGCCAAGAAGGAGGTGTGGGCCATGATGGATGAGTATAAGAATTCCATGTCTATAAGGGGGAATTTTGGTTTAAATTTTGGTAAGAATAAGGTGCACCTTGCATGCCCTATTGGTATGGTCAAGGTCCTTGAGACCTCATTTGACTTATAAAGCATAGTTGCTTTGGACCACCTTCCACCCCTTGGTGTACAAATTTTAGGCTAGGTAATTAAGGGAATTTTTATGTTGCAATTTTTTCTTCACAAGCTAAGCAAACTTATATGAAATTCAATGGGCATTCATTCCTAGGGTGTCTTCTAGTGCATCTAGGGAAAAATATGGCTAGGGCTCTCTCTGCCTCTATTTGTTTCCTTTTGATCTATATATATATATATATGTATATATATATATATATATCCTCTAGATAACATGTTGAGGCTTTCCAACACTTCCTCCCTGATCACTCGAAGAAGAGCTAAATTGAGTGATCCAGGATCAAGGGTGTATTTTGCCCTCATGTAGTTCAATTGAAACCTTTCCTCATAGTATTCTAAAGATTCATCGAGCCCTAGGGTCATCCTAAGGATTTCTTCCTTGGTTTATTTGGACCTAAAATATTCTTTGTACTTATTATTTAAGGACTCTTGCATTTGGGCTCAAGTAGTGATGTTGTCCCTATGTAGACCCATGAACCAGTGCAAGGTTGCATCCTCAAGGGTAGAAGGGAACAATTTCGATTTTTTTTCATCTAAGGCATAGTCATAAGTCCTACAGACAACGACAAACTCAAACATGGAAGTGTCAAGGTCCTCAGAAGTTAAGCCATGGAAGTGTGGAAGGGATGAATGACTGATGCTTTTCATCCTAGTCTGTCCATTGGTTTCTATGATGGGAAATAATCCTTGGGTTATGTTCTCAACCATAGCTTGAACAAGTGAAGTAGGTTCCTATAGACCCAAAATATAAATTATGAAGCTCCCCCAGAAACCAATCCATCCACCTCGATCACGAAAACATCTATAACCCTGTTGACCATCCCTAGACTTCCTTTAGAACACATGCCAAAATGGTAAAAGGGCCTTTACGATGTGAAGGAAATAACTTGAAGAAACTCATAGCTACAACATATTTTGTGACTTAGCTCAATATCCTTCAGCTATGTCACCATTAGAAGTCCTGAAATCATGCCCAACACAAAAAAAAACCATACCTTCCACATTAGGTGTAATATAACCTTCCTATTCTCGCTTGATGGTTTTTTATTTGGATAAAGTTGGTTCATTTCTTCCATTTATAATTTCCTTCCAAATCCTAGTCTCAATCCAAAACATCATCATTCATCATTTCATTATTGATGAAGGAGCATCCACATGCATTATGTCCAAAATAGTTTGGCAGAAACTGGGATCTTTGGAACTCAAACCTTCTAACATCATGCTCAGATCATATGATGGGCACCATTAAACCCCTGTAAGCCTATACCAAGACATGCATGTACATATCAGTAACAAACCTTTTCTTATTGACATCGAAGTCTTGGATGCATAGTTGGATTAAAGCATATTTCTTGTCTAGAGTTATATGTATGCAGTGAATATGGTAGAATCTGTTAGCGCTCAAATCTACCTCAGGCTGAAATGAAGTAAAACTCAAGGCTACATCAAACCACGCTCAGCCTCGTAGCTAGCCCTACGAGGACAGGAGAGGGCTCTCTCCGTCAATCTCGATAAAATAAGCAATAGGATACGAGATGACTTACAATTAGAACTGATTTTAGGCTAGTAAAGAGATAGGTATGTTGATTTTTTGGTTTTTGGGTTTTCGCTGGAGAAATGGGAAAACAGATTTTGGGTCCGGGGATAAGGTCAAACCTTTGCAGATTTCGAGTTGGGGCGAGGTAGGTGACGATCTTGATGCTTTTGATTGGATATATGGATAGATTAGACCGACGAGGAGCTGAAGAGGGCAAAGAAGAACTTGGATCCTCTCCAAACAGTGGAAAACATGAAAAACTAAATGAATTCAAAGGTAGAGCACTGTGAACAATGGATTCAACCTCATCTACTCATTCATTTAATTTAAGAAGCATCAGTGAGAAATGGCATACATTAAACATGAAGAAACTTACAGTAAACAAAGAGATAACACCATCAAGAACAGAACACCACAAGGATCCCAACAAGTGCCGCAAAACCTCTGATCTTTCCTTAGCCAAAATATGAAAAATATGTACAATGATATCAAAGTCTCCCAAGAGTCCAACCTCTCCAACCTCTGAAAATGATTGAGAAATTACAATATATAGAGCATCCTAACCCCTTCCCCCACCTCTAGGGGTCGAATTCCCTCTTCAGGGATCAGTTTCAACCAATTCTAATCATGGAACTACAATCTAGGCAGCTAACAACTTGCCTTTAAAAGAGTGGGAACTGATCCATTTACATGATTTTTACCCTTTTGAGAGTGAATCTTCTAGAATAGATAAAAATAAGCCAAAGTTACATGCCAAACATAAATTTACATCATAAAAACCCAAAAATTCCATCCACAAGCAAAACTGGTCCATACTAGGCGAAAATCTGAGCTGGCAGTTGAAAATTCAGCAAAAATTTAAGTGGGTCGCATTTGAGCCGAGTGGGTCGCATTTTCTTCAGCCTGAATTTGAGGTACTTCCCGGCATCCAAATTGAGCTCATGATAGCTCGTTGGAAAGCCCTGGATGTTGAATATCCAACCCAAGTAGAATTTCCCAATTTGGAGCTCATTTGACCCTCCAAAACTTCTTTTTCCCAGAAGTACTTCCTGCTGGTGTAAAAGGTGGCAGCAAGGTGGTTTTCATGGTGTTTTTGAGCTCTTTGACCATCCAGATTTTGATGAAATGCTTAGATTTACATGATTTTTACCCTTTTGAGAGTGAATCTTCTAGAATAGATAAAAATAAGCCAAAGCTACATGCCAAACATAAATTTACATCATAAAAACCCAAAAATTCCATCCACAAGAAAAACTGGTCCATACTAGCCGAAAATCTGAGCTGGCAGTTGAAAATTCAGCAAAAATTTAAGTGGGTCGCATTTGAGCCAAGTGGGTCGCATTACTTTCAGCCTGAATTTGAGGTACTTCCCGGCATCCAAATTGAGCTCATGATAGCTCGTTGGAAAGCCCTGGATGTTGAATATCCAACCCAAGTGGAATTTCCCAATTTGGAGCTCATTTGACCCTCCAAAACTTCTTTCTCCCAGAAGTACTTCCTGCTGGTGTAAACGGTGGCAGCAAGGTGGTTTTCATGGTGTTTTTGAGCTCTTTGACCATCCAGATTTTGATGAAATGCTTAGGTAATGTCCGAGGATGCATAACTAACAATGAAAAATCCAAAAATGCAAAAATTTCCTCCAGCAAGTGTCCCAAAAAAAAGTGAGCATATGAGTGCGAGACCCACTTAACTGAAAAACCTGTTTTTTGACCCAAAAATTTCAAAATGACAAAATTTTCTCCGAATTTGCTCAAATTCGGAGCGAAGGTCCTCCATCATGTATCTTGCCCAGTCAACGAAGCCTCGGCCAAAATCTGGAGTGGATCAGGCCTTTTCCGCCGTTTTAGTGCTTCGCTCAACCTCCTCTTCATAATCCTCATTCTCGCTTTGCAGACATGCATGCGAGCCCAATAATGATGCTTTCATGTGACGAAGCATGTCTTTGTCTCGATCATGATCCTATGAATGTACCTGCGCTGATGAAGAAGGCGAGACCCCTTCCACGCCATGTGGAGATAGTACTCGCGCTGCTGATGAAGTCAACGAGACCCCTTCCACCCCGGGTGGAGATAGTACTCGTCGTGATGTTGAAACAAAGCTCTGTGGCTTCTCTGATATGTTACCACTACTGGTGCACTGCTATGCTCCATCTCAGTGCATCAACCTCAAAGATTGAGTCACTGTCCGACTCCTTCTCATACTCTGACTTCTGTCTCTGACATGGCTTTGAACGAGATATTTGCAATATGTATATATTGATATAGATGCAGTGATGTCAAAGTTTAAATGCATTCTCAAAACCCAAATATATTGCATATGTACCAAAGCATCATAGGAAACACACAATGGTAATAGCTCCGTTTAGGTGGATTGGGATAAAAGAACAGTCTCTGTTTTGATTACAAGTGGATTTTGACAAATAAGTACCAAGTGCAAAATGTGGGGTGCAACCTTTAAAATACTGGATAAAATTTGTCAAAGGGAACAATGAGTATAAGACCGTGTTTGTCAATGGGAAGTGAGACACAATGTGACAATGATCACAGTGAAACAAAAAGCCATAACAGTGGTAAAATAATGATGAAGATAACAGTGGTAGAATGAGTGTGAGGGCAGTGAGATTTTGACAACATATGCAGAGGTATATATATAAACCAAACAAAGTGGGAAATCCTTCACAAAACCATCCATATGTATTTAAAACCCTAGGGAATAAATCTGCTATGCATATAGGGTTTCACCTCTCCATTCAAATAAATCAATTTTCCCATTTCAAGACATCACAACCATATTTAAAATCTACTGAGCATTGATTGAAAACCTGTTTGAAAGCAGCTGGAGTCGATTCCACATGAATCTGGGCGTAAATATGACTTTTCTGGGCTCTGTTTTTAAGTGGGTCGCATCTCCCTCAAGTGGGTCGCATGCCACAAGTGGGTCGCATGCGTTCAAATTTACACTGGCTAAAACGCACAAGTGGGTCGCATCTGCCAAGTGGGTCGCATCCACTTCAAGTGGGTCGCATGCCTCTTGCCACATAGTGCATTTTGTAGGAAGCTTTTCGAGGCCTTCCCGGTGTCCAAATCGAGCGTGTGATAGCTCGTTGGAAAGCTCTTGGAGTCTAATTTCCAACACAGGTGGAATTATGCAATTTGGATTTCATTTACCTGTCAAAAATCAAATCTCCCAACACTAGTCAAAATGAGCAGAATGAGGCTGCCTCAAGGCAGAGCGCTGTTGCAGTCAACTTTTGAAGGTCTTCCTCAACTCAAAATTGAGCTCATGATAGCTAATTGGAAAGGTCTTGCTGTCTAGTTATCCTTTTATGCATCAAGAAAGTCATTTAGCCAACCATGCTAGGAAAAATATTGATTTTCCCAAGGTCACTTCAGAGGTGCATTCAATTCTCCTGAGGCAACGGTATTTTTGATATTTCTCTAAAACCATGATACCTGTGTAAAAATTGAAAGAGGTTTTTCTTCCTTGACATGTTGTGAACAAAAACCTCTCTCCGTTTCCCAAAATTCATCTTTTATTGCTCTGAAACATCTTTTGAGTGAAACTTACCCCGATGTGTGAAACAAGGAATTTTGTCGAAATGAAGCGAAATGAAGGGGATAAGGGGCTTCTAAATTCTTGGGGAAATTTTGGGAAGTAGGGAGGGATGTTAGGAAGCAGGGGAAAGTGGAATAACAGAGATTGAGTGAGGGGAAGGAGTCCAAAAGGGCAAAACACAGGCCTAGCCTAGAAAATTGCCAAGTTGTGGCTAGAAACTAGGGTTTGTGCAAAAATGAGGAATTTGGGGGATCTCAGTGATGGGAAGTGTTTAATAAGGTATATTAAGGATAGGGGAAGGTGTGTGAACATCAGGATACAAGTTTTTTTGATGATTTGACCATCCAAGAGAAATTACCTCCAAAACCCTAGGAGAGGGAAATGGACCTTACCTAGGCACAACTGAAGCATGAACAAGCTGTAAAATGACCCAATGGAACTTAACATGATGATGAAAACCCTCTGAATGATGATACACTCAGCTGAATGGTGACATGGACTGACATTTGGACAAATTTGAAAAGAGTGAAAACAAACCCTAGACCTAATGCCTAGTGACCAAATTTTGCTTGAAAACTCTTTGAAATGACAAAATTTGAACTTGACACCTTAAAATCACTTTGTAAGAGCATGTTTGATCACTGGAGTAAGGCTACAAAGGCTGACTCTAACATTGGCTCCAATGGGGATGGTAGCTCCTTGGAGGTGCCAAGAACGGCAGATCTTTGGGAGAGCAGACCAGTGCCTTATCCATTGGGCAATGGAATAAAAAACTCAAACTGAAATGCATGACTGAAAAATGATGACTAGACGACACAAATTGAATCTCACTCAACTAAAAACTGACTCGATACTTAAACACAACCGACAAACTGGAAAAGATGCTCAAAGTAGAGCTTATTCAATACAACCTACTCTAATTGTGCTTTACACCACCCGATCAATTGTAATTGAACAACCAATGCAACGATGTAAGCATATTGGCTGCTGTTTGATTTCTTCCCAAACGCTTGCTTACGAACAACGAGAAATAACTACTGAAAGGCAACTCCCATGGAAACTTTGACCCAAGTGGACTGCTGATAAACTTGCAAAGCACAAATTGACTGGATGACTGCAAGAATACTGTGAATGGATCTTCATAAACATAGCTCTGGTCTAGATAATCTCCATACCTTAATCTTAAACTTTTCCTCACATCTGCGGTGCTTTTCTTTGGTGATTGCAGCAAGCTGTCAAAAGGATCCTGAAATTCATGAATAACCAAACTCTGTTGCTGATTCCAGATAGAACAAAAGTCTCCTTCATCAATCTCCTCATATGAATGGAAATCTTGACATGTGCTATGCAATGAACAATCTGTTAAACAAGACAATGAAGGTGACCTTTGAATAAGATTATCATCAAAATTCTTTTCGGGCACATGGTTAGCTAATGGAGCAGAATTTTTATAACAAACATCATCCAACACACGAGCAATAGGATCATCAAAAACTTGAGAAGACTGATGCACTGTATCCCTTGAAACTGTATGAAATCCTACTGGCTTTTCATCTTTTTCTTGAGAGATTTCACGAAGATTCTGCCTTATAAACTGAAATGCTTCGAAACAAAAGGGTATAGAATCTTCCTGCATCATCAAATCATGTATTTCATCTTCCATACCTTCATCTGTAATCTGATCCTCAATTTAATTTGTTGGCTACAAATCTGATGCTACAAGCTGCTCATTTGAAGATTTACTATGCAATTTTTCTCTCAAAAACTGAAATGATTCAAAACAGAATGGTACGGAGTCACCTTGTATCATTTGATCACATGTACCAGCTTCCATGTCCTCATCTGCAACTTGAAAATCAATGGCTTTCGAGGGCTGAAAATCTGAACATGAGACATCTTGAACCAGGTTTTCATTGCACTCAAGATGATTCAGATCAAGACTTGTTGACGTTTGATTTTTGATTGCATGGAAGTTATCTCTAATGAATTGAAACGAATCAAAACAAAAAGGCAAAGATCCTTCACTTACATCAAAATTTTCTGCACTTTCCTCATCATTGCCATAGTTGATATGCATCGGTTGATCACTGTACTCGAGCTGCTGAAAGTGAACTTCCTCCTCGCACAAACTAGCTACTGATTTGTCTGCAAGATTAGCTTCTGTTTGGAGAACATAATAATCATCATACTGATCAAACTGAGGCAATTCATCATCAAACATACACATCATATCAACAACTCTCTCTTCTTCACAATGATCTATAAAACAATCACTATGACTACTGGGATCAGAAACAAAATGTTTTGGATCAGCAACTTGTTCTTGAATGTCATTTTCATTTTTTGCAGTTATTTTCCGCACCATCTCTTCTACTGCGTTTACAAAAAGATCAAGCTTTTCCTCTGAAAGTGTCAGCTGCTCTGAAACATTCTTCTTTTCTTCTTCCTTCAACCTTGCCCTCAAGATCAGCAAATGAGCCTCTACATTCACTGCCTTGTTCTGCATCTCGTGAAGTGTTGCAATATTCTTTTCTCTCAGCTGAAACTCCATTTCCGGATCAAAGGCACTCGGGTAGTGCAAGAGAGTAGATCTAGGAGAAGGTCTTATATCAACTGGCATTGAATAATAAACTTGGTTAAATCTAGCAGAAAATTGTTGTACTGTCTCACCTGGCATTCTTTTCAACTGGTTATACTCCTCTATAATCAACAAAAAGTTCTGTCCGATCATCCACCTGTCAAGGAAAACTTTGACAAACTGCTGAAAATATGTGATGCTCGCATCAGGCAGGGCTTTGAACCAACTCTTCACTTGGCCTTGCAAAGAAAGAGCAAAAAGCCTAATACTAACATCTTCATCATCAAATTCAAAAAGATCTAGAAAAGTCTCAAAATTATGCACATGTTGCTCAGCGTTGACATTGTTACATTCACCATCAAATCTCGGTAGATATAGGTCATAATTTGCAGGGAAATCATGAAGAACAGAAGGTAAAACAAGAGGTTTGTACCGATCTGGAATTTTACAAGGTGTAGGGGCATATACAAGAGCTGTGGGATCAGTTTTGTTTTCTGGCTCATCACTCTGTAGAGAGTCATCATAAGATGTGGGAAAAGTAAGGAGGCCAGGATCAAAGGGAAACTCAGTATTTACACTCTTTGAATAGGTCGAGTGAAGATTTTGATGACCTTTCTCATACAAAAAAATTTGAAAAACTTTCAGGATAGCTTCAAGACCAGCAAAGAAGTAATTTACGAGAAAGCAGATTAGATCCTGAATACCATTCCACTTTAGATACCTGAACTTTGTGTAAGATCCTTCCATTTTCTTAGAGAAAGAGTCAGTCCTCCAGACTTTGAATTGGAGTCACCAGGTGAATGATTTCAGCCTTCTTATGTCTGATCGTTGTCCACCATCAACCATCAGATCTGAACTTGATACATGTACTGGGGAAATTTATAAGTTAAGTGTTACGATTACAAGCTAGACCGGAGATCGACTGAAGCAGCGTTTATCTACTATGCACCCGCAGAGCAAGAGCAGTTCGAAAGCTACCTGGCGTGACTTCAGACTCCGTCTGTAGCTATAAATCAAATAACACTAACAAGAAAACCAATTTCTTCCCCAGTATGGTTGCCACTATGTTAGCGCTCAAATCTACCTCAGGCTGAAATGAAGTAAAACTCAAGGCTACATCAAACCACGCTCAGCCTCGTAGCTAGCCCTACGAGGACAGGAGAGGGCTCTCTCCGTCAATCTCGAGAAAATGAGCAATAGGATACGAGATGACTTACAATAAGAACTGATTTTAGGCTAGTAAAGAGATAGGTATGTTTGATTTTTGGTTTTTTGGGTTTTCGCTGGAGTAATGGGAAAACAAATTTTGGGTCCGGGGATAAGGTCAGACCTTTGCAGAGTTCAAGCTGGGGCGAGGTAGGTGACGATCTTGATGCTTTAAATTGGATAGATGGATAGATTAGACCGACGAGGAGCTGAAGAGGGCAAAGAAGAACTTGGATCCTCTCCAAACAGCTGAAAACATATAGAACTAACTGAATTCAAAGGCTAAGCACTGTAAACAATGGATTCAACCTTATTCACTCATTCAATTTAGTTCAGAAGCATAATGAAAGGATGGCGTACATTAAACATGAAGAAACTTACAGTAAACAAAGAAGAAACACCATCAAGAACAGAACACCACAAGGATCCCAACAAGTGCCGCAAAACCCCTGATCTTTCCTTAGCCAAAATATGAAAAATATGTACAATGATATCAAAGTCTCCCAAGAGTCCAACCTCTCCAACCTCTGAAAATGATTGAGAAATTACAATATATAGAGCATCCTAACCCCTTCCCCCACCTCTAGGGGTCGAATTCCCTCTTCAGGGATCAGTTTCAACCAATTCTATTCATGGAACTACAATCTAGGCAGCTAACAACTTGCCTCTAAAAGAGTGGGAACTGATCCATTTACATGATTTTTACCCTTTTGAGAGTGAATCTTCTAGAATAGATAAAAACAAGCCAAATTTACATGCCAAACATAAATTTACATCATAAAAACCCAAAAATTCCATCCACAAGCAAAACTGGTCCATACTAGGCGAAAATCTGAGCTGGCAGTTGAAAATTCAGCAAAAATTTAAGTGGGTCGCATTTGAGCCAAGTGGGTCGCATTTTTTTCAGCCTGAATTTGAGGTACTTCCCAGCATCCAAATTGAGCTCATGATAGCTCGTTGGAAAGCCCTGGATGTTGACTATCCAACCCAAGTGGCATTTTCCAATTTGGAGCTCATTTGACCCTCCAAAACTTCTTTCTACCAGAAGTACTTTCTGCTGGTGCAAAAGGTGGCAGCAAGGTGGTTTTCATGGTGTTTTTGAGCTCTTTGACCATCCAGAATCTGATGAAATGCTTAGGTAATGTCTGAGGATGCATAACTAACCATGCAAAATCCAAAAATGAAAAAATTTCCTCCAGCAAGTGTCCCAAAAAAAAGTGAGCATATGAGTGCGAGACCCACTTAACTGAAAAACCTGTTTTTTGACCCCAAAAATTACAAAATGACAAAATTTTCTCCGAATTTGCTCAAATTTGGAGCGGAGGTCCTCCATCATGTATCTTGCCCAGTCAACGAAGCCTCGGCCAAAATCCGAAGTGGATTAGGCCTTTTCTGCCGTCTTAGTGCTTCACGCAACCTCCTCTTCAGAATCTTCATTCTCGCTTTGCAGACATGCATGCGAGCCCAATAATGGCCTTTCATGTGACGAAGCATGTCTTTGTCTCTATCATTATCCTATGAATGTACCTACGCTGATGAAGAAGGCGAGACCCCTTCCACGCCATGTGGAGATAGTACTCGCGCTGCTGATGAAGTCAACGAGACCCCTTCCACCCCGGGTGGAGATAGTACTCGTCGTGATGCTGAAACAAAGCTCTGTGGCTTCTCTGATATGTTACCACTACTGGTGCACTGCTATGTTCCATATTAGTACATCAACCTCAACGATTGAGTCACTGTCTGACTCCTGCTCATACTCTGACTTCTGTCTCTGACATGGCTTTGAACGAGATATTTGCAATATGTATATATTGATATAGATGCAGTGATGTCAAAGTTTAAATGCATTCTCAAAAACCCAAATATATTGCATATGTACCAAAGCATCATAGGAAACACACATGGTAATAATTCGTTTAGGTGGATTGGGATAAAAGAACAGCCTCTGCTTTGATTACAAGTGGATTTTGACAAATGAGTACCAAGTGCAAAATGTGGGGTGCAGCCTTTAAAATACTGGATAAAATTTGTCAAAGGGAACAATGAGTATAAGACCGTGTTTGTCAATGGGAAGTGAGACACAATGTGACAATGATCCCAGTGAAACAAAAAGCCATAACAGTGGTAAAATAATGATGAAGACAACAGTGGTAGAATGAGTGTGAGGGCAGTGAGATTTTGACAACATATGCAGAGGTATATATATCAACCAAACAAAGTGGGAAATCCTTCACAAAAACATCCATATGTATTTAAAACCCTAGGGAATAAATCTGCTATGCATATAGGGTTTCACCTCTCCATTCAAATAAATCAATTTTCCCACTTCAAGACATCACAACCATATTTAAAATCTACTGAGCATTGATTGAAAACCTGTTTGAAAGCAGCTGGAGTCGATTCCACATGAATCTGGGCGTAAGTGGGTCGCATCTCCCTCAAGTGGGTCGCATGCCACAAGTGGGTCGCATGCGTTCAAATTTACACTGGCCAAAACGCACAAGTGGGTCGCATCTGCCAAGTGGGTCGCATCCCCCTCAAGTGGGTCGCATGCCTCTTGCCACATAGTTCATTTTGCAGGAAGCTTTTGGAGGCCTTCCCGGTGTCCAAATCGGGCGTGTGATAGGTCGTTGGAAAGATCTTGGAGTCTACTTTCCAACACAGGTGGAATTATGCAATTTGGATTTCATTTACCCTGTCAAAAATCAAATCTCCCAACACTAATCAAAATGAGCAGAATGAGGCTGCCTCAAGGCAGAGCGCTGTTGCAGTCAACTTTTGAAGATCTTCCTCAACTCCAAATTGAGCTCATGATAGCTCATTGGAAAGGTATTTCTGTCTAGTTATCCTTTGATGCATCAAGAAAGTCATTTAGCCAACCATTATAGGAGAAATATTGATTTTCCCAAGGTCAATTCAGAGGTGCATTCAATTCTCCTAAGGAAACGGTATTTTTGATATTTCTCTAAAAAAAGGATACCTGTGTAAAAAGTGAAAGAGGTTTTTCTTCCTTGACATGTTTTGAACAAAAACCTCTCTAAGTTTCCCAAAATTCATCTTTTATTTCTCTGAAACATCTTTTGAGGGAAACTTACCCCGATGTGTGAAACAAGGAATTTTGTCGAAATGAAGCGAAATGAAGGGGATAAGGGGCTTCTAAATTCTTGGGGAAATTTTTGCAAGTAGGGAGGGATGTTAGGAAGCAGGGGAAAGTGGAATCACAGAGATTGAGAGAGGGGAAGGAGTCCAAAAGGGAAAAACACAGGCCTAGCCTAGAAAATTGCCAAGTTGTGGCTAGAAACTAGGGTTTGTGCAAAAATGAGGAATTTTGGGGATCTCAGTGATGGGAAGTGTTTAATGAGGTATATTAAGGATAGGGGAAGGTTTGTGAACATCAGTATACAAGTCTTTTCGATGATTTGACCATCCAAGAGAAATTACCTCCAAAACCCTAGGAGAGGGAAATGGACCTTACCAAGGCACAACTGAAGCATGAACAAGCTGTAAAATGACCCAATGGAACTTAAAATGATGATGAAAACCCTTTGAATGATGATACACTCAGCTGAATGGTGACATGGACTGACATTTGGACAAATTTGAAAAGAGTGAAAACAAACCCTAGACCTAATGCCTAGTGACCAAATTTTGCTTGAAAACTCTTTGAAATGACAAAATTTGAACTTGACACCTTAAAATCACTTTGTAAGAGCATGTTTGATCACTGGAGTAAGGCTGCAAAGGCTGACTCTAACAGAATCCTTTGTGTTTAGGGTACTGATGTTCCCCCATGAGGGGAAAATTGTTATAGTTTACCAAATAAAATATTATGAGAAGAAGACATCAACCTCCCTTGATGGCATCCTACCTTATGTAGGATCTTCACCTGATTTGATTACAACTTACACTGAATTTTGGCCTGAACAATTTAAACCATCAACCCCCCTTGGTACATACCTGGGAGAACCCCCTATGTTGTTGGAAGATGTTCCAACAAAAACACGAGCTTCGATGTGCATGATGAGTTCATCAAACACCCAACCGATTCAAGAACTAGTTTCAGACACCACGAGTGTTGCAACTGGTGACTCCACATTCATACTTATACCATCACCCAAACCTCTTTATTTTACATGCCACCCAATTTTGTTTTTCACCAGGCCATGGAAACACTTACGTTTCCAAATATGGCTCTCACGATACTAGTATGGTATCTGGCCCCTCACATCATGTCAAAAAATTCAGGTATCACATCGATGGGCATCATTCTAGTAGCTCTGCATTTAGAAGCCACCTCAAATCAAAAAAACCCTACATCAACACTAGTCGATGCCAACAAAAAGGATAATAAGAAAGGGAAGAAGGTGGAAGCTTCAAATTCTCCCTCCTCAAGGGCACTTCTACCGTGTGCTTTAGGTGAAGTAGTTGGGCACCCTACAAATATGTGTCCAAAGTTAGATGAGTTGAAATATCTTCTACATGCCCCACAAGCACTAGTGAACCACCTTCCGCATATAAGAGCAAAGGCCATACTAATGTGTAACAAGGATTGTGAACTAACCATGCATGCACCATATGCACTAAATATGGGAATTACACTCATCATTTCCCATAAATCCCTCGATACTAAAATTCTTTGAGTGCACTAGTACAAACCAATACTGTGAGTCCATCAGTATTGGCTACACTGCTAGTTAACGATGGATCCAAAAAAACCCTTTATGTGTAAGAGGAACCAACTTCATGCTCATACTCCTCTCACTCAAACCCTTAAAATACAAGAAGACGACCATAGTTCTCATATCTTGCCTTGTTATGCGCCTTATGCGATGAACCAGACCATTTGATTACCCAAATTCCTAATTTTCGGGCATTAACCGATGGTATCTGGTTACCCACATTTTCTAAAGCAACATACCTAGGCGCAAACGTCATACTTGCTAGATTTGTGTAGGAAACCATCATGTGTGATACTTCCCTGATTCTGATATACATTAGTAATGAGGTCCATCATTAGGTATATTTTAAAGGGTTAAAATTCCATACCTCAGCAACTACGTTACCTTTCTCTCACATTTATTTACATTTTTATCATATTATGTTTAATGAGAAGGGCGTATGATGTTTGTCATGTCTTCTTGCCTAATTTTAATTAATTCTAGGAAATGTGGCTATTTTTTGAGATATTTTCCACCTAAGGGCTCAGAGTAGACAACAAGGAGAGATTGTAGGAGGATTTTCCACCTCCTTAACTCTCTCAATCATCCAATATCACATCAATATCTCCCCCAACAACTCGAAGGAAAAGGCAGCGAAGCTCCAATTTTCTTTTGATGAAAGAGTAATTATTTCTACTTTTGAGGGAGTATTTGGTAGCTACCCACTTGTATAAATAAGTATATGCAAGAGCTCAATAGGATTCAAAGTTTGTATTCAACTAGGTAGCTCGTGAGATTTGATTTAGTGTTATTTTTTACTATCATATGATGCACTAGATATTTTTATGCAACGACAATGATAAGTTGCTTGTTCCATCATTGATTTAGTCTCAAAGGGCTGATGATTTTGGGTTAGGGCCCATTCCATTGGCTAAGACCCTCTTGTGTATTTATTTTATCTCTTTATGTTTCAACATCTTGTTTACTCTATTTACATTCTAGCATCATCAAAAATCCATCAAAACTGTACTTGTAGCCTCTCTTCCTCACCTCTCTCATGGGAGCTTGAGGAGAAGGATATCCAGCCACACATAAAAAGTAGTTTTATTATGATTTCTTGGAAAGGTATATAATGTGATTATCATGCTCGTAATATGCTTACTATAATTTAGGAGTTGGATTTGTGTTAGATTATATTTCAGCATAGATTAAGTAGGGGTTTTCCATTCAACTCATATTTTGCACTTCTTAACTTGATAATTTTTCAATAATCAATGCACGAATGTGTGTATTGTTTTCATGGTTGTCTACAGCTATAGGGAAAGGATCCTTTCCATCCCATTCATCCTCCTTCTCTCCAACCTCCAAATCTTCCACCAAAACCCTATTTTGTGAAACTACCTTCACCATCACAGTGAGCAGCCTTCCAAGTATAAAATAAGCCTTCCAGGGGTTCTCAGTTTGGCTGTAGGTGTTGGCCACCTCTCCCTCACCTCATTGCACCTTATCTCACCTTTCCACACCTTCCTTTTACCTTTTCCATCCTTAAAACCCTCTCGCCCTGTTTCCAGTAGCACTTCAGGACATCCTGTAGCAATTACATGACATCTTGTAGCAACATTGTAGGGCACCTATTCGCTCTAGTTCAACTCATTTTTCCCTGGAACCTATTCACTATAGTTCAGATCCTTTTTTCCTGTTTATACCAGAATATGATGCACTTGGCCCCAACTTTGAATTCATGGTTAGAAGAGACTCTTAGGTCACTCTAAAGCTCTTTCATTCCTTACTACAAAAACATAGTATGCATTAGGGTTTTATTTAATTTTAGAATTAGATTGAATTTCACATGCAAATACAATTTGAATAAAACATTATATAGGATTTGGTTTATGATTTCATGAAGTGTTTGATCATAGAATAGTTCCTTTACTGCAAATAAGTAGATAGCTAGATAAATGATTTCCCATAACATAATTTCCTTTTTTTTTCCACAACTAGGCTAATTGTTTATTATTTTCTTTCATTTTTAATTGAATGTAGGAGTTTGATAGATATTCTCTTTTTCTAATACTAGAAGCATTCCCCTACATTACATTAGCTAGATACACTTTAATCAAGTAGAAGGAATGGCAGAAGTATTACTAATCAGAAGATCCAGTTGAGGGTGGCCTGAGTATAATCCATATGATGTGCATATAGAACTGTCACCTCTAAGTTTGTACGAACCTCAAGTGGATAAGCAAAGCTGAGTAGCCCTTAGGAGTTGTAAAAAACTTGGTGCAATACTAGGGCTCACCACTTTTTGGTGCCATTGTCGGGGATGTCCCTATGTAGATTCTTATTTTCTTCTTAAGCATTGTTTTTTTATTTTGTTTGCATACAATTTAAAAAAGTGAAAAATATATTAAATAAAATTGTCTTTCATGCCTTGTAGGAGTAGGGACAACCAATGAATTTTTTTACCAAAAACCCCCACATCCCAATACAATGAACCTTCACTCTTCTTCAGTGACTATGAGTTAGAATACCCTCTAGGTGAACAACCTAAAAACTTTGAGGAACCTATTGGGGAAGAAGAGGATCTTTCTTCACAAGAGGAACCTACTTCACTAGTTCAAGCTATGGCTAAGAATAGAACCCAAGGATTATTTCCCATAAGAGAAACCAATGGAGAGACTAGGATGAAAAGGATCAGCCGTTTATCCCTTCCACACTTCCATGGCTTAACTTTCGAGGACCCTGACACATCCATGTTTGATTTTGTTGTTGTCTGTAGTGTTATCACTCTCCCCAACTTCCCAAGGCTAATAAAGGAGTGGATAAAGGTAACCACAAACCAATATTTTGGTTAGGCAACTAGCCCTACCTAGACCAAAGAGGGCTCTCTCTATGTCACTTTTAAATAATCAATGAATGGCTGAGTTCCATATAATTTTAGGCTAGATATATATATATATATATATATATATATATATAAACTAGAAACTATTAATTTGTTTGGTAATTGAGATGCTGGATAGAAATAAGAATCAGGGAAACTAAAGATGATTTCAAAGATTGAATTGCAGAGAACAGGCTGAGGCCAGATAGGTAAATTATTTGAGTATACTTAAATTTTCATTGTGTATAGTGGTAGAAAAAGGCAGGGGTATGAATGAGCATTTTACTGAATTCATTCATTAGAAGAAGGTGAAGAAAAAGGCAGGGGTTTGAATCAGCATTTTACCAAATTCATTCATTAGAAGAAAGACACACTTATGAAAATCTTGATAAACAAACCATAGAAATAATTATTTCTGTTTATAGACTAAAATATTAACATATAGAAGTTATAATGGAAATGGAATAACGGAGAGGAAAACAATTCTCAAAATAAATACCACTGGAATCCCACAATAGTTGTTGCAACATCTTTGATTTCATTAAAATATGTTTACAATAGTGCCATGGTAAAGTATGAGACTATCACACTCAACTATCGAACCTATTCTACATATATAAACTGTGTATTTATAGATTTAAAATGGTCTGCAAGAAAGGCTAGACTCTCGAATATCTTCAAGTACAAGGACTTTATTACATTTGAAAGAAAATAGGAGGAAATATGTTTCTATTTATTATATCTCTAGAAATATTTAGTTGAGCACTCATCTAAAGCTTATCAAACCCAACAACCATGGGGATGTGGCATTTTCTTATCCTGAACCATAGGTCACGATGTACAGGTTTTGTTGATAGTTTCAAAATAGATTGAGCAACTTCTGCCTTGTTTTCTATTAATTTTCCAACTATACCTTGAATTTTGCCTATGAATTTTTGAAAAATGCTAGAGATGAAAGTAATGGTGGCATGGGTTTAATGGAAATATGTTTTATAGAAACTCTACCACTGTTCCTTTCCTTTAGTTTCTTGTTTGTCATCATAGGGTTTTGAAATAAATGTAGAAAGAGTGTTGGAATGGAAAAACATGTATGGATAGGTTTTAAACCAAAAGGAATGGGCACGTGAAATATATGGGAAGGAGACATGTTGAAAGTGGGGTTAGCAAGAGGAATCAAAGGAAAAGCGGGAAATATTATGGTTTGGTAGGTTATGGAGGAAAATGGTGGAATTAATTAGCAAAACAACCATTTTCTCCTTAATGGCGCAACCCTTATGTTTCGTGGAAAACCTGAAACCTTTTGGATAGAATGGCAGGTGACGTGGAATGAGTAATAGCAGGAATAACAGTGGTAGGGCCTAGTGGTATTACCAAACAAAGGGAGAATGGCTCCGACGGATATGATAGTAGTAAAAAGTTTGGACTGAGGGGGGTGCGAAATGCAGAGAGGAGGATACGTAGTAGGAGGAGCAGTAGAGAAAACATATTTTCGGACCCTGCTATGAAACCAGCTCCAAAAAGAGAAAAAAAGAGAGATCAAAACCTTCGAAATAAGCCAATTCGAGGGTGAAACCTCCTTTACATTACATAAATAAACAATTCTTGGATGATACAAATGACAAAACTTCCTTCTATATATAAGAGTCCATGGTGTCATAATATAATCCTAGCCGACCTAACAATAATAATGTAAGGGAAAAATAATAATGAAATTGGGGTTACAAGGGCACAATAATAATAATAAGGGGGCTATTCTAACAACAATAAGGGACTACACTAGTAATATAGGGACCTAACATGCCCATTTCCTTTTAAAAAATGTTGTCCTCAACGCTTGAGTAGCTCCCATGTAGAATCTTCAGTATGATAAGTTCTTCCACTTGATGAGATACTCTGAAATTGATTGATTTCGTAGTTGTCGAGTTCTTATTTCCGTGACTACTTCAGGTTCCAATATGATCTTACCTTCCTCATCAAGTTCTGGCAGTATTTTTTGAACTGGAATTTTTTCACTTATAACCTTCTTTAAGCATAAAACATGGAAAACTGGATGCACTCGCGAAGAAGTAGGAAGGTCCAATTCGTATGCCATAGTACCAATATTTTGTAACACCTTGTAGGGACCATAGTATTTTGGCGATAATTTATTATCCTTCTTAGCTTGCTCGAGGGACATTTTTTTGTATGGTTGTAGCCGTAAAAATAACCAGACTCCTATATCAAAACTTCTCTTGCTGTGATGTTGATCTGCTTATTGTTTCATTCGATTTTGTGCCAGATTTAGGCTCTCCTTTAAGAGTTGGAGAACTTATTGTTGATGGTTGATGTGATCTTCCACTTTTGAACCTTAGAATTTTCTCTTAAAGATGATGTGATGGACGGTGGATGATATCCATAGAGTGCCGTAAATGGGGTCATTTTTTTTGCAGTATGGAAGGAAGTGTTATACCACCATTCAATGAGAGGTAACCACTTTACCTATTGTGTTTGTTTATCAGATACAAAACAACTAAGATATCCTTCCAAATATTTATTCACTATCTCGGTTTGACCATCGGATTGAGTATGATAAGATGAGCTATGAGCTAGTTGAGTGCCCAAACAAGAAAATAATTCCATCCAAAAATTTCCAATAAAAATGGGATATCCATCGCTTACAATAATCTTTGGGTTTCCATGTAGCTTTTTAATTAATTCAATAAATACAATAACAATTGTACTTGCTTTAAATGCATGAGATAATGCATAAACGTGCGCATACTTGGTAAGTCTATCAACTACCACCATGATGACACTCTTTTCTTCGGACTTAGGTAAACCTGTGATAAAATCCATTGAAATATCCTCCCAAGGTGGACTTGGAATGGATAAAGGCTGTAGAAGACCTAGGGTCTTAATTATATCAACTTTATTTTGCTGGAAAACCAAACATTGTGCCACAAAATTTTGAATATCAGATTTAAGGTCATCCCAAAAAAATTCTTTCTTCACCCTGTGGTATGTTTTTAAAAATCATGAGTGTCCTCCTAAAGGAGAAGTGTGGAATTCCAAAAGAATATTTTGTTTTAGTTGGGAATTCTTACAAATATATAAGCGATCTTTGTACCATAAGGAATCATTTTTCGAACTAAATGTATAATATGTACTAGGATCTTGCTGCAACTTATTAATGAGTGTCCATGATTCTTCATCCTTCTTCCATTCATCCCTTGCTTCATTTATCCAATCTGGTTGGATAATAGAAATGGCACACAAAAATTCATCGACCTCTTTATTCTTTCTTGAGAGTGCATCTGCAGCAACATTTAGCTTCCGTTTTTTGTATATGATTTCAAAGTCATAACCGAATATCTTTGTGACCCATTTTTTCTGCTCTTCTAAAGATATTCTTTGTTCCAAAAAGTGTTTAAGACTATAATGATCATTTTTTACCTTGAAGTGTCTTCCCATTAGGTAAGGTCGTCATTTCTTTAGTGCATGTAGTATTTCTAATATTTCCTTCTCATAAATAGATTTTTGTAAATACTTTCCTTTGATTGGACGAATTTCAAAAGAAATGGGTCTTCCTTCTTGCATTAAAACAACACCAATTCCATTTCCTGAGGCATCACTTTCCATAATAAAGGTTTTTCTGAAGTCTGGCGTAGCTAATATCGGTGTTAGGAACATTGCCTCTTTAAGATGTTCAAAGGCCTTAGTTGCTTCAAGAGTCCATGAAAATGCATCTTTATTCAATAATGTTGTTAGAGGTGATGTTATTCTCCCATAATTCTTAAAAAACTCTCGATAATACCCTGTTAACCTAAGAAATCCTCGCAATTTATTTATGGTTGTGGGGACTTTCCATTCCTTAATGGCTTTAATTTTGTTAGCGTCTACCTTAACACCCTCTTGAGATACAATATGACCTAGATATTCCACCTCTTGTACTCCAAAGAAACATTTGGATGTTTTTTCATAGATTGTTTCTCCTCTAATAGTTTGACCACCTTGTCAACATGTTGAACATGATCCTTCCAAGACCTGTTGTAGATTAGTATATCATAAAAAATAATAGCACAAATTTTCTAAGGAAGGGTTTTAAAATGGAATTCATCAACCCTTGAAATGTAGAAGGTGCATTGGTAAGGCCAAAAGGCATGACCAAAAATTCATAATGACCCTCATGAGTTCGAAATTTTGTTTTTGGAATATCTTCATTCTTCATTCTAATTTGTTGGTATCCTGAACGAAGATCCAACTTGGTAAAATAAATTGCTCCATGTAATTCATCCAATAATTCATCAATCACAGGAATGGGAAATTTATATTTAATAGTGATCTTATTGAGCTCCCTATAATCCAGACACATGTGCCATGATCCATCCTTCTTGTGCACCAATACTACTGGAGCATAAAAAAAACTTTGACTAGGTTGAATTGTACTAGCCTCTAACATTTCTACAATCATACGTTTAATTTTTCTCTTTTGGACATAACGATATCTATAAGGCCTGATGTTTGGAGGAACAATTCCTGGAATCAAATGAATATCATGATTATGATCACGAATAGGTGGGAGTCCTTTGGGAGTTTCAAACACCTTGGAATGATTGTCCAAGACTTTTTGGAGATATGGAGAAATATATGATTTTGATGTTGGAACTTTTAGTGAGCATAATTGTGCAATTACGCCTCATTGTTATTTCTTCAAAATATTTGTAATGACATTAGATCTTATTATCTTTCTTCTCTTTGCTGCAACACCCCGTAATTCAACTTCCTTTCATTTAGAAAAAAATTCCAAGAAAATTTCTTGAAAATTAAAAGATATCGTCCCCAAAGATTGTAACCATTGTACTCCTAGTACAACATCAACATCTCCCATTGGAATGGAAATAATTGGACTATTCAATACATATTCTCCCATGGTTAGCTTGATATTATGACATTTTACAGGAAAATTTATAGTTCCTCCATTTGCAACCATCACTTGACATTCTTGTGCTGGGTATAGGAAACAATTCAATTCCTTGGCTACCTTACAATGAATAAAATTATGGGTACTACCTGAATCAATCAACACTATTACCTTTTTCTCCTTGATATGTCATTCTATCTTGAGAGTTTTAGGAGTGGTAATTCCTGCCAATGCATTACACGATATGGCCAGACTCATTTCTTCTTCTGCTAGGCTTGGTTCCTGGTGTATATCCTCTTCTTTTAAATTTTCTTGTTCATTTTCTTCCTTGTCTTCACAATCTATGTAAAATAATTTATTCTCAGCGCAGTTATTACCTCTAGTGAATTTTTTATCACAACTGTAGCAAAGCCCTTTTGCTCTTTTTTCTTCCAATTGTTGTGGTGTCAACCTTTTAGGTTGTGGAAATCTAGGAGTAGCAACACTTCCATATTTACAGATGTCAGTGGTAGGCTTCCTTGTCGCCATAATTTTACATTCAATTTTTCTTGCCAACCTGAATGCCTTCTCCAATGAATTAGGTTCCCAAACACGAACCTCATGTTGGATGTTATCCTTTAAATTCCCTATGAAGACATTAATCTTGTGTTCCTCTGGAATATCAGTTACCTTTATATTCAATTTTTGAAAGTCTTCAATGTGCTTCCGCACTGAACCCTTTTGTTTGAGATTTATCATTTGGCTAAAAAAATTGTTGCTCTTTGTATCCTCATAATGTGCTATCGTTTCCTCCATAAAAATTGACCAAGTGACAATTATTTTACAGGAGAAAAGCCATCGATACTATACAAATGTATTTTGTTCTAAATATAAAGTTTCAATGCATACATTTTGTGTGTTTTGCCAATTATTGAGATTAAAAAATTGCTCCATCTTTAGTATCCATGTTATGGGATCCTTGCCATCAAAATTCCTCATATCGATCTTTGGAATATGGTGGGTCTTCCATCCAACATTAAATTTTATGAAATCACGATTAACATTTTTTTCTCATCGTGAGTTTCCTCTACTATATTTTTGCCATTAGGAAACATTAATTGTATCAAATTTGTCAAATATTCCATGTATGATTTTAGATCATTCTTCATGTTTTCGATCTTAGCTTCCATGTCATCCATCTTGACTTCCATGTCAGTTTCCATGCCATCCATATTATCCTCCATTCCATTCATCCAAACATCCATATTAGCTTCCATGCCTTTCTTCAAACCATCCATATTAGCTTCCACGCCTTTCTTCAAAACTTCCATTTCATTTTCTTTTGCTCTTTGTGAGAGCAACATTTGGTGCACTTGCTCTTGTATTTTTTGATATGTCATGTTGCACTTCTTCATCTTCATGAGTCATAGTAGAGCCTTCTGAAGGCTTAATGGGTGTTGAATTATTTTTAGGAGGAATTTTAGAACCCAATACTAATATATATTCTACAATATGCCCTTGGAATAAATTCAAACTGATATTTCAAACAAGACTTATGCAATTCGGAAAAAAATACACACCTTTTTCATTCCTTTGAAGATCTCAATATTGAAACTAAATTATGTATGTTATTTCGGATCTTCAATATCTGAACTTTGGTGCTGTATTAGCCCTATGAATCTTCTTTCGAATGCCACAAGTCAGACCTGATTTTGATTCTTCAAGGCCAAGTTATGTCAAATATCCCATAATTACCTAATTATGGACTGGTTCAATATAGCGAAATTTTACGGTGTGTCACATGTCACTTTTTCCTCCTTTGGCTATGAAATAGATACAAAATAAACTATAGTCCATGTGCTTGTGGCCAATTTTTACAAAATTCCAATTCGGTGCTCAGAGAGAGAGAGTTATGACGATTTTCCCACGGTCACCTCTTTGAGATGAAATTCGGGAGCCTGAAAAAATCATAACTTCCATAGATTATATCTCCGAAAATAGTGCAAACCAAGATCTGAAATTTTTACACAAAGTTCCTCAAGATTTTGGCTTCATGTGATAAACATTTTAGTTTTTGAAAATTTGTAGAAAATAATTTATAGCAAAAATTCTATGATGATCTGTTTGGAGCAGCAAAACCCTAGAATCCAAACCTCTGATACTAAATGTTATGAAACCAGGTCCAAAAATAAAATAAAATAGAGATAAACACCTTAGAGATAAGCCACTTTGAGGGGGAAATATCCTTTACATTACATAAATGAAAAATTATTGGATGATGCAAATGAAAAAACCACCTTCTATATATAGGAGTCCATGGGGTCACAATATAATCCTAGCCAACATAACAATAATAATGTAAGGGAAAAATAATAACAAAATTGGGGTTACAGGGGCACAACAATAACAATAAGTGGGATACACTAACAACAATAAGGTACTACACTAGTAATATAGGGACTAACAGATGCTCCCGCCCCCACCCCCACCAATGTTAAAAGCATAATGGATAAGGGGGGATGAAAAGGAATATGGACATTGATTAAAGGGTGGGGAAGATCACGAGGTGTAATGGATTGTGGAGATCACAATCATAAGAACTGGAGAGGGAAAAATACTAGGTACATAGAATCTGTGATTAGCGAAATGAGAAAAGGTTAAGATGATGTGGCAGGGAGGTCTAATTTATCGCATCGAGGAATGGAGTTGGATCACAAATCACATATTTGGAGTAGTGGGACTTCGCATATTGGGATTGGGAAGATGGGGTGGTAACATAAATGTGTGACAATTGAAGTTGTGATAATGTGATAACGATTGTGACATGGCAGGAAGGGTCCCACTTTATTATCACAATTGGGAAAAGGAGACGGAAGTAAGTGGAAAAGGTAAGTGAAATTGCGAACTTGCGATGCGAAAAGGTAGGCGGGTCCACTTAAAGACTTATAAAAAGTGAACAATGAAAATTCACATTAAGTATTTTGAAAAATGAATAAAGTCATCTGAAGCATATTATAAAGGATTTTCAAAGTATTTGAGGTTTATCAAATGGAAATATGGGTCCTAGCCAATATCGCAAATCGCAAGTTTAGGGGTTCTGTAGGATTCAGAAATAAATACAACTTGGATCTGCGATAAGCATTTTACGAAAAGGTAAAGGGTAAAGGTGAGTGGAAAGGTGGAATGCTTATTGCGGTAATGTTATATATATGATATCACATATATAATATATGATACATATATTAAAGGGGTCCCACCGATATTGCATCGGGAAGTTTGTAGGATTCGATAATTACAAATATGGTTGAAAATTGGCGATCGCAAAAAAGGTAATGGTTAAGTGTGGAAAGAAGGTATATCATATATAATATATGATATATATTATACGGATGTTGGTGGCTGGGAAAAGCTGCTTTTTAACAATAAAAATTTAATTTGAATGGTTAAAAATGGGTTTTGAAAGAAATGAAGCACTGGACTTTGGGTTTAGGTAAAAATGAAGGGTAAAGAGGTAAATGAAATGAATGAAGGAATAAATGAAATTTTCTCACCATTACACTTGACAACAACACTTTATTCTTTTAACTGAACTGAGAAGGCAGATTGATTCTTTGGAGCTTTCACAGTCAGGATTTCCCTTCCTCTTTAACTTGAATGCACAACAAGATAGTGTTGAGATTTCTGAAACTTGAGCCAAATGAAACACCAAATATGGATTTTATTTGAACTTTATAAAAAAATTTCCTTCCTTCACTGTCTTTATGAATGAAATGGTTTATTAATTTCCTTATTTTCAGTGGAAATATGAATATTTTCCATGCACAGTTTGAACGTAGACTTGACCTATATGAGATGGAGTGACCTCACTCTAGACCTCTAAATGATGATGATGAAATGATGAACTTGAAATTGTTTATGATGAAATTAAGTGAATGATTAGCATACCAAGTTAAGACCTCTAGAGTGACCAAAAATATTTTCTGAGAACTTGTTCGAAAAGAACAATTTTTGATCTAAGACTTAATGAAAAACTCCTAAAAGAAATATTTTTTATCATTGATACACTAACACTAACATGTAGTACTTATGAATATGCCTTAGATGAAAAAAATTTGAAATTTTTCCCCTCTATCCTTGAGCATGCAGCCTTGCACTGGTTCACGGGTCTACCTCGAGAAAAAATGTCTTCTTGGGCCATCAATAGCAAGCACAAATAATATTTTAGGTCCAAAGAAACCAAGGAAGAAATCTTTAGGATGGCCCTAGGGCCCAATGAATCTTTAGAATACTATGAGGAAAGGTTTCAATTGAAATACAAGAGGGCCAACTACACCCTTGATCCTGGATCACTCAAGTTATTTCTTCTTCGAGGGATCAGGGAGGAAGTGTTGGAAACCATCAACATGCTATTTGGAGGAGATACATATTATTTGGCATATGATGACATCAATACTATGTTTAGAAACCATTCTAGGGAAGCCAGAAAAAAAAAGGTTATAAGTAATCAAGGCTTGACAAATACCTCTTCCACCACCTCATCCATCAAAAGTGAGATAGGGAACCATGTTAGAGGATTTCAAGAGTGAAATGATACATACCTTTTCCTTGCAAATGGATATCATGTAGATCAAAAGGAAACAAGAGGAGGTAGAGAACACCCTAGCCATATTTTCCCCTAGATGTACTAGAAGACACCCTAGGAATCAATTCCCAATGAATGTCTTAGAATTTTTCTCAGTCTGTGAGAAAAACATGCAACAAACAAATTCCATTAATTACCTAGCCTAAAAATTGTATACCAAGAGGTGGAAGGTGGTCCAAAGAAACTATTCTTTATAATTCAAAGCAGGCCTCAAGGACCTCGCCCATACCAATAGGGCATGCAAGGTGCACCTTATTCTTAGTAAAATTCAAACCAAAATGCACCCTTTTAGGCTTGGTATTCTTCTACTCATCCATCATGGCCCACACCTCCTTCTTGGCCTTATCCCCCTCCATATCAACCTCAATCTATCAATCAACCATTTCAGCCATATCCTCCCCAACCTCCTCAGTGGAGAAACCCATCACAAGGGTGGAAGCCTCAACTCAACCAACCTCCTATGTTATTTCCTCCACCCCAAACCCAAATTCAACCTACACTCACTCATTCTACTCAACCTAAGAAACCTCAGATGCCTACTCAACCTAATCCGAACTCAAATAACAAACATGCACATTAGGTCTACAGTGGAGAGACATCTTACCCTGCCTCAGTTTTAGAGATTCATGAGGTTAAACTTAGGTCTAGGAGAGTTCTCCCAGATAACCAGCCGCCATCTCCACTTGAAGAGATTGAAGAGGAAAAGGAAGAGAGTACCCCTCAAGTAAATCCAACTCCTTTTCGTGAGAGATTGATTCATCCTAGCTAGAACACCCCAGAAGAGATTGAACTTTTGGGAGAATTTAAGAATATCTGTGTAAATATACCCATTCTCCAAGATATTAAGGATGTTCCCATATATAATAAGCTCATCAAATAAAAATTCTTCAAAAATCATGGGAGAAAGAAGAGAGACACCCCCACCATCAATGTTGTAGGTCAATTATCTGATTTGATGATTGGGAGAGTGATTTTCCTAAAGTACTTAGACCCTGGGAGTCCAGTAGTGGATGTACATGTTGATGGTATCACTGTACCTCATACACTGATTGATCTTGGGGATGTCATAAACGTGATGACCAAAGAAACCATGTTGAAGCTCAACCTCCAAGGAGCTTTACGAAAGAACACTATAGTTCTTCAATTTATAGAGAGATCCACCGTAGCTCTTGAGGGAGTTGTTGAGGTTGTTATGGTCTCCATTGACTCCTGGGAGTATCCCACTGAATTCCTGGTACTTCAACCCAAAACCAACTTTAATGGTTATCCTCTTATCCTAGAAGACCTTGGTTGGGCACTATTGATTCTTAAATCAGTTGTGGGGTTGAAAACATGACCATCTAGAATGGGCCCTTGTCAAAACAACTGGTATTATATCCTCCTGCCCAACCTTCTATTGAACACGATCTACATTTTTGGATAGATGATGAAGAAGAAGATGAAGTGTACCATGAAACATCATATCATATATGTACCTTATATGTTGTTATCATAGGGGGGAAACTTGATGAAGATGACCTCATTGACCATATCCTTCAAAAACAACCCCCCACTTCCATTCCACTTGATGAATTGGTGAGATAATTTCAAAGAATCCCTTGGATTGAGCTATGCTCAGTTGAATCGGTCCCTGAACCTACAAAGATTTTATAATTTTTCCCATATATAACCTTCAATATCAATCCCTCTCTCTTAACCAAAGAGGAAGTAAAATTGTGCGAGTTGATGAGAGAGAACTTAGATGCTTTTGCTAGGGATTAAAAATAAATGAAAGGGGTGCATCCCTCAATATGAAAACACCCTGTTTACATCAAAGAGGGATTCAAGATTATGCGAAAACCCTAAAGGAGAATGAACCTAGCCTTGAAACCCATAGTAAAGGATGAATTACGAAAGTTGTTTGATGCAGGGTTCATACACCCCATATTGGACAGTGAATGTGTGACTCCTCTAGTCTTAGTCCCAAAGAAGAGTGGGAAGTGGAGGATCTGTGTTGACTATAGATAGTTTAACAAAGCCACAAAGAAAGAACATTTCCCTTTACATTTCATTGACCAAGTCTTGGATGGTATTGCAGGGAATAATCTCTTCTCTTTCTTGGATGGATTCAATAGTTACAATCATATCCAGATCAACCATGAAGACCAAGACAATACTACATTTACATTTCCTTGGGGCACCTTTTATTATAGAGTTCTTCCACTTTCCCTATGAAATTCTCCTGCCACTTTTTAGAGAGTAGTACAGAGAATTTTTTTGGAGCTTTTCCATGATTTTGTGGAAATTTACATGGATTATTTCACTCCATATGGGTATGAATTCCAAGAGGCCCTCTATAATCTGGGTAAAGTCCCGAGGAGATGCATTTAAATGCGTCTCTCTTCGAGTCCTGGGAAGTATGAATTCTTGAGGAAGGCAGGTATTTTCCTTGGCCACTCCATATCTTAGGTATGGATACAAGTAGACCCAAACAATATTTCTATCATAAAAAGGGTGCCTACTCCTCAGAAACAGAGAGATGTTAGGAGTTGCTTGGGCTTGGCTATTTACTATATTAGATTCATCAAGGAGTTTAGCAAGGTAGCTTCACCATTTCTTGGATTACTGGCCAAGGACTCTGCATTCTCTTGGTAAATTATTTATCAAGAAGCCTTTGAAATCATAAAAGAAAATTTGACCACTAGCCCTATACTTCATGGTCCCAACTGGGATCTACCCTTCCATATCAATATTGATGCATCAGATAAATATTTGGGGGGAAATTTGGGACAAATGGATGATAAATTACCCTATGCCATTTATTTCATCAACAAAAATATGTCTAAGGTTTAATTGAAATACACTCTCACTCAGAAAGATATCTTATTTTTCATCCATTCCATGAATAAATTCAGACATTATATTATTGGGTACCAAAATTTTGTGCATACTGACCATGCAACAATCAAATAATTGATGAACAAACTTGATGTGAATGATAGAATTATTAGGTGGTTATTATTGTTGTAACAGTCCATTAGGGAAATTTTTAGGTCTAAAATGGGCCTCCTAAAGAAATTATAAAATAATAATGGAAATAATAAAATAATATTTGATTACATCATCAAATTTTAGAGGGAAAAATGAAAAACTACTTTTTCAACTCGCATTTTCAACTTATCTCCCAAAGTTTTTACTCAAATTTCAAGTGGGAGTACTCGTTGGATGCAAAATTTAATTCCTCATCCAAGGAGTACCCGTGTTGAATACTTTCGATGGACCCTGCTACATGAAAAATGAGAAATACATGAAAAATGTGTTTGCAATCACGTTTTTTCATGTAATTCTCATTTTTCGTGTAGCAGGGTCCATCAAAAGTATCCAACATGGGTACTCCTTGGATGAGGAATTAAATTTTTCATCCAATGGGTAGTCCCGCTCGAAATTTGAGTAAAAAATTTGGGAGATAAGTTGAATATACGAGTTGAAAAAGTAGTTTTATTATTTTATTATTTTTAATCTTTTTACCCTTTTACTTAAAAAATGGTAAATCATCCCCCATGTTTGACATCATAATCTTGAATCCTATTGGTTGTTATAAAGTTTATTTTCATTGTACATTTTTCTTAGGAGGCCCATTTTAGACCTCAAAATTCCCCTAATGTGAGTTAACTATCATTGATAAGCCTTGGAAAAAAAATGTAGTTGCAAATTTTTTTTTCTAGAATCACTTTGTTTGTAGATAATGTTGAGATGATTGATGACCCACTTCTAGATGAGCACTTATTTTCTATCTCAGTAATCTCTCCTTGATTTTTTGACACAGCCAACTACCTGGTTTTTGGGAGATTCCCTCCAAATATGTCATGCAGGGAGAAGAATAGAATTGTGAGAAAGAGTGCCTCTTTCACTTGGATTGGTGGCAATCTTTTCAAACTGGGACTAGATCATTTTCTAAGGAGATCTACCAGGGAGGAGGAGGACTTTGAAATCCTCTTAGCATGTCATGATGGGCTCTATGGGGGTCATATTTCTGCTAAGAGGACAACTTTCAAGGCCTTTCAAGATGACTACTATTGGCCTACTCTCCATCGGCCTGCTAGACGATATACTAGAAGATGTGACTAGTGTTAGAGGATGGGAAAACATACACCCAGGGATGAAATTCCTCCACAACCTGAGGTGGCCTTAGACCCATTTGAAAAGTGGGGCATGGAATTAACTGGGCCAATTGATCCACTATCCGGGAAAAATAAATACATAATAGTATGCACTGATTATTTGAGAAAGTGGGTTGAGACAAAGGCTATCAAAACAAAAATAGAAGAAAAGTTCGCTGAATTATTAAGAGAAAATGTGTTCTAGAAATTTAGGTATCGAATGGATATAGTCACTGATCAAGGAGCTCAGTTCACATCACACTTGATTGAGAACCTCCTAAGGCAACAGAACATCAAGCACAAAACAAATACTGCCTATTACCCTCAAGAAAATGGGAAAGTAGAGATTACCAATAGAGTAGTAGAAAGTATCTTCACCAAGGTAGTGAGCAGTATCAGGAAAGATTGGGAAGACATATTAGTGGAGGCAACTTGGGCCTATAACACCACCTGGAAGATAACTACTGGGTTTACTCCATATGATCTATTTTGTGGGAAGAAAAAATTACTTTCTATTGAATTTGAATATAACACTCTTATAATGGCATATCAATTGGATTTAGATATCACAAGGGCACAGAAGGAAAGGATGTTTCAACTCAATGGTTTAGATGAATTCAGAATGCAGGCCCTCCTCCACATTAAAGTCATACAATTGTAGAGGAATGTTTGGCATGATAGGCACATCAAGGAGAAAGTATTCGGGGAAGGAGATTGGGCTTTGTTGTATGACTCCAGGTTCAAGAAATTTATAGGGAATTTTATGACAAGATGGCTAGGCCCATACCTGATAGAGAAATTCCATGACAATGGGGCTTTTAAGATCATAACCATTGATGAGGGGGGGATTCCTCTGCTTGTCAATGGTTATAGGCTAAAGGTCTAAAAAAATCCCATGTCCAAGGTAGAGTTCATCAAAATTACAATCAGTAGGGAATTAAGTGTAATTGGGAGCCTCATAACTTCGAGTCCACAACCCTCCTTAAAAAAATGAAATAAAGAGGCCTAGGTGAAAACCCCCATGAGGTATTCAAGGCTAACTATAGGATTGAAAACCTCTTTAAGGCATTCCTAGAGCAAGAAAGAGAGAAAAGGAAAATAAAAGATCCCTGACTGAAAACCTATTTGAGGCACCTGGGGCACGTTGGTGGGTTGAAAACCTCTTATGAGGCAACCCACTGGTCTTTAAAAAAATAAAAATAAAAAAAAAGAAAATAACAAGGATGATATCATGATTGCTCACTTTTTTTTTTCTTTCTTGCAGGATTATGAACAGTGGCATGACATGGTCATAAAGCAAGGGAATTATTCCATTTATCTTCACACCTCCACCCATCCACTCTTTCTTCAACACCCAAATTTTCCTCTGCATCCATCCACACCATCCTTGAGCTCAAAAATAAAAAAATTTCACCCTATCTGAGGTACTATAGGAAGTTCCTATGCTACTACAAGAAGGTATAGTGAGCTATAGGAGGGTGTATTGAGGATAAAAAACAGCCACCAAGGGCCTTGAGGTGTCAAAAAGTTAATGGGAAGAGTCTTCCCATCATTTCCTACCACCTTCTCATCACTCCATCTCAAGCACAAGTATTTTTCCTTCAAACCCTACATTTTGTAACCTCTGTAAAACATTTTTTGTTTGTTTGTTGTTATTTATTTATTTTTATTTTTAATTTTTAATTTTTATTATTTATTTATTTTTTCTTCTGAAAAACACAAAGTTCCTTCACTCCATTTTGCAAGGCCACAACACTTCCTCATCATCCTATCATCATCCTACCATCACCCTAATCCCTATCCACACTCTCCCTCATCACCCATCCAAAGTTAGAGTCCAAAACAGGAAAATAAAGAGGTTGCTACAGGAAGCCCTATGTAAGCACCCGAAAAGCCCTGAAGATGGTTTTGATCATTCATGGAGACCAATAAGACTTGTGAGATGATTCTAAAGAAAACAATGTCAATCCAAAAAGGATCCTACACCAGTAAACATGTACTTAAAGACTCAACAAGGTACCTACAAATAACAAACAAATCAAGATAAAACACCCCAAAAGGAATGAATATGCACAACAAAATCTCAAGAAACAGTACAAACTCAGTTGATGCCACTCCAACTCTAGCTCAAGCATGCATCATCCTGCAACAACTCGACAAGGAGGTAAGGCTCAGGTATGACACTCTCTCACCCTCTCCTTATGCATAAGTGACTAAATGAATGAAGAGGTAAAACTTTAATAAGTTGAAGGTGGCCAGTTAACCTGCCCACCCTCCACCAGTTAAACAAAAAGTGAATGGTGGAGTCCTCATGCAATGTGTAGCTATAAAATAAGTTAAAGTACGATCACCAGGAGTGGGTGTTGATTAAGAGGGAGAAGAGAATGATATATATGAGTTGGACCAATTGTCCAAATGAAGAAAACTCGTGCAAGGGACATGTCAGCACAACACTCCAAGCCAACTCGAAATAACATAAAAGGTACTTGAGCATGCTTCCCCTCGTACATTTGGTCATTCCAAGATCGATTTGAGAGATGAAAAATATTGCAAGCCACCAAGGAGCTTCATACCTTGACCCTCTGCAGCTATAGGACAATGCTACAATAAGTCTTGTAACTCCTACAGGAAGTCTTATAACTACTATAGGAAATTTGTGACTTCTACAAGAAGAACCAAGGGGTGCTGTAGAAGGACAAGGGAGGTATATGTGCACACCAGAGAGCCAATCATTTTAGGAAATTCCCATTTTTCAGATCAGATCATCAGTTTGATAAGTAAGTTGTAATCATCTCACCTATCCATCATAATTTCACACAGTTTCTTTTAAAAAGTTTCTGTAAATAGTCATAAAAATGTGGAATTGGAGGGTCTGTGTGAGGGAAATAGAGGGTTAGTATATAGAGTTGGAGTGATAAGAAGTTTTTTGTGGCCCTCTTCTACCACTAAAGTCAACACTAAGGCCATAGATAACACCTTCCCTACACCTAGTCAAGAGAAATAAGAAAATATGGGGGGCGAGTTCAATAAGAGAGAACCTACAGACACCAGAATGATTAATTTTCACCCTCCTATAGTAGAAATATTTAGTAGAAATTATTGGTTAGGGTTCTTTGAATTATTAAAAGGATATGATGATGAATTTTCCTTTGAGTTTGTTATGCCTTTGAATTCCCAATCAAATGTCAATGCCACAACTCTAATAATACGGTTATCCATTACCATCAATCTTGAAGTGATCAGCAGAGTAACCAAATTTTCCCTATGCATAAAATGGAATAGGGAAGTCAGATTCACTAGTACAATGTAAAAAAAGTTTTCTTTAGGTCTAGGGAGAGACCTATGGAAGATAAATATGGGGTTAGGAGAGAAATTTTTCCTTACCAATGGGATGAGGTATCCTTTAACATCTTAAGATACATCTCCTGTGAATAAGTGTAGTATATGGCTATAATTTTAGGCTATTGCATGAGCTCATATAACAAGAAAAATTTCCTGTTGACTAGAGATTGAATGTACCTTACTTCCTCCTCTAGTCCATGAGGGACATGACCCAAAAATTCAGAGAAGGGAGACATCAACACTTAGACCATCATGGCCTTATTAAGTTGATCGTGGAATACTGCCCTAAACCACTTAATATTTATTGTCTCATGGTCCAAGTTTAGAGATATGGACAAGGAAGCACTCATAGGAAATCAAAGAATTACTCCTCGGGAAACCCCTGTATCTAGAATTGGCGGTAGATACACTAGATAAAAGGAAGAAGAAGAGATGGAGAGGACAATAGAATTGGAAACAAATGAAGAAAAGGAAGAAGAGGTAGAAGAATAAATGGAAACATATGAGAAGGAAGAATAGGAAGAGAAGTTAGACTAGGAGGCTCTAAGTCCTAGACATAACACTATACCAATGGAAACTGAGGTATACCCCCAACATACTAGTCTTTCACAAGGGAAAAATGGAGATGAGGTGGATACCACTTTAGCTACCTTGGGAACTCCTTTGAAATAAAAGAAGAAAAGGCCCAAATAAACCCCTCTCTACTTTAAAAAAAGGAAAATCATGAATAAGACAAGGTAGACCTTATACTCCCAAAACATTTCCGATTACCGTTGAGGGGATTCCATGTAAAAAAGAAGAGGTAGGGCCAAATGAGGGCAAGATTGAGGAGGTCACCTCTCCAAAGCCAAAAAATAAGGCTCCCATAACCTATTTTAGGAGGTGCACCACTAGAGCATCACCCTTCAAGAGAGGGAAAGAGCATGCTACAGGAAAAACAAATCCTACTACAGGAAAATCAAAGCATGCTTTATGAAACTCAAAATATGATACAAGAAGAGAAGGATGGGGAGAAAGAAGAGCATATGGCACAAATTGAAGGGAAGAGTGCACACATGGAAGGAAAATAGGTGCAAGAGGGGATACAAGCTGAAAACCAACTCCAAAATATAGTAGCCTCCTCAAACAATTGAGAGACAAATCATAGTATCTCAAGAACCTACCCCACAACCTAATTTGGGATCCTATTATAAGTTCATTGAGGGAGGAAGATTGATACTTGATAAAGTCACAATCCCCCTCCTACATGAGCTAGAAAGAGAAAGAGGGCACACCTACAGGTGGATGTAGATAGCCAAATCAAAGGATGTTTGGGATGTGGGGTTGATGGAAGAAAGGATCCTAGAAATTGGAAAAGAGCTTGCTAATGCAAGGATCAGATAAGCTATGGTGAAATAGCAACTGCAAGAAACACAATAAGAAAACATGAGGTTGCAAGGGTAGCTATAGGAAAAGGAGAAGAAAATTACCACCATGGCCATCCTTTGAAAGGAGGCCATGCAATATAGAAAACATTCAAAGTCCTATGTACTCTACCTAAAAGAGTAATGGGTACAATTCCAAACAAAAACCTCATCTCAACATGGCTCCCTACCCTTTCAAAGCTATAAATATTTCATTGATTTCTGAAAACAGTATAATGTAGGAGAGAGAGCTAGGATGGAGGAATTCTACATGCCTAACCTCATCTTAGTTGTTGTTATCCTCTGTATTCTACCGAGTTCACTAGATGAATATGTATTTTCTACAAGCATCCAAAGATAGTATTATTGTCCTATCAACTATCTTTAGAAATCTCACTGCCTTCATTATCCTAAATGAACCTATTTCACTATATTTTTCATCTCTGTCTTCTCAAGTTTACCTTGCTGATCTAAAAAGGATTCATTTTGGGCTATCTTTCCCAATTCACTGTCCTTCCCCACCAAAAATATCATTCACTCATTTTTCCCTCTAAAAAAACCATTTTTCCCTTAAAAACCCTTCATAAAGAACCCCCCCTTCATCATTTTTTCCTTATATGCAATAAAACAATGTAAAAACTACTTTTTACATTGTTTTATATCTAAAAATTTGATTTTATGGTCCTCTTACTTTTATACATATTAAAATATTTTTTTAATGTATAAACCTGACTCTTTATGTTTTAACCCAAGCCCCTCTCATCTTTTAGCCCTCGCACCATGTGACCATAATCCCGCTCCTATTTTCTTCACCCTAAACCCCACACCCATATAACCATTACCCTGCATATTATATAGCCCCCGACCTTGTTATAAAAAAATATCGTGTATGCTTTGAACCCTGCACTAAACGAAAAATCCCTGCCATGTCGTATTCCCCTGGTTCCCATCCTAAACCACTCTGCACTGTTGATCTTCCCCTCCAAGATCCGACGGCCCACACCGCATATCGCAAATCAAATAGCACAGGAATTAATGCTCTTCAAAATTGCGATATGGGTGGTTTTCTATTGCCATGCGACAGTCGTTGAATCGTATCACATGCCTGCCCCGAAAACCATTACCACTCCTTCATCCGTGTGAAAACCACCTCCTGGTTTCCAAAAACCACTTACCTCTCCGTGCCAAAATTAAAATACATCCGCCTCTGTTCAAATTTCTTGTTGGTTCCACCTATGGAACCAAGCCCAAAACACCGTTCTCCACCCTCCGACAGCCCAAAAACCTCAGAAAAACGTGGTAAACCCTCTCCGCAGGTTTTGAAAACTAATTGTTTTTTTTAGTGTGCAGGTGTAATGGCAGAGATAAAGGTTAAATCAGAGGTTAAAGGCCTAATAAAGAGTTTACTGATAAAATAGAGGCAGATTAGCACAAGAACATATTCGAATGACTAAACCTACAACAGTTACTTCTTCAAAGGATATTTTGCTGCCTACAACATGTTTTCTTTTGATAAAACATCTAACAGTTATTACAAATAGTCAGAGATATTTTTCATCTACCAGCAGTTATTGTAAAGTTATTGCAAAAATCCTTAAAGTCAAACATTTCATAGAAATTAACTAAGAATTGAAGTTAGGAGTTATTATTTCATGGAAACACCTCCAGATATTTTTTCCTTGGGCCTTGCATGGTCTCAAAGGTCAAAAATCATTAAATCTATAATAAATGACATTCCAAACCCTAGCTTAGCACCACCTCCTCATTTTTTAGATAAATACTGCATATGAGTTTCATTTTTAGTGTTGGTTAGTTGGTGGTTATTTGACTGCTTTTTGCTGCTAAGCTATTTGAGGATTGCTAGGCTGGATTTGAAAAAGCTCTGAGTGGCAGAGAGCTATTGTACATGGAGTAGTGTAACTGTTTTGATCATTAGTAATACAAGCACGTTCACGGAATTCTTGAGCTATGTTAATGGCGAATTTTTCCTCATTTGTCATTATTTTTCTTATGTTTTTCATTCTATCCACATTTCTCTAATAAAATAATAGAAGTTTTAGAGTAGGATATGCTGTCTTGGCACCCTATTTCTGTCTGCATTCTTTATCTTTATGTTTTCTTCCTCAAGGTCTGATTAGAGGATTCTTAATTTCCCTCCAGTTCCATCTATCTGTTTGTCTTAGAAATGATTCAATAGTGTCAAGCCAAAGAAGTCTATGGTAAGCCCTATCCTTTGGTATTGTTTGAGATATTGTTTTTAAGGCCTTTCTTTGAAATATACTTAGTAGATTCTAAACCAGGGAAGTCTATGGTACACCCTGTCCTCTGGTCTGCATAAAAATGTTGCTTTGAAGCTCTTTCGAGTGTTGAGTTAAATACGATAGGCTTTAGTTTTCTCTTTAGTTTCTCTCACTGTTATCTTACATGTTTTCTTTTGTCTAAAAGTAGTCTTAGGATTGTTGGATTGTTGTCTTAAATGTTTGCTTATTAAAGTCTAGCCAAAGAAGTCTATGGTATGCCCTGTCCTTTGGGTTTCCTCAAATAGCTACCTTAAAAGTATTTTCTTTTCTAAGTAGAGCTAGAGTATTCTTAACTGACTATAGCTTTGTTGCCTTCACAACTTATTATTGTTTCATATCACAATCTAATCTAAGAGATCCACTTGATATAGTTAGCTTTGCCTATGAAAACCCTTACAGAGTTGATGAACAATCAAATCCTTTTATGACTTCATAGCCCAATGGATTAATGTTTTATCGTAGTCTATCTATTCAGCTAAAACATCCCTTCAATTAATCACACCACAGATCTGTCAATATATCAATTAATTCAACCAAAACAAACAAGTCCTTAGAACTTAATAACTAGCCTAATATCATAAACAAGAGCATACCGATATATCATTTGAAAACACATAAATAGAGAGATCCCTTTCTGAATCTAGGAAGGATAGGTCTTAGGATTCCAAAGTGGTTATGATGTGGCCCCTGCAGTGTTTTTTCTTACCAATCTTTCAAATCACAGGGAGGCAACATAGTGGTGACCATACTGGGGAAAACTGAGTAATAAACTGCAAAACATAGAGTCAAAAACTCAGAAAACCTCAATTTAAACTTAGATGAATCAATTATTAGCCAAGAATGGTTTCTGATTACTGATGGTGGACAAAAATCATCCATAAAACAAGTAAAAATCCTCCACCTGGTGACTCCAATGGTTTTCAGTAGGCCTGCTGACGCCATTGGTTTTCCATAGACTCCATTGGGAAACTTATTATATCATAAAAACATCAATAATACTCAGTTATTAAGAATACTTTATGGATTAAGTATTTCTTTCATAGTTTGGTTTGTATCTTAAAGACTGTTATACCTCTTAACCTTTCTGATTTTTTGGGTCCAGAGTTTTGGCTTCTAAAAGAGTTCATACTAGATCATATCCTGACCCAAATCCTCCTGCTATAGTTGACAATCCTAAAATCATTCTTAGGAAGTCTCCTAGATATAAAGATTCAGCTATTAGAAGACCAATCCACAAATTAAGTTCCCTACCTGAAAACCTCAAAAACTTGCAGAGTATCCCCTCTGACTCATCCCTAGAACAAAGCTTGTCTAGCGCTAGATCTCAGAGTTGGATAACCCAGACATTTTTAGACCCATCCACCTTACAACAAAGTTTTTTTGTACTAACTTCATCTCCCACTGTTCACCTTCCTCCATTTAACCCTGTACCACCTATTGTAAGCCCCCCACTTGCTAACCCTCCCTTGTTTCCACAACCTCATATCATGGAAAAATGGAATTCTCCCTTATTCCTTCCCTTACCTTTACTTTTTCTACCACAGGATTATTAGTTCAAGATTCATTTATATGATTCTAGTGGTTCTACTACTGCTCAAAAACATGTGGAAAAGATGAATGACTACTTTGACAAACAAGAAATAGATGATGAAACTGTTAAACTTAGAATTTTTGCTCAAAGCTGAGGGGGAGAAGCAAGAAAATGGTTCAAAAGCTTAACCCCTAACAATATAAATGACCTCCCTGATTTTCATCAACTATTCTTAAACAAATGGGAAGTCAATAAAAGTCCTCTTCAAATCCTATCAGAATATAATTACCTTAAAATAAATACTGGAGAGAGTGTCCAAGACTACTGCACTAGATTCAATAGTGTATAAAATGCACTCCCTCCCCACATGAAACCCCCACAAGGCTTAGCCTTAGTGAAATTTCCTGAAGGATTTGACCCAGACATGTGTTATCAATTAAGAGAAAGAGATCCTCTAACCTAAGAGGACATGCAAAGAGAAGCAATAAGTGTAGAAGCTAACCTAAATGCTAGAAGGGCTAGATTGAAAACAGAGAAAAAGGTTACATACAAAGAAGAAGCTGGACCCTCCACATCTGATGCTAAAATTGACATCCTAGTTAGGAAAATGGAGAGGATGATGGAGAAAATAAACATAAATGAGAGAGCTTATCCTAGAGAAAACAAAATAGCTCCTCAAAACAGAAATCAAAATCAAAACCAAAATCAAAACTTAAAATAAATCCCCCTCAAATTAGACAAAGTGGCCTTGATCAGCAAATCAGACCTCCATTTCAAGAAAATTATGTTGATGAAGATGAGGGAGTGATTAAAGAAATAGAGGAAAGTCACATAAATTTAATGGGAGCAAATAATGAGGATATTGTTTTCCTCACTGAGGAAGAACAAGGCATATTTACACCTTATGAAGAAGAGAGCCTAGAATCTGAAGACTACAAACAAGGCTTTGAAAATGCTATAATGGAAGTACACAGACAATATGACCTTATAAGAAAGAAAAATCAATACACTCCTAAAAGAAAAGCCTCTGAAATTTCTGATAGGAATAATTCTGAAAACATTTCTAAAAAGACAGAAGAAAACAATAACACAGTGGCTGAAAGTTCTGACAAAAATAAAAATAAAAACAACCACCCTAATCCAAAACTTAGTGGTGACCAAAGCAACACTAGCAACTCAGCCAATTCTCCTAATAAAATTGTTTTAACTTTTGTCCCTAATAAAAACCATCAAGTTGAATTTTCTGTGAAAATAGTGACTAAAAAGGATGATTTAAACATTCCAAAGACTCAAATACTTTTCAATATAGAGAATGAAATTGCTAAGATCAAAATCTCTATCCCTCATACTGAATTAGTCACCCAAGATGCATATAAGTCCCAACTTTTGAGAGCTTTGAACATAGGAGAGAATGTTGATTCTATTAATTTAAATGATGACAAACTTGAGCTTTTGTTTGGACCAGAAGTGGAAGGGAAATTTCAAGAGGGAGGTGTTCCTCCATTTTATGTCAGTTTAAACATCCATGATAGAATTTTGCATAATTCCGTGTTAGAATCTAGTGCCTCCCACAACCTAATGCCAAAAGTAGTAATGGAAAGACTAGGCCTTACAAAGATTTATACTCTTTTGATTCCAGCAGAGTTGAATGTCTAGGCCTAATCAAAGATTTATGTGTCAACTTAGCACAAATACCATCCAAGAGCCTAGTGATGGATATTGTAGTGGCTGATATACCTCCTAAATATGGTATGCTCCTTTCAATATCATGGGGTGCTAAACTCCAAGGTACCCTAAAAATGGACATGACTTATGCTACCATCCCTGTTTTCAGTCAACCAAGAAGACTATATAGGGAAAAACACATGAAATACATGGTTAGGAGTCGAGAAAAACCAGATAACTCCCTTCTTTATTCTATTCACACGGAACTTGATTCATTCATTCTTTATAATGATGAAAATCTTAATGAACAAGTGATAGAAAATGAGCAAACAACAGTAGAAAGAGAGAGAGAGGAGGAGGTACAGTCAAAACAGTTTTCTAACACAGAATATTACAACAAACACAGTGGAAACCATAGGCAATAAAGCAACCACCAACATAGGTCTGATCATGTAAAACAAAATGAAAATCAACATAGTGAAGATCATGATAAATAAGACAATGATAAACAAAGTATAGAACCTAAAAAACAACACGGTGAAAAACACAGTGAAAGCCACTATAAACAACATGATGAGGACCATGGTAATCAAGAAATTAACAAATCTGAAATTGGACCTCTTTGGAGTATGAGTTCTGATGGTTCTTGTAGCAATAATGGTTTAGGAGCAGGCATATGGGTACATAACACAGAAAACAACCATGCAGAAGGTCACTCATATAAGCTAAACTTTTAATTCACAAATAACATAGCTGAATATGAGGCCCTCCTCTTAGGACTACAATTATTGAAGAAATTAGGAACCAAGAGGATAACTGTTCATGGAGATTCAAATTTATTCATTATCCAGATTAATGGAGAGTACACTGCCAAGCATCCAAGATTAAAATCCTATAGATATGATGCTATTGACCTCTTGAAAACATTCCAATAATATGAGCTTAATTTCATCCCTAGAAACCAAAACATCCTTGCCAATCGTTTATCCTTTGCTGCTAGTACCTGACAAAACCCTTACCAAAGAAATTAATACACAGTCCAAGTCAAATATAGACCAGCAATCTTTGATAATATAAAATACTAGCAATTTTTTGAAGGATATAAGCAAATATAGGATTTCCTGCAGTCCATAAATGAGTTTGAAATGCAAAATTCAAACTCAAAATATGAAGAAGACTGCCCTACTAAGGAACAATATTACAAATAAGAACCTCCTAACACTGCTGATATAAATCTGTTAACCAAATAAAACATACATAAAATAGAGCTCTGTACTAATTTAGAAAAAAAAAAGATTTTGAAGTGCTGCAGTCTAATACTGATAACTTGCCAAAAGGACTGGTGCTTCTAGAAGAATTGTTTGAATTAATGATGTCGCTAAAAATCCAAAAATGGAACCAACTAAAACTAAAATATAAGAGTGAAATATAGGCAGTGGACAGAAACCCAAAATTATCAAACTGTCTAAAACACTGCCTGCTCATATTAAACAAAAATATCTTGAGCTTTTTAGAGAATTTTCTGATGCTTTTGCTTGGAGTTATGAAGATCTGAAGTCCTATGATACAGAGATAATTCAGCATAAGATACCCCTCAAAGAAAACCAAAAGCCATTTAAATAGAAACTGCGTAGAATAAACCCTATGCAACTACCCCTGGTTGAGAAACAAATTAAGAAAATGTATGACGCTAGAATTATAGTCCCTCTGAGATACCCAGAATGGGTTTCAAACCTTGTATTAGTTAGGAAGAAAACATGAGAAATTAGGCTGTGCATAGACTTTAGAAACCTCAAAAAGGCCTCCTTAAAGGAAAACTACCCTTTACTAAAAATGGATCACATCTTACAAAGGGTAGTGGGTTCTAAAATAATTTCTTTGCTAGATGGATTTCAGGATACAATCAGGTGCTAGTACACCCAGATGATCAACACAAGATAGCTTTCACCACACCTTGGGGCACTTTCATGTATGTGAAAATGCCTTTTGGGTTAATGAATGCTGGTGCCACCTTCCAAAGAGCCATTGATATTTATTTCTCAGAAGAAATAGATTACTTCATTGTGATTTACCTTGATGAAATCACAGTCTATTCTAAAACAGATGAAAAACACCTAGCTCACATGGGAAAAGTCTTTGAAAAATGCAAAAGGCATGGTTTGTCTCTAAATCCCAAGAAAACTCTATTTGGCCTCCAAGAAGGAAAACTTTTAGGTCAATTATATCTGAAGAAGGGATCAAGATAGACCCACAAAGGATTGAAGGAATATTGCAAATCAACCATCCTAAGAATATCAAAGAACTCCAATATTTCATTGGAAAGATTATTTTCTTAAGAAGGTTCATACCAAACCTTTTTGAACTCCTTAGAAGAATGAAAAACATGCTAAAAAGAGAAATAAGAGTTAAATGGACCATAGAAGCAAAGAAATCCTTTGAACTAGTGAAACAAGCACTCACCCAAACACCAATTCTAATTAGCCCTGATTATACTAAAGATTTATTCATCTTCTCCTTTGCATTAGAGCATACAGTTGCTATTGTCCTACTACAAAAAAACATAAAAGGACAAGAGCAACCTATTGAATTTTTTAGCAAGCCATTAAGAGATGCACCTCTGAAATACAACATAATGGAAAAATAAGATTTTTCCTTGATCAAGGCATTGAAAGATTTTAGAGTTTATATTTTACACACACACATTATTACATTTGTGCCTAATTTAGTGGTAAAAGACATCTTAACACAAGATCCTTATGGAAAAAGAGCTAAGTGGATTGTTGTTATATTAGAATATGATTTAGAAATCAAGCCCACTAAACTCATCAAAGGACAAGGACTAGCTAAACTCATGGCTGAAACAAACTTTTGAGCACTAGACATGAACATGATTGATGCATTAGATGAACAAGAGGATTTGGAAAATCCACTCATTGAAGATTCATTTCTGAATTCATCTTGGTATGTTGATATTTTGTATGTGCTTCTTAATCTTAATGTTCCTCCTGGTTTGTCTAAAACAAAGGAAAGATTCTTAAAGTTAAAGGCTGTAAATTACTACATTTTAGATAAAATGTTATATTGAAAAAATGATAGTGGTATATTGCTTAAATTTTTGCTTGAGAATGATGCAGAAAAGATCAAGCATGAGTTTCATGAAGGAGAATGTGGAGGGCACCTCTATTGGAAAACTACTGTCAACAAAATCCTTAGAGTTGGTTACTATTGGCCCACCCACTTTAAGGACATCCATAAAATGGTAATTTCCTGCCATAAGTGTCAAATCATTGAAGGAAAAAGAAAATTACTACCCTTACCTTTGCATCCTATCTCTGTTGAAGCTCATTTTCAACAGTGGGGCCTAGACTTCATTGGGGAAATCCATCCTGCTTCATCTACCCAACAAAAATGGATCCTCACCGCAACTGACTGCTTCACAAAATGGATAGAGGCCATCCCTTCTAGGACTGCCACAAATTTAGTCATCATCAAATTCCTTGAAAACCATATTTTGTCTATATTTGGCTATCCTAGAAATATTATCACTAACAATGCTGCTACCTTTAGATCCAAGAAGACGATGGACTTTTTCCAGAAATATCAGATTGCATTGGGTCATTCTACAGCTTATTACCCTCAAGGTAATGGGTTGGCAGAATCCTCAAACAAAAGTTTGGTGAACATCATCAAAAATTTTCTGGAAGAGAATAAAAAGTCATGGCATATCAAACTAATACATGCACTATGGGCAGACAGGCTAACAAACAAAAAATCAATTAGAATGTCTCCCTATCAGCTAGTGTATGGAGAAGATACAAATTTTCCAACAATTTTGGGAGTGCTAGTCATGAAACTAATCTAAGAAGTACATTATGAAGAGGATGACATGATAAGAATAATAAATCAGATTGTATACTTGCAGCAAACTAGAGAGGAAGTATATAATAGAACATAGCTAGTGTAGTAAAATATCAAGAAGTTGTTTGATAAGAGAACCAAAGAAAATGATTTCAACATTGGTGACAAAGTGCTCAAATGGGACTTAAGAAGAGAAGACAAGGGCAAGCATGCAAAATTTGAAAATTTGTGCAAAGGCCCATACATCATCCATTCTGCCCAAGGTAACAATGCATTTTTTCTGCAAGAGATGGATGGAACAGAACTATTTGGAGGTCATGTCAATGGCAGAATGCTCAAACATTATTTTTGTTAAAAATACTCTATTTAAAGCTTTATTCATTTTATATAACATTGTTTGAAGAAAAGATCAAAAAAATAAACACAAAAACAAAGAAAAATAAGAAAAAGAGGGCAGACAAAAAATAACAAGTATAGCCACATACCAAAAAATAAATATTTCTGAAAGTGTGCAAGTCCAAATGCCACTACTTTGAAAAGGAAATTTTTGTTCGATCATACAACCTAATCATGATTGAACAAGTTTAAATTTTAGTTGATAGATTAGTGAATGAAGTTTTTCCAAACTGTCTAAACTTGGCTTATCAGTAGATTAGATTAGGAAAAGATATTGGTTCCAAAATTTGAACCAATAAAGAAAGAGAGGGATGCACAACAAATTCCAAATTACAACCCTCAAAATTTTTTGTTTTACCTTCTGCAAAATAAATTCTATGTGCAGATTTGTCATTACAAGGAAAAGACCCCCTAGTGGAGGTTATAAAGGTGGTTTTTAGTGTTATAAAATTGGCCAAAATTGTCAAAAAAACATTTGCTACAACATCCATTTATGGTTACAGAGGTTTTGCGGAACTTTTAACAAAAATTCAACACAACTAAAAAAAAAATCAGCGACCGGAGGTTATTACGGATTTTTTTTCATCAGTGTGCTACTCTGACTTTAACGCATCGATGTGTACATGAAGATGGCACCCCGAGGCTGTCTCAGTCGAACGAACGCACCGAGACATTTAGGTGTAAAACTGCACCAGGCATATTGTTGGTCATACAACGCACGGGGCCGTTCTAATTCGTCTTGGGATAAGGCACCAAGATTTATCATTGGTATCGGTATTTGTGCGATGCCCATTGATCGTAAAAATGCACCGGTGCTTATAGATACATAAACATCTTGGTACGCAGTATCACACAAATGCACCGATATTTATAACTGGTATAGGTATTTGTGATGTGCCCATAGATTGTACAACGGAACCGGTGTGTATAGACACATAAACGCACCGGCCGACAGTTACTAACACACACCGGTTTCCATTTTATTTTTTTTAGAAACATCAACCTGCGATAGACCAATTATTGTGATTGTTTTAAATTCATTATTCATCAAAAGTCAACACATCTTATAACAATATTCATATTAGTTAGATTTTTATTAATGCATTTGAATGTGTTGTTTGGATTAATTTATTATATCATATCAGAATTATTGTGTTTTTTTTAATTCATTATTCATCAAAAGTCGACACATATATATCTTATAACAATATTCATATGAATTAAATTTTTATTAGTGCATTTGAGAACGATAATGGAGAACACAATAGAATAAATTAAAACATATTTTATGATTATATATATATATATATATATATGAATAAGACATTCTTTATCATAAAAAATGGGACAGTTATTCGTATCCCTTTGTCTTTCAATTGGGACACTATGTCCATTACATTAAACAAAATGTCTGATTTCACAGACATATTTCAAAAAATAAAATGCCTTGCTTTGATATCCAAACATAGTGATCATCATTCTTCACTTGAACTGTTGTCACTGCTAGAGCTACTTCCATGACTTGGGGTTATTTTGATCAGGAATGTTTTGTTCATGGCATTGATTGTTTTCTTCTTCTTAACCTTCCATCTACAAACATAAAAATAAACTGAAATGAGTTTATATACATTGGTGAGAATAATGAAATTGAAATATTAAATAATATACATCAATGTAAATCGAAAATAAAAATGATGTACCATAGCAACAATTGACTCATAAACTATACACATTCTTTCAAAACCATGTACCATGCCCTCTTTCAAAATTTCATCTGTTGGCACAGTTCCGTACTTTGTTTCTTGCATGTTTTATACCCCATAACAAATCATATATTTTATATAAAATATGTTTTTGTTCTATTAATTATAGACGGAGCTAAGTAAAACAAGATTGATAGATGCTTACAAATTCCACAATTAAATTTTGATATGCCAACATAGACTCACAACCCATATTTAACCCAATTTCAATCAATTCATCTGATAGTTCTTCTTTGTATGTTAGCACCTATTTGAAGAAATTCAATGATGATTTTTGTAAACAACTTAAAAAATACAAAAATGAAATCTAGTTATGTTGGGTATGTGTTATATTCTTTCCACGACTAGTCACGTACGGGGGGGCGCCAGCCCCCCATGTACGTTGTGCCAGGCACAACAGGGGGGTCACAGAGGGTGGGTCGGGAGGGCGGGGCAGGGGGGGGGGGAGCGGGGGGGGGGCAACAGCCCCCCTGTTTAGGGTTCAGTGCAGCACCCTGGGAAAAAAAATTTGGACCCTATTTTTTGGTCAGTGGACCCGCCCATGGTTTTGTGTATGGTTTTGCACATGGTTTTGGGGTATGATGGTTTTCGACCCCTGGTATTTTATAGATCCGGTAAAGGGAACTACGGTTATGTTCTAATCTAGGGTTAATGGATTGGGGTTTATGTATGCTTCAACATGTATATATATGTGTTGTAACACTAAAAGGAATATAATGAAAAATCAAGTTGGTCGTCTCGATTTGGGATCCAGGAGAAAATCTCTGTGTTTATATATTTTATGTTTTATGCTCTCGCTATTATTTATTTTATGTTTTAAGATTTGTTTGTAGATAATTTCTGTGCAGGTTTAAAACCTACAAGTTAAGTTTTTATAACGAAGTAAAAATTACTCACAAACTTAGAGATCAACCCTTTTCTTCCTTGTCGTCCTATTTTATGTGCTGAATGGGCTCCATTTTCTTTTCTTTTCTGCAAGAAAATTCTTGAACATTAATATTTAATGCTAAATTGTTTATTTATTGTACCTAATGATCGAAAAATTCAATGATTACATATTACATTTGAAGCAAGTCGTTGTTGAGATGAATCCTCCTGCGATGCAATTTTATCCATTTCTTTGACCATCTCCTAGTACACCTTTTTGGACATTCCTACTGGCATATTTCTGATATCAGCTCGTTCATCTTTTGAGATTTTCATAATCTTCTTGAAAATGTAACTTGAAAATAAAATATTTAATTTTTATATTAATATATGAAAAGTAAATATAACAAAATTGATATTTATAAATAATTCTAGACAAACGTTTAAAGGAATATTATTTTTTCATTCCTTCTTTTTTGTTGTTGTACGTTTTTGCTATTAAAAGTCTGACATGTCTCATTGAGAAATTCTCTGGAAACTCTTTCTGTAGTTTAGATAAAATTTGGTTTTTGGAACCATTGGATTGATTTTTGTATTGTAAGTGGAAAGAACTTCTATACATTCATTCCACTAGATCCCTCAAAATTTTGTAAAAAAATTCCCCCCTTTCGTTAACTTCCATCACCACTCCAGATGAGCTAAGGAGCAATTCATTTTCATTTGCATGTTCTATTTTTTTTCTTTTCTTAGAACACCATTCCTTTTCTGAGTTGCTGGTCCCTATATAACATTAAATAGATGTGAATTAGTGGAACGTTTGACACATGTTATCTAATAATTTTAAGTATATTATTAATGATAATTAAAAAAAGAAACTCATATTGGATCGATATTATTTTTTCATTCACTTGATTCATCCTCTTGCAATTTTCCATTAAATTTTTACGCTTTTCTGGTCCTAGATCAGAAATAATCATATCGAGCTTCATCATTTTGTGGCTCTACATGATACACAGTAAACAATACATATTAGTTAAACTTACATATAGTTCAAAAATAATATTTTTTATAAAGAATTTACAAAGAACTTGCCTTTTTTTCTTTTCTTGATGTGTTATCAGTATTTTTGTTACTTGATCTCTTTTCGTTCATTTCTTTATCAACCTAAAACCTCTACCATATCATTCATTAATATATTTATAAATAAATTCTCAACTTTTTCAGGTAGAAAATAAATCTCAAAGCACCGGTGCATCTTTCATGAGGTACGCACTGCAGCCGGTACGTGGGGATATTAAAAATGCACCACAAAATAGTATAATAGACCATACGGTGCATTAGATATTATAAACGTACCACAAAAACAGTGTAATAGACCGTAAGGTATGTGGGGTATTATAAACACACCGTAAAAATAGTGTAATACACTGTACGGAGCTATCCTCGTTAAATGGAGCACCGGTGCCCTATTTTAGATATGGCGCACATATTTAGAAAAAAAAATTCAATTTTTTTATTACACAGTACTTGTAAGGTGCACTATATAATACAGCGCACCGGTGCGGTAGGGTACGCAGGGTGCACCAATAAAGAAAAATCCATTTTTCCAAAAAATCACACAACGGCCGAATGGATTTGGATCCGACCATGTAATTTGTCCCGTGGGTTGGACGTCAATCTAAAATGAAAGACCCTATTTCTAAAATCAAAGAAACAGGAAGAAGAAAGGGAAAAAATAAAAAAATGAAGGGTTTAGGGTAAAAATGAATAACACTGTAGAAAAAGGTTTTAAAAACTACAGAAAAAAGTAAAAAAAAGTAATCAAATTTAATCACAAGATGGTTTGAAATTCTATGATACAGGGTTTGAATCACCAGAGGTTTGGTTTCTGATTATCTAAATAATTCTATTCGAACGTATTTCGTTGCTCCACAGTGCCCTCATGTTCTCTTGCTCCAAGTCTGTCTCCTGTAAATATCTGGTTGAAAATTTTAGCAAAAATAGTGAAATAATGAAAAGTGTTTATTATTTAAAGAATTATTTTATGAAATTATATTTTTGAAAATATTTTGTTGCCCATTTTTCAAATTGCCACTTTTTTTTCACTTAAAGAAAATAGAGTTGCGTTTTTTATATTTGTGTTTATTCATGACCGATGCGGAACAGTTGTGAAGCACCAGTGTGTCTTCATAATACGACGCACCGATGCATGTTATGATGATAAGCGCGCTAGACTGTATAAAGTTATTTTTTTTGTATGTAAGATCATAATAAAATAATGATAATTCTATAGTACATGAATTTATTTTCATTATTTTCTAAACTTTATTATGTTACAAAAATTCGTGTTATTCTAGATTTGTTATTTTACAAATATTTGCAAATTTACAAATTTAAATATTTTAATAAAATAATTTCACATTAATGCAATTAAAATTTTCACATTAATAGAATTAAAATTTTACAAATATTTTACATACAATTACAATTAAAATTATAATTACAATTACAGTAACAATTTTTCATTAATTTCACATACATGAATGACGATTAGAATTAAAATTATAATTTTACATAGAATTACATTTACAATTACAATTTTACAAATATTTTACATACAATTCAATTACAATTACAATTGCAAATACAATTACAATTTTAGAATTTTACATACAATTACAATTACAATTACAATTAAAAAATTTCATACAATTACAGTTAAAATTACAATTAGTATGAATACAAATACAATTTTACAATTTTACATAGAATTAAAATTTAAATTTCAATTACAATCACGACATAATATTTAATAAATATCATGGTCATTTAATATTAAATTAATTAATAAACATCATCATGATCATGATAACCATTGTACAAACATCATATTCGACTAAAAAACACTTTCAAACATCAAATTAACATTATATATTAACATCATCACAACACAAACATCAAATATACATCTCATGTCAAATAACTCATGCAATCACATTTACACATCTATCTGCAGGCTAAACATTAAATGAACATATCTAACATGACCTAACAATATACGCCACATCATGATGATCACCAACATGTAAATTAAGTACAACTGCAACTTGAACATAAAATACATGGACCATATATATATATCTAACTGAATAATGTTAAAAATATACAACTGTAATATAAATATCATGGATCAGCTGGTGGTAGTATAACAACATCAATAGTAGTACAAGTGGAGGCCTGCTTAGTAAAGGGTTAGCCTCGATAGTCGATGGTTGAGCCTGCTCATGATCATGATCACTAGTACTAATAGATGCATCAGCTAGTGGTAGTACAACATCGATATAAGCAATAGTAGTGGAGGCCTGCTCAGTCAATAGTGCAGCCTCGACGGTCGATAGTCCAGCCTGCTGATGATCATGACTAGTACTGATGGATGTTGCTGGATGCTGACTAGACGTGGCCGATGGTCCAGCCTGATCTCCATGATGACTGCTAGATGCTGCTAGTGGAGCCTCATGCTCATCAGGCGCGGAGCGAGGTGAATGATCATGAGATGATGAGTAGCTGCTCATGGACTGCCCATCATGTGTCGCGACTTGACTATGCCTAGCTACGGACAATCCTCCTTAGTCGCGTAATAGCTGTCATAGCTCCTACGACATGCTGCATCAGGCTATACATGTCATGCGACATGCCTCTCCACATCCGTAACAGCCTATCATTTGCCTGCATGTCTCTGTAATGAGCGGGCCTGATGCCCGCCTCAAAAATCAATGCACTGAGTTGGTTGCGCAACTCCATCCTATATCTAGTCTCAGGTCGATCACGCTTAGCAAAAGGCGGTACTGGTGCACCAGCAGGAGCATGTCCCTCCACTGCACCGACCTCATCCTGATCATGGTCATCCTCGACATCGGCCATGTGCTGATCATCTTTAGGATCCATAACTGGATCATGTGGTGGATCTGGCATCTCCTCGCCATCAAAAGAGCCAATGTATACAAAATATCTACAATTACACAACAATAATTAGACAATTTCATTACACAATTTAATAAAAACAAGTTAAAGAACATGTTAGAATAAATATAAATAAAACAGTAATATTACCTCTATCATCTGGCATCTCATCATCTATGAAGAGGATGTTGAGACACCCTTTCCAATCTAATCCAGCATAAAGACATGGGACCATAATGAAGGGATGAAACTCGTCAACAATGGCTAGTAAGTCTAGTGCATCATGCAATATCTTGGCTGGAAACATAGTGTCTCCCCTCTTGGGCATAATATCCCCCACATGTGCATCCGGGCCTCGAACATCGGTCTACGAGGCTGTCGAACAAAACTAGGTCTTGTTAGGTCCCTATATTACTAGTATAGTCCCTTATTGTTGTTAGTGTAACCCACTTATTGTTATTATTGTACCCTTGTAACCCCCATATTGTTATTATTGTGCCCTTAAATTATTATTGTTAGGTCGGCTAGGATTACATTGTGGCCCCACTAGGATTACATCATGGCCCCATGGACTCCTATATATAGAAAGGAGGTTTTGTAAATTGTATCATCCAAGAATTGTTCATTTATGTAATGTATTGGAGGTTGCCCCCTCGAAGTGGCTTATTTATAAGGCATTGATATCTTTTTTCTTCTATTTTTGGAGCTGGTTACACAACATTTGGTATCAGAGCTTTGGATTCTAGGGTTTCGCTGCTCCAAACAGGTCATCGTGGCATTTTCGCTATAAATTTTTTTCTACGAAGTTTCAGAAGCTGAAATGTTTAGGGTGAGAAGCTGAAATCGTGAGGAACATCGTCAAAAAATTTTAGAGTTTTTTTCACAATATTTTTAGAGATATGATCTGTGGAAGTTAGGTCTTTTTCAGACTCCTCAATTTAATCTAAACAGGTCATCATGGCATTTGCGCTATAACCTGTTTTCTACGAAGGTTCAAAATCTGAAATTTTTAGGTAGCGAAGCTGAAATCCTAAGGAAACCCGTAGAAAAATTTTAGAGCTTGGTTCGCAATATTTTCAGAGATATGATCTGTGGAAGATAGTGATTTTTAAGGCTCTTGAATTTCATCTCAAACATGTGATCGTGGGAAAATCTTCATAACTCTCTCTCTGAGCATCGAATTGGAGTTTCGTAAAAATTGGTCGCAAGTACATGGACTTTAGTTTCTTTTCTATCGATTTCAGAGCTAAAATATGAAACAGTGACACATGGCAAGTCATACAATTTCTCTCTACTGAAATAGTCTATAATTAGGTTATTGTGGGAGATTGGACATAACTTTGCCTTGGAGAATCCAAATCAAGTCAGAACTGTGGCATTTGAAAGACAATTCAAAAGGCTACCTCAATTCACAATTTCAGATATTGAGGAGCCGCAATCACAAAGATAATCCAATTTCAATATAGAGCTCCTCAAAAGCAAGAAAAAGGTGTGTATTGTTTTTATGAATTGCATAAGTCTTGTTTGAAGAATCAATTTGAATGGATTACAAGGACATATTGTAGAATATATATCAGTATTGGGTTTAAAAAAAATGCCCCGTAAAAATAATTTAGCACCCATTAAGCCTTAAGAAGGCTCTACTATGACTCATGAAGATGAAGAATTGCAACATGATCTATCAAAATTACAAGAGCAAGTGCACCAAATTTCGCTCTCGCAAAGAGCAAAAAAAAATGAAATGGATGTTTTGAAGAAAGGCATGGAAGCAAAGATGGATGGTTTGAATAAAGGCATGGAATCTAAGATGGATGACATGGAAGCTAAGATCGATGAAAAAATGAAAGACAACATGGAAAACATGAAGAATGATCTAAAAGCAGACATGGAAGGTTTGACAAAGTTGACACAAGAAATGTTTCCTAATAGTGAAAAGATAGTAGAGGAAACTCATGATGAGAACAAAATAAATTTTAATCGTGACTTCATAAATTCTAATGTTAGCGAGAAGAACCACCATATTCCAAAAATGGATATGAGGAAGTTTGATGGAAAGGATCCTGTAACATGGATACTACAAATGGAGCAATATTTTGATCTCCATAATGTGAAAAAAACACAAAAGGTACACATTGCAAATTTACATTTAGAAAAAAATACATTTATATGGTATCGATGGCCTTGCTCCCATAAAAAAAATTTCACTTGGTCAATTTTTATGGAGGAAATGATAGCCCATTATGAGGATACAAAGAGAAACACCTTCTTTAGCCAATTGATAAACCTCAAACAAAAGGGTTTAGTGGGGGAGCACATTGAGGACTTCCAAAAATTGAATATAAGGATAACTGATATTCCAGAGGAACATAGGATTGATCTCTTCATAAGTACTTTAAAGGATAACATCCAACATGAAGTTCGCGTTTTGGAACCTGATTCATTGGAGAAGGCATTCAGGTTGGCAAGAAAAATTGAATGTAAAATTATGGCAACAAGGAAGCCTACCACTCACTTCTATAAAGAAGGAAGTGTTTCTATGCCTATATTTCCACAAAATACAAGGTTGACACCACAACAATTGTAAGAAAAAAGAGAAAAAGGGTTTTGCTACAGTTGTGATAGAAAATACACTAAAGGTCATAAGTGTGCTGAGAAGAAATTATTTTACATAGATTGTGAAGAGGAAGAAGAAAATGAACCAGAAGAGGATATACACCAGGAACCAGCCCTAGAAGAGAAATAAATGAGTCCGACCATATCGTGTAATGCATTGGCAGGAATTACCACTTCTAAAATTCTCAGGATAGAAGGACATATCAAGAAGAAAAAGGTAATAGTGTTGATTGATTCAGGTAGCACCCATAATTTTATTCATTGTAAGGTAGCCAAGGAATTGAATTGTTTCCTATACCCAGCACCAGAATGTCAAGTGATGGTTGCAAATGGAGGAACTATAAACTGCTTTGGAAAATTCCATAATATCAAGCTAACCATGGGGGAATATGTATTGAATATTCCAATGCTTTCCATTCCTATGGGAGGTGCTGATGTTGTACTAGGAGTACAATGGTTACAATCTTTGGGGACGGTAGCTTTTAATTTTCAAGAACTTTTTTTGAAATTCTTTTCAGAAGGAAAGGAAGTCGAACTACGGGGTATTGAAGGGAAGCCAGGAAGGATAATAAGCTCTAATGGCATGACAAAGCTTCTAAAGAAAGAACAACGAGGCGTAATTGCACAATTATGCTCACTAGAAGTTCCAACATCAAAATCATCTATTTCTACAGATCTCCAGCAAGTCTTGGACAATCATTCCAAGGTGTTTGAAACTCCCAAAGGACTCCCACCTATTCGTGATCATGATCATGCTATTCATTTGATTCCAGGAAGTGTCCCTCCAAACATCAGGCCTTATAGATATCCTTACTTCCAAAAGAGCGAAATTGAACGTATGATTGCAGAAATGTTAGAGGCGGGTATAATTCAACCTAGTCAAAGTTCTTTCTCTGCTCCTGTAGTATTGGTACACAAGAAGGATGGATCATGGCGAATGTGTCCGGATTATAGGGAGCCCAATAAGCTCACCATTAAAGACAAATTTCCCATTCCTGTGATTGATGAATTATTGGATGAATTACATGGAGCAATTTATTTTACAAAGTTGGATCTTCGTTCAGGATATCATCAAATTAGAATGAAGACTGAAGATATTCCAAAAACAGCATTTCGAACTCATGAGGGTCATTATGAATTTTTGGTCATGCCTTTTTTCCTTACCAATGCACCTTCTACATTTCAAGGGTTGATGAATTCCATTTTCAAACCCTTCCTTAGAAAATTTGTGCTAGTATTTTTTGATGATATACTAATCTATAGCAAATCTTGGAAGGATCATGTTGAACATGTTGACAGGGTGCTCAAACTATTGCAGGAGAAACAATTATATGCAAAAGCATCCAAATGTTTCTTTGGAGTACAAGAGGTGGAATATCTGGGTCATATTATATCCCACGAGGGTGTTAAAGTAGACCCTAACAAAATTACAGCCATTAAGGAATGGAAAGTCCCCACAACCATAAAGTAGTTGCGAGGATTTCTCGGGTTAACAGGGTATTATCACAAGTTTGTTAAGAATTATGGGAGAATAGCAGCATCTCTAACAACATTATTGAAGAAAGATGCATTTTCATGGACTCCTGAAGCAAGTAAGGCCTTTGAACATCTTAAAGAGGCAATGTGCCTAGCACCGGTCTTAGCTACGCCAGACTTCACAAAAACCTTTATTGTGGAATGTGATGCCTCAGGAAATGGAATTGGTGTTGTTTTAATGCAGGAAGGAAGACCCATTACTTTTGAATGTCATCCAATCAAAGGAAAGTATTTACAGAAACCTATTTATGAGAAGGAAATGTTAGCAATACTGCATGCACTAATGAAATGGCGAACTTACCCAATGGGAAGACACTTCAAGGTAAAAAATGATCATGATAGTCTTAAACACTTTTTGGAACAAAGAATATCTTCAGAAGAGTAGCAAAAATGGGTCACAAAGATGTTGGGTTATGACTTTGAATAATCTACAAAAAAGGGAAGCTTAATGTTGTTGCAGATGCACTCTCAAGAAAGAATGAAGAGGTGGAAGCATTGCTTTGTGCCATTTATATTATCCAACCAGATTAGATAACCGAAGCAAGAGATGAATGAAAGAAGGACAAAGAAGTATGGGCACTCATTCAAAAGTTGCAGCAAGGCCCTAGTACATCTGATACATTTAGTTGGAAATTTTTTCTTTATGGTACAAAGATCGCTTATATCTCTGTGAGAATTCCCAACTAAAACAAAAGATTCTTTTGGAATTGCATACTTCTCCTTTAGGAGGACACTCAAGATTTTTAAAAACTTACCACAAGGTGAAGAAATTTTTTTTGGGATGGCCTTAAATCTGATATTCAAAATTTTGTGGCAGAATGTTTGGTTTGCCAGCAGAATAAAGTTGAGACAATTAGGTGTTGGGAAAAATACTGAGGAGGGGGGGGGGGGGGGTGAGTCGATATTTAGAGCTTATAATATAAATTCAACTTTTTATTTTGAGCAGATTTCCATACGCGGTTTTTATGAATGGAACTGGCGTATGCATGCGGAAATGCAGAAGGAAACTAGCGTATACTGATTTAACTTTCCAGATTTAGAGAAAATTCTTAAAAGAAATCTTATAAACAGATTTATTAGTTATGTATCAAATTATGAGAAGTAATCAACAGAATAAAGCATCACACACATGAACACCAATATTTAAGGTGGAAATCCAATTTGGGAGAAAACCACCGCTGTTGTCGTCTCTGTTTTCAATCTTTATTATATAGAAAACCTTTTACAACATAGTACTGATGCAGACTCATACTAGTACGCAAGCTTCTACCTGCAGAAGGCTGCAACCTTCTCTCGTTTTCCAGCTACAACTGGAAGGGAGCTCCAACCCCCTGATCTCGTTTACCAGCCTCTCCTGGAAGGGATCTTCGACCCCCTGAAATCAATAACCAGCATCTACTGACAGAAATATTCTTCTTTTATACTGAAGGCTTCAACCCCCAGATCTACTGCTGACCATGTTTCATCAATTTTCATATTGGATCCAACAGCTTCAACACAACCCTTCACTTAACATCAACAAACATACTTTGCCCAATACTTCAAACAGAACAGTGAGACCACTGTAACCAGAATGTCAGAAATAAACTAGACTTCAGAATAGATATGCAGATACAAACTCAACCCTGAACATTCATTAATTCAAATAGCATACGCTACTTTTCTTCACTGAAGCCGCGTACATACCCGCTTTCCTACATAGCAACCCGTGTATACTTCTGTGTATTTTATTCTTCAGAAACCCTAACTGCCATACGCGCTTTTCATGAAGAGAACCCGCGTATATACGCGCTTTTTCTGAAACCAACTAGCGTATAGATCTGTAAAAGTAAATTTTGTAGAACAAACCAGATCTATAAAACTTACCCAGATTTATTCATTTTCTTCAGCAGACTTGCACCAGTTCTTCATGATTTCGTCAGTCAATCAAACCAGGGATTCATCATCGTTAGATCTAGAGATCTTGAACCATCATTATCCATGGGTGCATCATAGATTCAGATCTATCAATTAAGAACAGAGTTCATCCATTCATATATTCCTTAGAGAAATTTATTCATCAACAATCCTTACACATGCACACCTTGCACTATGATCTTCTTCTCCTTAAATAGATTTAGCTTTCACCAATACCATGAGTCAAAACCACACAAATTCTGATGGTATTCTTGGACGGAATAAAATAAAACATAAAACGCTCAATACTGTGTGCCAAAACCATGGTAATGCCCCTTGGTATTATAATTTTGGAGCGAAAAAGGGCATACACGACTTGGGATGTACTTATCCGCGTGTATACGCGGCTTGGCCTTTACAAAAGTGTGTATACATTGTGACATATTATATTTATCATTTATCTAGCACATACTGGACTTCTTTTTCTCTATCACATCTGAACTGCACTGTAGACACATCATTCTTACATCTTTAACACATAGGTTGCTATCCAAATAAAACTCATCAAGTCAGTTTCCATCAAGGACAACTTCATCAAGTAGGTTTCCATCAAGGACAACACATTGCATCATATTGCCAATAATCTCCCCCTTTGGACTTGATGGCAACCATGACCAGAAATACATTCATTCTCCCCCTTTGAAATCAAGGGCAAAGGGTAGATCAATATCCTTTGTACCGACAATACCATGCTCCCCCTGAGATCATGTTGCATCTGCAAACATAATATTCAATGAAGTAAATGACTCTATAACTCAACTTATTTTGACCTTTCCTATCACCAAGGACTCATACTTACATCAATGATCCAACCAAGTGGATTTACAAGTTTGACTCAATTACCCAACCAAGTGGGTTTACAAAATGGAATAAGTCTTTGCATGACTGAATATTACAATTTTTACATCATGGGTCTCAACATGACCTTTTTCATCAAATTACATAAATGACTTATACAATCAAGATCAAAGATTCTCAAGCATGAGATCAGACTACAACAAATAATTAGAATGCCAACAATGCATCCTTTCCACATGACCAGTGCTCCCCCTTAGCCTGTGAATCCTAAACACTTTCGACAGCAAATCATCAAGGCATCTTCATCAGAAGTATTAAAGAATGAAACAGAAATATGAGAGATGGAACATCACCAGAGAGACCCAACAACACTATAGCTATGCTGAAGAATGCTAACCCAGAAAATTTTTGTCAGCAAACACTCATACGTGGTTTTCTGTGTATAAACTCGCGTATATACGCGATTGTCCCTCAGGAAATCCGCGTATCCAATTTAATCTTCTGAATTCAAGTAGATATGATCTTCTGCATGGCAGAGACTACTCCTAGCTTCTATCTGAGATATTCGAATGCTTCCCTGGGTAAAGGTTTGGTAAATATATCAGCAACTTGTTCTTTGGAGGGAACATACTCCAACTTCACCTTTTGTTCAAGCACTTGTTCACATAAGAAGTGATACTTGATGGGAATGTGCTTGGTCTTGGAATGCATAACAATATTCTTTGAGATACTGATGGCACTTGTATTATCACACATAATGGAGATAGGAGGTGAACATTTGATTTGAATGTCTTGTAAGGTTTGCATCATCCAAAGAAGTTGAGTGCAACATGATGCAGCAGCCACATATTCTGCTTCTGTTGTAGATAAGGAAATAGAGCTTTGCTTCTTGTTGAACCAAGATACCAACCGGGGCACCATATAGAATGCACCACCACTAGTGCTTTTTCGATCATCAACATTTCCAGCCCAGTCTGCATCAGTGTAAGCATGAAGAGTAAGATCAGCATTCTTTGGATACCATAATCCAAAGTCTTGAGTTCCTTGTAGATATTTGAATATTCTTTTGACAGCCTGAAGGTGAGACTCTTTTGGATTAGCTTGGAATCATCCAACAATCCCAACTGCATGCATAATGTCTGGTCTAGTCCCAGTGAGATAAAGTAGACTTCCTATCATTGATCTGTATTCAGGTTGATTCACCGTGGGAGAATCATCATGAGAGCTGAGATTGCATCCAGTTATCATTGTGTACTTACAGGTTTGCATTCTTCCATGCCATATTTCTTCAGAATTTGCTTAAGATATTTTTCTTGTGATAGGAATATACCATCTTCAGTTTGATGCACTTGTAAGCCAAGAAAGAATGTTAGTTCCCCAATTAAGGACATTTCAAATTCTTGCTGCATGACAGAAGCAAATTTTTGACTCATAGATTCTTCGTTACTCCCAAAAATGATATCATCAACATATATAACCACAATCAATAGTTTATCATTTTCAATTTTTGTGTATAAGTTGCTATCAGCAGACCCCTTTGAAAATCCTTGTTGATGAAGATATTTGTCAAGACGATAATACCATGCCCTTGGAGCTTGTTTGAGACCATATAGAGACTTTTTAAGTCTACAAACAAGATTTTCATCATTTCCCAAAATGAATCCTTCCGGTTGTTCTATATAAACTTCTTCTTCTAGATCACCATTGAGAAAAGCAGATTTAACATCCATTTGATAAACTTTGATTTGTTGGAAGCTTGAAAAAGCAAGAAACATTCTTATGGCTTCAAGTCTAGCTACAGGGGCAAAAGTTTCTTCAAAGTCTATACCTTCTTGTTGAGCATACCCCTTGCAAACAAGTCTGGCTTTATTTCTTATAACATCCCCATTCTCATTTAACTTGTTTTTGAATATCCATTTAGTTCCAATGACATTTTTGTCATGAGGTCTTGGTACTAATTCCCAAGTGTGATTCTTTTCAATTTGATCAAGCTCTTCATTCATGGCTTGAATACAACATTCATCTTTTCTAGCTTGATTGACATTGTGTGGTTCAATAGTGGATAGAAATGCCAGATAGCTAGAAGATCCCACAAGAGTCCTTCTTGTTTGTATACCTGATCCCTTTTCTCCCAAAATTTGGGATTCTGGATGATTCTTTTGAAAATATTTGGATGGAGCTTTTTCAGATAAATAATCTTCAGGTTCTTCATTGGGTTCACTGTCTATATCATTTCTATTTGATGTAGAAGGATATATGGCATCATCGTCTTCATCTGTTGTTTGTTTTTCTTCTTTTGGAGCTGCAGGAGACTCATCAATAACAACATCAATACATTCAACAATATTTCGAAGTCTTTTATTGTAATATTTATATGCTCTACTCCTAGAGGAGTAACCAAGAAGTATTCCTTCATCTGCTCTGGGTTCAAACTTGCCAAGTTTTTCATCATTATTTTTGATAAAACATTTGCTTCCAAAAAATCTAAAATGCTTCACAGTGGGAGGATTACCATACCAGAGTTCATATGGAGTTTTATCACTATTTACACGAACATGTGCCTTGTTAAGAATATTTACCGATGTATGTGCTGCTTCTCCCCAGAATGTGTCAGGTGTTCCGGAATCATCAAGAATAGCTCTAGCCATTTGTTGAACTATTCTATTCATTCTTTCTGCTACGCCATTTTGTTGTGGAGTGCCAGCTACAGAAAACTGTCTTTTATGCCATGTTGTTCACAAAATTTAAGGAATTCATCTGATTTATATTCTCCTCCTCGATCAGATCTAAGACACTTGATTTTTAGATCTAATTCATTTTCAACCAGTGCTTTGAAGGTCTGAAATTTATCAAATGCTTCATCTTTGTGTTTAATCAACCCAATCCAACACATTCTAGAGAAATCATCAATAAATAAGATATATTATTGTTCACCACGTGGTGAATTTTTCCTCACAGGCCCACATATGTCAGTATGAATGAGTTCAAGAGGCTTACTTGATGATCCTTCCTTGGCATTAAATTTCACTCTGTTTTTCTTACCGAATTGGCAAGATTTGCATATGATACTTTCAGGTAGAGTAATATTGGGAAGATCACGAACAACTTTAAGTCTACTTGATTTGTTGATTTGAGAGAAGCTCAAATGTCCCAATCTTCTATGCCATAGCTAGTTTTCTGAAGATTTACTCAAGTAAAATTGATCTTTGCAGTTCTTCAATACATACAGGTTGCTTGGAGTTCTGTTTCCTTTTATAATTGTTTTACCTGTATCAAGATCATGTACCACACATTCTTTTGAACTAAAGACAACTTCAATTCCTTGATCACACATTTGACTTACCCTTAACAGGTTATGCTTTAATCCATCCACATACATTAAATTATTAGCTTTCACCTTTTCTTTTAGAAAAACAGACCCTTTTCCCTTAATGACAGCAGGAGTATCATTTCCAAATGTAACATTCTTTTCTTTTTCTAGAGCACTATATGCAAGAAGTTTGTTTCTGTCACCTGTCATGTGTTTTGAGCATCCAATATCAATATACCATTGATTTTCTTCACCTTCTGCAAATAAAGGTATGCCACAACTTTCAACCTATAATTCCTTCTTTTTCCACACTTTGATGTTTGAAGGAAAATGCTCTTTTGGCTGGACTTTGCTCCTGCATTCAGATTCTTTATGGCCAAAGTTATTGCAATAAGCACATTCAACTTCATTTTGAAGAGGAGAATAGTTGTTATAGGTATTCTTCTTTGTTCCAAAATCCATCCTTTTCTTTCTTACTTCTCTTGTCATGATGGTTTTATATGCAACACATTGAACAAATTTATGACCAAAATTGTGCCATGAGAAACATTGTCCACTGAAGAAGAAATTTCTGCTATTATGAAATCTTCTACTTGAATTTACCTATTGGTTGGTGTTTCTTCGGAAGGTATTCTTGTTAGTGTTCTTTGAATTGAGCTGGTCATGCTTTACCTGTGAAGATTCTTTATTCCCTTGCTGAGTGGCACAATGTTGGATACTGGCTATAACTGCTTTTAGATAATTTGGTGCTGAAGTCTAAGAATATTCTCTGATATATCCAAGACCTGTCTTTATAAAAGGAGAACGTTGTACCTTGATAATCTCATCTAAGGTTTTAGGTCCTTTAGCAAATCTAAGATTCAAAGTCTTCACTTTCTCAATTTCTTTTCTTAGACTTACTATTTCACACTCTAATTTCTCATTGTGTTTCTCCTTTTCTTCAAGCTGATTTTTCAGAGTTTCTATGGATATTTTACTTTCTTCTAAGAATATTTTGAGTTGATTGAATTCATCAAGAAAATCATTGTCCTCTAAAGAATCCATAAACGTATCTTTTTCTTCTCTAGATTGTTTTTCAAATGCCATGAGAAGTCTAAGATCTTGTTCACATTCTTCCTCACTGTCAGATAACCCATCACTGTCTTCATGAGTATAGTAACTTTTTCTAGTGCTAAACCGATTCTTATTCCTTCTTGCTACTTCCTTCCCTTTTCCATGTGTTTCTTTGTAAGGACACTTAGCAACATAACGACCAACTCTTCCACAAGCAAAACATTTGAAAGGAAGCTTACCTCTGAACCGTCCTGTGCCAGGTTGGAGTTTCTTTACAAAATTTACCTCATCTTCTTATGAGATATACCCTAATCCTTCCGTCTCTTGTACTTCTTTCCCTTTTGTAGAAGCCCTAAAGACGACTTATTTGACTTCAGATGGTCCTCCTCTTCTCATTTCACATGCAGTTAGTATGCCATGAAGTTGCACCACAATAAGATTTTGAAGATCCTGCTTTTCTTCAAGAGCAGAAACTTTTGACTCAAATTTTGCCATTAGTGATCTTAAAAATTTCTCAACCAAAGTAGATTCGGTTATTGTTTCTCCCAGATTTCTCATACGATTTACAATATCATCAAGACGTAAAAAGAAATTGGCAATGCTCTCCTCATTATGCATTTTTAGATTCTCATATTGAATTCTGAGAGTTTGAATTTTAGCACTTTTTACCTTTGCATCACCTTCATAACTTACAATGATTTTGTCCCATATTGCCTTTGCTGTATCCATCTGCATGAATTTGACAAATTATGATTCAGTTAGACTTCCCAATAGAGCATTGACCACCTTCGCATTTTTCATAATTCTTTCTTTCCGTTGGATCTGTTGGTGTTGCGACTGGATATTGATATCCTCCTTCAACCATAGCCCATACATTTGCTCCCAGAGACTGAAGATAGGATCTCATCCTTGTTTTCCAGAATATTAAATTGCTTCTGTTGAAGAGCGGAGGCCTGATAGATGTTGTTCCTTCTTGATTGATCTTCCTTCTAGCGGCTAATCTTTTTCAGAAGGACCTGCTCTGATACCAATTTTTGGGAAAAATACTGAGAGGGGGGGGGGGGGGTGAATCAGTATTTAGAGATTATAATATAAATTCAACTTTTTCTTTTGAGCATATTTCCATACGCGGTTTTTATGAATGGAACTAGCATATGCACGCAGAAATGCAGAAGGAAACTGGCGTATACTGATTTAACTTTCCAGATTTAGAGAAAATTCTCAGAAGCAATCTTATAAATAGATTTATCAGTTATGTATCATATTATGAGAAGTAATCAACAGAATAAAGCATCACACACATGAACACCAATATTTAAGGTGGAAACCCAATTCGGGAGAAAACCACCGCTGATGTCATCTCTGTTTTAAATCTTTATTATATAGAAAACCTTTTACAACATAGTACTGATGCAGACTCATACCAGTACGTAGGCTTCTACCTGCATAAGGCTGCAACCTTCTCTCGTTTTCCAGCTACAACTAGAAGGGAGCTCCAACCCCCTGATCTCGTTTACCAGACTCTCCTAGAAGGGAGCTTCGACCCCCTGAAATCAATAACCAGCATCTACTGACAGAAAGATTCTTCTTTCATACTGAAGGCTTCAACCCCCAGATCTACTGCTGACCATGTTTCATCAATTTTCATACTGGATCCAACAGCTTCAACACAACCCTTCACTTAACATCAACAAACATACTTTTCCCAATACTTCAAACAGAACAGTGAGACCACTGTAACCAGAATGTCAGAAATAAACTAGACTTCAGAATAGATATGCAGATACAAACTCAACCCTGAACATTCATTAATTAAAATAGCATATGCTACTTTTCTTCACTGAAGCCGCGTACATACGCACTTTCCTGCATACCAACCCGCGTATACTTCTGTGTATTTTATTCTTAAAAAACCCTAACTGCCATACACGCTTTTCATGAAGAGAACCCGCGTATATACGTGCTTTTTCTGAAACCGACTAGCATATAGATCTGTAAAAATAAATTTTGTAGAACAGACCAGATCTATAAAACTTACCCAGATTTATTTATTTTCTTCAGCAGACTTGCACCAGTTCTTCACGATTTCGTCAGTCAATCAAACCAGGGATTCATCATCGTCAGATATAGAGATCTTGAACCATCATTATATCCATGGGTGCATCATAGATTCAGATCTATCAATTAAGAACAAAGTTCATCCATGCATATATTCCTTAGAGAAATTTATTCATCAACAACCCTTACACATGCACACCTTGCACTATGATCTTCTTCTCCTTAAATAGATTTAGCTTTTACCAATACCATGATACAAAACCACACAACTTCCGATGGTATTCTTGGACGGAATCAAATAAACCATACAACGCTCAATACTGTGTGCCAAAACCATGGTAATGCCCCTTGGTATTATAATTTTGGAGCGCAAAAGGGCATACGCGACTTGGGACATACTTATCCGCGTGTATACACGACTTGGCCTTTACAAAAGCATTTATACATTGTGACATATTATATTTATCATTTCTCCGGCACATACTGGACTTCTTTTTCTTTGTCACATCTAAACTGCATTGTAGACACATCATTCTTACATCTTTAACACATAGGTTGCTATCTAAAGACAACTCATCAAGTCAGTTTCCATCAAGGAAAACTTCATCAAGTAGGTTTCCATCAAGGACAACACATTGCATCATATTGCCAACATTAGGACCCCAGAACTTTTACAACCTTTATCCATTCCAAGTCAAGGTTGGGAGGAGATTTCAATGGATTTTATCACAGGTTTACCTAAGCCTAAAGGAAAAAGTGTCATCATGGTGGTAGTTGATAGACTTACCAAGTATGCACACTTTTGTGCATTATCTCATCCATTTAAATCAAGTACATTTGCTACTACATTTATGGACACAATTCAAAAGCTGCATGGAAACCAAAGGGTTATTGTGAGCGACAGAGGTCCCATTTTTACTGGAAATTTTTGGACGGAGTTATTTTCTTGTTTGGGTACTCAATTATCTCATAGCTCATCTTATCATCCTCAATCTGATGGTCAAACTGAGATAGTAAATAAATGTTTGGAAGGATATCTTCGTTGTTTTGTATCTGATAAAAAACACAATGGGTCAAGTGGTTACCTCTCGTTGAATGGTGGTATAGCACTTCCTTCCATACTACAACAAAAATGACCCCATTTATGGAAATTTATGGATATTATCCACCATCCATCACATCATATTTAAGAGAAAATTTGAAGGTTCAAGCAGTGGAATATCACATCAAGCATCAACAAGAAGTTCTCCAACTCTTAAAGGATAACCTGAATTTGGCACAAAATCGAATGAAACAACAGGCAGATCAAAATTGCAGTGAGAGAAGTTTTGATGTAGGAGATTGGGTATTTTTATGGCTACAATCATACAAACAAATGTCCCTCAAGCAAGCTAAGAAGGATAATAAATTATCGCCAAATTACTATGTTCCTTACAAGGTGTTGCAAAATATTGTTACTATGGCATACAAATTGGAGCTTCCTGCTTCTTCACGAGTGCATCCAGTTTTCCATGTTTCATGCTTAAAGAAGGTTATAGATGAAAATATTACAATTCAAACAATATTTCTAGAACTTGATGAGGAAGGAAAAATCATATTGGAACCTGAAGTGGTCACGGAAACAAGAACTCGACACCTACATAATCGATCAATTTCAGAGTATCTCATCAAGTGGAAGAACTTACCCACTGAAGATTCTACATGGGAGGATGAGAATTTTATACAGAAGCGCCCAGAGCTACTCAAGCGTTGAGGACAACACTTTTTTGAGGGAGAGGGGCATGTTAGGTCCCTATATTACTAGTATGGTCCATTATTGTTGTTAGTGTAACCCCCTTATTGTTAGTATTGTACCCCTGTAACCCCCATATTGTTATTATTGTGCCCTTAAATTGTTATTGTTAGGTCGGCTAGGATTACATTGTGGCCCCACTAGGATTACATTATGGCCCCATGGACTCCTATATATATAAAGGAGGTTTTTTAATTTGTATCATCCAACAATTTTTCATTCATGTAATGTATTGGAGGTTTCCCCCTTGAAGTGGCTTATTTCTAAGGCGTTGATATCTCTTTTCTTCTATTTTTGGAGTTGGTTTCACAACAGGTCTCATTTCTGGAAACCTTTCAAAAAATAAACAAAACAACTCTGAAGCAAAAGGGAATTTGACCCTCCCTTGTGCATGAGCACGACATCTATCTAAGGCCGTACAAAACTATCGCAAAAAAATGGTAGACCACCTGAAAAGTCATGGTTGATGTACTGAAGAATCAACATAATATAAAAGTGAGCAATTAATGCGTTGCTCGTCACTAGTGTTGTGTGAAATGGTCAAAATGGTAAGTGAGAGGCACTGCACGTCCTATCTACCAAATGCACCTATACGTAACTAACCTCCAAGTACTTGAAACTCTAAAGGAGATAGTACATGTGCTCCAATGTATCTCTAGGAGTAAACTAATTGAATCCCTGCTACACAACTATTTGGCACGTCTGGGAATGAGGGAAAATCCACCCCTCTCCTCGATAGTCCTATAATAAAATAAATATCCTCCTCAGTGGGTGTGTACCACTGGTCAGGACCAACCTAGAAAGCCTGACGGTGGGCATTCCACCTGTGGATAAGATATCTCAAAAACACACTATGGGCCTTTAGGGAAGTAGCCTCCTCGTAGAACTTGAGGAAGCTTACCTGCCTAAGGATCCCCTGGGTGTCTATTATAATAGGGAGAGGGTATGAATCTCTCTCCCTCTCTCGGGCCTCCCATTGGTGAATCATGTCATACTGTTTTGCCTGTTGTTGTTGTTGTTCCTCCTCTTCTCTCTGAATCATTTACATATTAAATATATTTTTTTTATTAAAACAGACATGTATTTAAGAATATACATATATATATATATATATATATATATATATATATATATATATATATATATATATATATATATATATATATATATATATATATATATATATATATTTATTTATTTTTTTTTGAAAAAAAAAGCAGGCCATTCGGTGCGCCAAAAAAATAGTAACGCACCGATTTCGGTGTGGCTTAAGTTTGTAGCGCACCGGTGGTGGTGCCCCTAATGAAATACAATGCACTGGCCTCGGTGCAGCTGTCTTTTCTTCAAGCATAGTTGACTATATATAAGGTCAGAATAGCAGTGCGTTGACTGAAATATATGCCTCGGATCATGTAGTCGTGTCAGCACACCGACTTCATGACAATTACATAGTCGATGGTGCAGTCTTTTACCCAGCTGCACCGTTGACCCTCTTGGAATGCTGAATGCGGTGCACTGACATACACCGGGGAGGATAATTCTGTCAATGCACCGCACTGCGATTCCCATGGTCAACGGTGCGCCTGGATAAATGAGCGCACCACATTTTATTTTTTTTTAATTTAAAATTATGCGGGGTGTCTTTTGGTACAGCCCCGAAAATGGTGCAGATATCGTTAGCACTGGTGGTGGTGCAGCCTATAAATTTTACAGGAAGCACCACTGTCCGGTGCGAGCTGAATGGCTCAGGCGCACCACGCGACAATATATTTATTTCTTTTTTAATGTTTATTTTTAAGCTTATTTCAAATTATAATGCACTAAAAGGCTTAATTATGGAAAAACTAGAAAAATACCTGTACATTTCGCCGTCGAGGAGGCATATTGGCTCTAAAATTTGCAAAATAAAAATTTCCCACCGTTTTTCAAAATACAAGCTAGAGATTGGTGGCCAGTGCAGAGCAGCAGTGCATGCAATGGGTGCAATGAGAGCACCAATGTTAGGGTAGCTCAAAGAAGGGTAAATGGCATCGATGCTTGAGAGATTTGGAGCACTGAGGAAAGTGAAAAATGCAGTTTTTTGGTCGTAATTTTTTTTTTATTTAACCATGTTCCGGTGCGCAGGGTTTTATAGGCACACTGGTATGCTTACTTACAACCGCACCAGGCATTGTCAGATTTGGCGCATTGGTTATGATGCATTGGGGTGGTTCCCTAACACCGCATCAGAATGTTTCAGTTTTGGCATAATGTTTTGATGATGCACCGGGGCAGAATATTCATAAATTACCGGTGCGAAATAGTCGTAAAGCACTAGTTTTTTTGCCTTAATTTTTTTATTTAACGTTGTTCTGGTGCGTGATTTTTATAGGCACACTGGTTCTCTTGGATAAGAACACACTAACATGTGTCTTTTTTGACGCGGTGTTTTATGATGCACCGGCGGGAAAGAGTAGTGAAGCACCGGTGCGTTACCATAATAGGGCACCTCGAGTAGGTGTGTATGTCGCACATGTTGTCTGATGTGCCAATGTTTTGTGCACACTGGTGCATTCTATGGTAGAGTGCATTGATAATTGAGAGCTTAGGAGCACTAGAAAAATAAAAAATCCAGGTTTTTTTCCATAAATTTTTTTTTATTTAACCCTTTACCGGTGCATGTGGTTTATAGGCGCACCAGTTTTGTTTCTTACGAACACACTGGTAGGTTTGTGTTTTGGCGCGTTGTTTTATGATGCACCGGTGTGGTTTCTTTCTACCGCACTGGGTGGTTTCGGTTTTGGCATAGTGTTTTATAATGCATTGGCGCGGAAGAGTTGTGATGCACTGGTGTTATAGAATAATACGACGCACCGGGCGGGTGTGTATGGAGTGCACGGTGTCTGGTGTGCCAATGTTTTTTTGCGCACCGGTGCTTTCGTGATTCCAAAGCACCGAGGTGATGTTTAATGATAAGCGCACTGAGTGGAAAACATCCACAAAACCCTCTACCCGCTAACCTCCTCAAGTAACCTTCACTAGAAACGGATGTATGGGGTATTTTTCTGTGGGGTTCCTCAGAAACATCTACTAGAGGGTATTTTCCTTGTAGTGTGTAAAAAATACCACAACCCATAACAAAGACTATCTAATCTTGATTTGGTTATTTTTTCAATTTCCTATTTTTAGAATAGAGAATGAAAATGTGTCAAACAACTTAATCTTGACAGATAAATAGATTAGGTAGAGAATAAAAAGCTCAACAGTCTAATATGATATTTTAGCTGATATAATTATAGAAGTAGATAGTTTCTTGTTTTCAAAAGAAAAATAATGTCAAGGGTTGGCTATTCTAGATGCACCCAATGAAGAAAAAATGTTAGGAAAGTATGATGGGTAGGTAGAAGTTGAGGTGAAGCAATCATGTTTTTCATATTTTGAAGATCACTGCTTCAAAGAACAGCAGAAAATCAGCAAGTTGAAGAAAGGAGTCTGTCAAAATGTAAATCAAGGCACTCGTATCTTTTATTCCAGAGATTGTGTCTCTGAGGTTCTTGACACCTCCTAAAGGAGCTGCCCTCCCGAGATAGAGCCATCATTATCCTCCTGTATTACAGAGTTCACTAGATGAATATGTATTTTCTACAAGCAGCCAAAGATAGCATTATTGTCCTATCATCTATCTTTAGAAATCTCACTGCCTTCATTATCCTAAATGAACCTATTTCACTATATTTTTCATCTCTACCTTCTCAAGTTTACCTTGTTGCTCTAAAAAGGACTCATTCTAGGCTATCTTTCCCATTTTCACTCTCCTTCCCCACCTAAACTCTCATTCATTCATTTTTCCCCAAACAAAACCCATTTTTCCCTTCAAAACCCTTCATAAAGAACCCTCCCTTCATCATTTTTTCCTTACATGCGATAAAAAAATGTAAAAACTGCTTTTTACATTGTTTTATGTCTAAAAATTTGACTGTCGGGTCCTCTTACTTTTATACATCTTAAACTCTGTTTTTAATGTATAAACCCAACTCTTTATGTTTTAACCCGATCCCCTCTCATTTTTTAGCCCTCGCACCACGTGACCATAACCCCGCTCCTATTTTATTCACCCTAAACCCAACACCCATAAAACCATTACCCTGCTTATTACATAGCCTCGACCTTGTTATAAACAAATCTCATGTATGCTTTGAACCCCACGCTAAACGGCAAAGCCCTGCCATGCCATATTCCCCCGAGCCCCATCCTAAACTACTCCGCACCATCGATCTTCCCCTCCAAGATCTGATCGCCCACACTGCATATCACAAATCAAATAGTGCAGGAATTAACACTCTTCAAAATTGTGATATGGGTGGTTTTCTATTACCACGTGGCAGTTGTTGAATCGTATCATACACCCACCCCGAAAACTGTTACCGCTCCTTCAGTTGTGTAAAAACCACTTACCCCTCCGCGCCAAAATTCAAATACCTCTGCCTCTGTTCAAATTTCCTGTTGGTTCCACCTATGGAACCAAGCCCAAAACATCGTTCTCCACCCTCTGACAGCTCGAGAAACTCAGAAAAATGCAGTAAACCCTCCCCATAGGTTTTAAAAACTAATCATTTGTTTTAGTGTGCAGGTTTAATGGTGAAGATGCATGAAATGCATTCCGAAGGTCCAAAATCAATTGAATGAACGCTCTAGATGATGATCCAGAGGATTTGTTCCATTTAAAAGGACCAGAGGCCCTATGTCAAGATTAATAATCGATGAAACATGATCATTAATGGTTATTTAACCCTGCAACATAGAAGAAATGCATCCCTGCACCAAAAAAAAACACAAACAGAGACACAGTGAAGAAATCAAATAGTTAAGTGAATGTGACAAAGGTCAGAAGGATTAAAAGGCTAAACACAGATCAAAGACAAATCATGAATATTAGTCATAAAGCAGAGATAAGGCAGAATAAAGAGAAAAGACAGTAAAACATACAAATAAAGGTTAAATCAAAGGTTAAAGACCTAATACAGATTTTACTGATAAAATAGAGGAAGATTAGCACAGGAACACATTTGAATGACTAAACCTACAACAGTTAGTTCTTCAAATGATATTTTTCCACCTACAGCATGTTTTCTCTCAATAAAACATCTAACAGTTATTACAAACAATCAGAGATATTTTTCATCTACCAACAGTTATTGTAAAGTTATTGCAAAAAGCCTTAAAGTCAAACATTTCATAGAAATTAACTCAGAAGTTAAGTTAGGAGTTATTATTTCATGGAAACACCTCCTGATATTTTTGCCTTGGGCCTTGCATGGTATTAAAGGTCAAAAATCATTAACTCTGTAGTAAATGACATTCCAAATCCTAGCTTAGCACCACCTCCTCATTTTGCAGATAAATACTGCATATGAGTTTCATTTTTAGTGTTGGTTAGTTGGTGGTTATTTGACATATTTCTAATGTTGAGCTAGTTGAGGATTGCTAGTCTGGACTTGAAAAAGCTCTGAGTGGAAAAGAGCTATTGTACATGGAGTAATGTAACTACTTTGATCATCAGTAATACAAGCACATTCACATGATTCTTGAGCTATGTTAATGGTGAATTTTTCCTCATTTCTCATTTTTTTTCTTATGTTTTTCATTCTGTCCACATTTCTCTGATAAAAGAATAGAAGTTTTAGAGTAGGATATGATGTCTTGGCACCATATTTCTATCTGCATTCTTTATCTTTATGTTTTCTTTTGTAAGTTCTTATTGGAGGATTCTTAATTTCCCTCCAGTTCCATCTAGCTTGTTGTCTTAGAAATTATTCAATAGAGTCAAGCAAAAGAAGTCTATGGTAAGCCCTTTCCTTTGGTATTTCTTGAGATATTTTTTTTAAGGCCTTTATTTGAAGTATACTTGGTAGAGTCTAAACCAGGGAGGTCTATGGTATGCCTTGTCCTCTGGTCTACCTCAAAATGTTTTTTTGAAGGTCTTGTGAGTGTTGATTTAAAGAAGATAGGCTTCAGTTTTCTCTTTAGCTGCTCTCATTGTTATCTTAAATGTTTTATTTTTCTAAAAGTAGTCTTAGGATTGCTGGATTTTTGTCTTAAAGGTTTTCTTATTAAAGTCTAGCCAAAGAATTCTATGGTATTCCCTATCCTTTGGTTTGCCTTAAACAGTTACCTTAAAAGGATTTTCTTGTCTAAGTAGAGCTAGAAGATTCTTAACTGAATATAGCTTCGATGCCTTCACAACTTATTATTGTTTGATATCACAATCTAATCTAAGAGATCCACTTGATATAATGAGCTTGCCCTATGAAAACCCTTGCAGAGTTGATGAACAATTAAATCCTCTTATAAATCCATAGACAAATGGATTAATGTTTTCTCATAGTCTATCTATTCAGCTGAAAAATCCCTTCAATTATTCACACCACAGATATGTCAATCTATCAATTAATTCAACCAAAACAAACAAGTCCTTAGAACTTAATAACTATCCCAATATCATAAAAAAGAGCATAAAGATATATCATTTGAAAACACATAAATAGAGAGACCCCTCTCTAAATCTAGGAAGGCTAGGTCCTAGGATTCCAAAGTGATTCTGATGTGTCCCCTGTAGTGTTTGTTCTTGCCAATCTTGCAAATCACAGGGAGCCAACAACTGGTAATAATAATTGGGAGCCAAATTACAAGTTGTGTGATATGAAATTAATGGCTCTAGCATCCTGTCTAACACATGAAGAAAAGGGAGTAGCAGAGACTAAAAGATTCATGCTAATATAAGTGCATACTAGATTGAAACTAATAAGCCCCAGGGTGCTCATTAGTAATCATCAATTGATCTCAAATGATGATGTACTAGCACCTAGATAAATTGAGACACAAGGTCGGGCCATTTCTCACTTTGATGATATATCCAGGTTTCTGGAGAAGAGATTTTGTAGGCATGTGAAATAATATGGCACACCTTGCCACTTAGCCTACAATTGAGGGAATATCATTCTCCTAAGAGAATGATAAATGCATTGGAAAGAGCACCCTTATACAAACAAGTTATGCAAATAATGAAGATACAATGGATAGGCTTGAAGCTCAGCTCACATTTGTTGTTGGGACTGCATGAAGGGGAAGATCAAACATAGGAACAAAAAGAGTGGTTTGTGGAAGAAAAAATGAAGAATTTTACCCACCAGAAGAAACTCCCTCTTTTCTGCTTTCGGATGTTAGAGAGGCCACCTGAGCTTTGAAAGGGATTAACAAGGAGGACCGAGTTGCTCAGAGGATGAGCAACCATTTCAGTAGGGGGGTGATGATGAGGCCCATCATTAGGTATAGTTTAAGTGGTTAAAATTACATACTTCAGCTATTAAGTTACCTCTTTCACACATTTATTTACATTTTTGTCATATTATGCTTAACGAGAAGGGTGTACAATGTTCGCCATGTCTTGTTGATCTAAATTAATTTTAGGAAATGAGGTTATTTTTGAAATATTTTGCACCTAAGGGCTTTGAGTAGATAACAAGGAGAGAATGTAGGAGGATTTCCTACCTCCTTCACTCTCTCAATAAGCCAATATCGTATCGATATCTCTCCCAATAGCTTGAAGGCAAAGGAAACCAAGAAAAGTGATAGTTATAAGGAGCCAAGCTCCACTTTTCTTGAGATCAAGGAAGACTTATTCCTACTTTTTAGGGATATTTTGGTAGCTACCTATTTGTATAAATAAGCATATACAAGAGCTCATTAGGATTAAAACATTGTATTAATATAGGTAGCTCTTGATCTTTGTTTTATTGTTATTTTTATTGCATATGATGTACTAGACCTTTCTATGCAATGATAATGAGAAGCTTCTTGTTCCCTCAATGGTTTAGTCTTAGAGGCATGATGCTTTTGGTTTATGTCCCATTCTATTGATGTAATGTTCCTTTTTCAGGAACTTGCTACAACTATGAGAATATCTCAGGATATTCTAGAGTTGGAGCTCCTTTTTCCGAAATATCACAAGTCTATTCCAGAGATAGACTGTGGGGGAATTTTCCGGATATGTCACCTTCTAATGAAGGGTGAGATCCAGAGGCTGCCTGGCTCTTCACAGACTCTATCTATAGATATGTGAAATTTCTTCCTCGGGAATTTTCCAAAGAATAGGGCTGCAGCAATGTAAGCACTTGTATGAACATACAATGGAGAGATAGAATTATTCTATTGAGCCATGGAACATGAAGAAGTAAATAGTTGATAAATGAATAATATAGCAGAAAATGTGTATAATTCTTTGAGGATCCAATCACTCAAGCTTGGAAATGAAAGCCTCCACAAGACAAGTACATGAAATGAGACAAAACACTGCTATGTATCCAGACCCTAGCTATGACTCCACAGTTATGAATGGAGATTTTTGCATAAAATATGTAAATACAATGATATATCAATATCAGCTCAAATAAAGAGGGGGGGCAAGCTCTCAACCCCTAAAAACACTAGTACAACAATCCTTAGAAGGATTGGCTACAATACATGTACAGAAATGGAAAACACAATAATGCCAAAGTTGTTGGGCAGCAGCAAATCATATAAAAAAATAGGAGGAAATGGATAAATGAGATCCTCAAAATGAAATGGCCTCCTCCAATGAGAAATCTGAAGTTAAATACTGATTCTTTCACCTAATATTTCACCCTCCAACTATCTGCTAACCCCTCACAGCAAATTCTCTCCAAGAATTACGCTGTTTAAGAGAAGGACTACGCTACATATGATGGAAAGTGGTTGGTTTGATGCAAAATATGGTGGAATAAGCTCAATAAACTCCTTTTTTGATCTCCCAAAGGGATGGAAGCTCCCTCCTCTGGAAAACTAGCCAAGGATGGTGTTGTGGAAAACCTCCCCAACAACACCCAGCAACACTACATAGCCTCCACATGGAACTGCGCTGATGAAGATGGATGATACTTGACCTCAATGTCTGAATATGGAGAATAGAGTGCAATCCTCCAAGAGCTACTCAAGAAGGAGAGGAAATCCTAAATAGGAATTCCCTCAGCAATTCTTGCTAACTAGCAAGATGTTGCTACAAGTCCACCAAACCAAAGATGAATAATACTCAAGATGATTTGCAATGGTAGCCTTGCCCTCCTTTTAAACAATGTGATCTCCCTCTCAATGGACCCCACTCGTTATGGTTTCCTTCCTCTATAAGCTTCCCTCCTTATCCCACTGCGCTGGCCCACAATGTGCTCTCCACCTCATGCTACTGCGTAGTTTGACTTGTTCAAACTTGACCTAGCCTTCTTACAAAAGCCCCTTTTCACTCATGGAGGTGTGAAATCAAGCTCCAAAAGTGATCCTCCCTTATGCCAAGGGGATTTTTATTCTCTATCCAAGGAATAAATGGGTCTCCTACCCATTTTATTCATCTCCTATGTTAAAAATGGAAAAATTAATGTTGCAATTTTCTCCACGAAAAATTGGGAACATTACAGTCCTCCCCTCTCAAAGATTGCTTGTCCTCAAGCAAGTGCAAGGATAGACTGAGTTATTCTCTTCTCCTCTTCCTGTAGCATCCTTGTATGATGATATCCTCCAAGCAAAGTGATACCATCTCATCAGTCAAATCTCCACAATGCTCCTCCTCAGCATGTAAGTCAGCTATCAAGCCATCATCATGTAAAGGTGAAATACTCAAGAGGATAGAAAAGTGATGTATAGAGGTCCCCTTGAAGAATGGGATCTGGAACAAAATGGGAACTATATTTCCCATATGGATCCTCCATCTCCAAGCCATGAGCCATGAAAAATGAGTCACCCTCTAGCTAGGCAACTCCTGAAAGTTGTCATCTACCTTTGGCTCCGGAAAAGTAGGTGGGATATCCTCCTCGAAGCCCATCCAAAAATACCCCTCCATGAAGGTGTGGTATACTCTCATAGAATAAGTGGGACTCAAAAGGAACTCCTCATGAGCTGCATGTAACAACTTATCCTTGAGATTGGAAGCTCTAGGAAAGAAAATCTTTCCATGATAAAAGATGACCCCGTCTCTAACGGAATATGCCTCCTCATGCAACTGGCCATCCAAGACCATGCAAGTAAAAAGATCCTTGGAATACTCCACTAATAGCTGGGAGTTCCAATATAGATCCATCCTCCAAAGTGACAACGCTGATGATCTCTCATGAAGAGTAGTTGTCACATGGTCATCCTCTTCTTTGACATCTCCTATGCCAAAGATGCAAGTTGGAAGGCTGCTGTCCTTCCCCAGCTGCTTTTTCCACAGCGCAGAATCTGAAATGGAAGTGGGTACTTATGATGTTGAGAGAATGCTCTCTCCCTCCTTGAGTCTACCCTAGACTCCCAGCTCTATATCAAGCTCTCTCCAGGTCTCCAACCTCCTGAAATTAATGATTGGTGCCTCAACAGATGAATCATCCATCCTCCTCTGTTGATCCAGTGGTCTCCCCGGAAAAATGTCTCCATGCAATGAGACATCATCATCAAAATATGATTGAATATTTGAATGGAGAAAGCTCTCCATGCTTCCACTGCACATTCCAATCACCTCCTCAGGTACATCAACCTCCAAAAATGAATAGGGATGTATACTCCTCATCTCATGATGATGGGTCTTCTCCCTACTTCCTCCTTTTGTCTCCATGGTTCCACACCTCCTCAACAACGGCACAGGTAAAACATGAGATGTGCCTTGATCTCCATACATGAGATCCTGGGGACTTTCTTGCAAAGATGCAAGCATCCCTCTATGTGGAGCAAGAGCTCCTCTTTCCTCTGCATGAGGCAATAGATCAACTCTAGATCTAACAGTGTTGTTGCCCTCAATATCTGAAAAATGAGTGGGAAACCTCCCAATGGTTTGATCCTTCTTTGAAAAAGAGATCTCCATGCTCCTTTTCTCAAAGGTGTGAGAGGAAAGTTTCTCCTCCGGCAAAGTATGGTGCAATTTTTCAACCCCTTCTATGGTTTTCTGCAATGGTACTGCGTTCTTATGCAAGGTTTTTATCTGATTTTTCTTGTTTAGATCCACCATGTGTGTTTCATGAATATTTCTATCAAATATTTCCACTAATTCCTTAGTGAAATTTTCATAAGATGAAATTTTCACATTTTTCAAAGAAAAGGATTCAAAGATCCACCAGGCATAAGCCTGACCTCTCAAATGCAACGCTACAACTTTGATGGCTTTATCCTCCAATATTTTGTGCTACTGCAAGAAGGCCTCTAACTCTTCCACCCAAACCTTGGCTAAACATGTAGGTGAACCCTCAAAGGTAGATAGAAGAAATATATCTTGCTTCTCTTTTCCATTCACCTTCATCGTGCAAAGCTCTGAAAAACTGAGATGATCTCTGAATTTCTGAGTTTGAAACTCATACTCCTTCAAGAAATCACTAAGGGTTTCCCTCCCAGCAACTTCTTTTATTCTTTCCATCTCTCTTTCGGCAATCTTGGGCATGTGATTGCACTATACAATATGGTGTGTGGTTGCATGCTCACACTCCTCCAATCTAGAGTTTGTCTTTGAATCAAACCCTCTAGGAGATTCTCTATACTTCCTCCGGATCTCCTCATACTCTTCATGAATCTTATGTACAGATTTAGGAAGAATCTGGGTAAGCTTATCCCCTTTTTATTTTTCTTCTCCAAAAGATGGAGTTTTTCTCCTGCTTATTTCTTTGTCTCCTTGATGAGAATAGGAAGTGTGGGGCTCTTCCTCTTCCTTTTGCATATCCTCCTTGGGGAGGCTATTCTCTGCTCCGAAAATAGATGAGATCAAGCTCATTTTCTGCATCATCTTCTTCAATCTTCTGATCTTCTTGGCGAAGATTCATAGGCTAAGCCAAGAAATTTTCTCTAATACTATTGTAATGTTCCTTTTTCAGGAACTTGCTACAACTGTGAGAATATCTTAGGATATTCTAGAGTTGGAGCTCCTTTTTCTGAAATATCACAAGTCTATTCCAGAGATAGAATGTGGGGGAATTTTATGGATATGTCACCTTCTAATGAAGGTTGAGATCCAGAGGCTACCTGGCCCTTCACAGAATCTTTCTATAGATATGTGAAATTCCTTCCTCAGAAATTGCCCAAAGAATAGGGTTGTAGCAATGTAAGCACATGTATGAACATACAATGGAGAGATAACATTATTCTATCGAGCCATGGCACATGAAGAAGTAAATAGCTGATCAATGAATAATATAGCAGCAAATGTGTACAATTCTTTGAGGATCCAATCACTCAAGCTTGGCAATGAAAGCCTCCACAAGACAAGTACATGAAATGAGACAAAACACTGTTATGTATCCAGACCCTAGCTATGACTGCGCAGTTATGAATGGAGACTGCTGCATACAATATGTAAATACAATGATATATCAATATCAACTCAAATAAAGAGGGGGAGAAAGCTATCAACCCCTAAGAACACTAGTACAACAATCCTTAGAAGAATTGTCTACAATACATGTACAGAAATGGAAAACACAATAATGCCGGAGTTGCTGGGCAGCAGCAACTCATATAAAAAAATATGAGGAAATTTATGAATGAGATCCTCAATCTGAAATGGCCTCCTCCAATGAGAAATATAAAGTGAAATACTGATTCTTTCACCTAAGATTTCACCCTCCAACTATCTGCTAACCCCTCACAGCAAATACTCTCCAAGAATTACGCTGTCTAAGAGAGGGAATGCGCTGCATATGATGGAAATTGGCTGGCCTGATGCCAAATATGGTGGAATAAGATCAATAACCTTCTTTTGTGGATCTCTCAAAGGGATGAAAGCTCCCTCCTCTGAAAAACTAGCCAATGATGGTGTTGTGGAAAACCTCCCCAACAACACCCATCAACACTGCACAACCTCCACCTGGAACTGCGCTGATGAATATGGATGATACTTGACCTCATTGTATGAATATGGGGAATAGAGTGCAATACTCAAAGAGCTACTCAAGAAGGAGAGGAAATCCTAAACAGAAATTCCCTCGACAATTCTTGCTAACCAGCAAGATGTTGCTGCAAGTCCACCGAACCAAAGATGAATAATACTCAAGATTATTTGCAATGGTAGCCTTTCCCTCCTTTTAAACAATCTGAGCTACCTCTCAATGGACCCCACTCATTAGGGTTTCCTTCCTCTAGAATTTTCCCTCCTTATCCCACTGCGCTAGCCCACAATGTGCTCTCCACCTCATGCTACTGTGCAGTTTGACTTGGTCAAAATTGACCTAACCTTCTTGAAAAAGCCCCTTTTCACACATGGAGGTGTGAAATCAAGCTCCAAAAGTGATCCTCCCTTATGAAAAGGGGATTTTTATTCTCTACCCAAGGAGGAAATTGGTCTCCTACCCATTTTATTCATCTCCTATGTTAAAAATGGAAAAATTAATGTTCCAATTTTCTCCATGAAAAATTGGGAACATTACAATTGGTTAAGTCCCTCTTGTGTATTTCCATAATGGTGGGTTGATAATGAGTGGGAGGAAGTTCTTGTGACCTTTTTGGTTCATAAGGAGAAAAATTTTCTTTCTAAATAGGAGGTTGACATTGAATCCTAAACTATCAAAAAATTTGTAGCATATGACATGCCTCAGCACTATGAGAATTACTTGTGCAAATGCTACATGTAGGGTGCGTACCAATAGAATAGATAGTGTGTGTGTCAGTAAAACTCATAGTATGATATGATGATGCATGGTTAACATAATGATATGGGGCATCCTGGGATTATTTCCACCTATGGATCTTAGTATTAGAGTGATATGACTTCCTAGTGTGGGTTTATCTCATTATTTCTCACACTACTTGAAAATGTGGAAGGTAATAATAATTCCTCATGTGATGTGCTTGAGAGAAGATGTGGCAATAAAAGCGTGTGAGTCTCTCTTCGTTTGAGAGATTTATTTGAGGAATATGGAACACTAAGCGAAATACATCTTTAAACTTACCCAATTCCTAGAATTCATTCATTAGGTGGTTGGTCCTATCACATAGGCCGCATGTAAGGGGTGATTTTGACCAGGAGGCCTTAGGATGTCTGGTCTTTTTTCCAAATCTAGATCGTTGATGGTGAGAGGAGACTTGATTATGAGTGCCTGGTTGAGCTTCTGGTGTTATTTTTTCCTCAAACACACATAAAATGGACCTAGATACTTCATCCCCTATTGGTTTGGTGTAGTCCGATGATTTGGTATTTGATTTGAATAATTCATAGTTTTCAACAATGAATCGATGCATGAAATCTAATTGGTGAGCCCTGTTATTACACCAAGAGTGTTGTAACTCCCAAGGGCTACTCATATTTACTTATCATATCGGGGTTCCTACAAACTTATAGGTTCCATTGCTATATGCACAACAGATGGTTTCAACTCATCCCACCTTCAACGAGGTCTTCTGGTCAGTAGTACTTCTATGCCATTCCTTCTACTTGATTAAAGTGCATCTAGATAATGTAATGCATGGGATTGCCTCTAGTCTAAGAGAAAGAGAATGTCTATCAAACTCCTACTTGCAATCGACAATGAAAGAAAATCATAAACAATTAACCTAGTTGCAAAAAAAATGAAACTATGATATGGGAAATCATTCATCTAGCTATCTAATTATTTGTAGTAAAGAAACAATTATATCACCACACACTTCATGAAAGCATAAACCAAATCCTATCTACTATTTTATTCAAATCTTACTTGCATGTGAAATTCAATCTAGTTATGAAATGAAATAAAACCCTAATTCCTACTATGTTTTTGCAGCAAGGAAGGAAGGAGCTTTGGAGTGGCCTAAGAGTCTCTTCTAACCATGAATTGGATTCTAGGGCTCAATTTCATTCTATTCTAGGTTAAACAGTAAAAAAGGACCTGAAATGGGATAAAGAGGTGACCTATAGCACTGCTACAAGACGTCATGTAATTGCAACACGATGTCCTGAAGTGCTACAGGAAATGGGCCGAGAGGGTTTTAGGGATGGAAAAGGTGCAAGGAAGGTATGGAAAGGTGAGAAAATGTGTAATGAGGTGAGGTATAGGTGGCCAATGCCTCCAGCCAAACTCAAAACCCTTAGGAGGTCTGTTTTTCATGTGGAAGGCTTCTCACGGTCGTGGTGAATATAGTTTCACAAAATAGGGTTTTGGTGGAAGATTTGGAGGTTGGAGAGAAGGAGGATGAATGGGATGGAATGGTCCTTTCCCCGCAGCTTTATACATTCTTGAAATCACTACACAAATTAAGTCATTGATTATTGAAAAATTATCATGTTAACAAGTTGAAAAGATGAATTGAATGGAAAAACCCTACACAATATATGTTGAAATATAATCTAACACAAATCCAACTCCTAACTTACAGTAAGAATATTATGAGAATAATAATCACACTATCTAACTTTCCAATAAATCATAAAAAATATGCTCTTTATCTATGGTTGGAGATCCTTCTCCTCAAGCTCCCATGAGAGAGGTGAGGAAGAGAGGCTACAAACACAATTTTGATGGATTTTTGATGCTGCTAGAATGTAAATAGACTAAAAAATATGTTGAAACATAAAGAGAGAATATAAATACACAAGAGGTACTTAGCCAATGGATTGGTACATAACCCAAAATCACCATCCCTTTGAGAATAAATTAGTGATGGAACAAGCAACTTTTCATTATCATTGCATATAAAGGTCTAGTACATCATATGACAGTAAAAAATAACAATAAATCAGAGCTCAAGAGCTACCTAGCTTAATAAAAATTTTGAATCCTAATGAGCTCTTGCATATTCTTATTTATACAGATAGGTAGCTACCAAAATCTCCCTAAAAAGTAGGAATAAGACCTCCTTGATCTCGAGAAGAGTGGAGCTTGGCTCCTCATAACTGTCACTTTTCTTGGTTGCCTTTGCCTTCAAGCTATTGGGAGAGATATCGATGTGATATTAGCTTATCAAGAGAGTTAAGGAGGTGGAAAATCCTCCTACGATATCTCTGTGTTGTCTACTTTAAGCCCTTAGGTGGAAAATATCTCAAAAATAGCCTCATTTCCTGTAATTAATTCAGATTAGGTAACAAGACATGACAAACATCATACACCCTTCTCATTAAGCATAATATGAAAAAAAATTAAATAAATGTGAGAGAGAGATAATTTAATAGCTGAAGTATGTAATTTTAACCCCTTAAACTATGATGGGCCTCATCATCACCCCCCTACTGAAATGGTTGCTCATTATCTAAGCAACTCAATCCTCCTTGTTGACCCACTTCAAATCATAGGTGGACTCTCTAACATCCCAAGGAAGCAACGAGGGAGTTTCTTCTGGTGGGTAGAATCCTTCATTCCTTTCTTCCATAACCCACTCTTTTTGTTCCTAAGTCTGGTCTCTCACTTCATGTAGCCCCAACAACAAAGATGAGTTGATATTCAATCCTATCCATTGTTTATTCATTATTTCCATATCTTGTTTGTATAAGGGTGCTCTTTCCAATGCTTTTATCATTATCTCAAGGGAATGATATTCCCTCAATTTTAGTCTAAGTGGTAAGATGTTCCATCTTCTTTGACATGCCTACAAACTCTCTTCTCCTAGGAACCTGGATATATCATCAAAGTGAGCAATGGCCTGACCTTGTGTCTCAATGTATCTAGGTTCTAGTACATCATCATTTGAGATCAATTGATGATTACTAATGAGCCCCCTGATGCTTATTAGTTTTGATCTAGTCTATAGAGGTTCCCTTTCTTATATTACCATGACTCTTTTAGTATTTTATACTCTCTCTTCTTCATGTGTTAGCCAAGATTCTAGATCCATTAATCTCATATCACCCAACCTAGAATTTGGCTCCCAATTATTCATATAAGCTAAAGTGAGGTTGTACATGTATAATTCTACCATCCTAGACCTCTTTCCTACATTATACTATTTGCAGAAATCAATGAATTGTTTATAGCTTTGAAAGGGTAGGGAGCCATGTTGAGCTAAGGTTTTTATTTGGAATTGTACCCATTTCTCTTTTAGGTAGACTACGTAGGAATTTGAAGGTTGTATATATTTCATGGCCTCCTTTCAAAGGCTGCCCATGGTGGTAATTTTATTCTCCTTTTCCTGTAGCTACCCCTACAACCTCATGTTTTCTTATTGTGCTTCTTCCAGTTTCTATTTCACCATAGCTTCTCTGATCCTTGCATTACCAATCTCTTTTCCCATTTCTAGGAGCCTTTCTTCCATCAAATCCACATCCCAAACATCTTTTGATTTGGATATCTACATCCACCTGTAGTCATACCCTCTTTGTCTCTCTAGCTCATGTGGGAGGGGGATTGTGAATTTATCAGGGATCAGTCTTCCTCTCTCAATGAACTTATAATATGATTAAAATTAGCTTGTGGGGTAGGTTCTTGAAATACTGTGATTTGTCTCTCAACTGTTTGTGACGAGGCTACTGTATTTTTTATTTTTACTTCAGCTTGTATCCCCTCTTTCACTTCTTGTCCTTCCATTTGTGCACAATGCCCTTCAATTTATGCCCTCTACTCTTCTTGTTCCCCATCCTTTTCTTCTTGTAGAATCTTTTGAGTTTCCTATAGCATGCTCCGATTTTCATATAGTAGGCTTTGTTTTTCATGTAGCATGCTATTTCCCTCTCTTTAGATGCCAGTGGGTGCTTCTGGCTACTTGAAGATCGATCCTCTGGTGGTGTACCTCATTACATAGGCTATGTGAGCCTTAGTTTTTGGCTTTGGAGAGGTGACCTCCTCAATATTTCCCTCATTTTTCCCTACCTCTTCTTTTTTACTTGGGGTCCCCTTAATGATAATTGACCTTTTGTGGGAGTATGGAATCTACCTTGCCTTATTCTAGTGATTTTACTTGTTTTAAAGTAGAGAGGGGTTTTTTTGGCCCTTTTCTTCTTTGATTTCACAAGAGTTCCTAAGGTAGATAAAGTGGTAGCCACCTCATCTTCAGTTCTCCCTCATGACAGACTAGTCTATTGGGGGTATATCTCAATTTACATTGGTACAGTGTTGTGTCTAGGACTTAGGGATTCCTATTCTAACTTATCTTCCTCTTATTCCTTATTGTATGTTTCCATTTATTTTTCTGCCTCTTCTTCTTTTTCTTCATCTGTTTCCATTTCTATTTTCCTCTCTACCTCTTCTTCTTCCTTTGATCTTGTGTATCTACCCCCAATGGTAGATATAGGGGTTTCCTCAGGAATAATTCTTTCAATTCCTATGAGTTCCTCCTTGTCCATATCTCTGAACTTGGACCATGGGACAAGAATTCTTAAGTGGTTTAGGGTAGTATTCCACTATCAACTTAATAAGGCCATGATGGGGTAAGTGTTGATGTTTCCCTTCTCTGAATTTTTGGCTCATGTCCCTAATGGACTGGAGGAGGAAGTAAGGTACATTTAATATTTGGTCAAGAGGAAAATTTTCTTGGTATCTAAGCTCATGCAATAGCCTAAAATGATAGCCATATACTACACTTAGTCTACCTTCACAGGATATGTTGTCACAGGAGAAGGAATTTAAATGATCTCTCTTTTATATTCTAATGTTTCTCATTATTTGAATGAAATTTGTATTTAGCTATAGAATTCAAGCATTTCAGTAGATAATCTCTATTTCTGCAGCTACCAACATTATTTGAAAGGTTTCGAAGATGAAGGAGAGGAGTGAAGCATATGGGTAGTTTTTAAATGATTCATACATGGATTTTTTCCTACTCACCTTTCCAAAATTGAGAGAAATAACGCCTAAAATCACGGTCAAAGGAGTAGTCAAACAAAGAGCCGAGACAAGCGGGCGAGAAGTTGGAAGCTTCACGATTTTATCTCCATGCAGGACCACAGTCCTGTTTAGAATTCTACCTCTAAGTTTCATTAATATTTTTAGGCGGGATCATCTCAAACAATTGGATTTAACTTGTTATAAATACCGGGTTTTTTTGAACCAAAGATAAGTTTAATTTTTATAAAAATGCTACACAACAAAACTCTATTTTTATTAATGCATGGAGAAGGCATGTTCGAGACCATTGATGCATAATTAGTTACAAGTAATTCTTCAAGTAGTTCTATTGCAGTGGTACCCTACACAGAAAAGTTTTCGTAGCATAAAGTTATGTTGCTTTCTAGTTTAATTCTCCATTACCACATAGATTAATTGTTCAGTTTTCATAAGTTAAATGCTATGTTTTCATAAGATGATTTTTTTGTCTTTCACATAGTTTAATGCTTGAAGTGTTTCGATTTCCTGAAATATATTGATGTGATAATCTTGTTAACATATGGAATGAATATTTTGTTTTCATCTGTTTACACAGTAATCATATATCTCAGATCAAACAAGCATGGTATATTTTCGTAGTAGGAAGAATACTATGTTTTCCTTCTTTAGTTCAATCAACCTTTCAATTTACATAGTATATTCATTTAGATTGGATATTGATAGGTGTAATAATTTCATTTCATAGAATCTAGAATAGAATGCTTTTGTTTCATTAGTGAATAGAATTATAGTTAGTTTGATACTCTGATTTTCATAGAATTAATTTAGACAGTTTTCATTTGATAAATAGAGTGAAGCTTTCATGTATTTTGATAGGAAATAATCATATCTTGGATTGATGCTTTGATAATATTTAGAAGATATTTAAGTAGATATTTTCACTCTTTAATACAATAGGTTTATAAGTATTTTAGATAGACATTTAAAGATAATTTCCGACATAGAATAGTCTAACATAGTTAAGATTAATCATTTAAGATTGTTTCTTTTTATGCAATATAGATTTGTTTTAGAACAATTTTATTTCTTAAATTTACATTTCCTTTTCTTCCTTCTTGTAACTTTCATTTGTTATTACAATATTTTCTTTAGAGTAATTTATATATCAATTTCCTTCTTAGATTAATATTAAACATTTCCTTTTATTATTTCTTAAATTTATTTTTCAAGCATTAAAATTCTTCTAGATTCAGTTACTTTATTTATTTTAGATTTCATTCATATAAAATCTCTAAAAATACAAAAATATTGAAGTTTATTTTATATTTCTTTTAAAATCAAATTTTCATCTTTTCCAAAATAGAATTCTCATCATAGGCTTTGATAATTAAGTTAAGATTTAATTTCTTAGATCAGTTCTTCGTATTCCTATTTCATTTAAAACGTTTAATATAAAACATAAAACCCCCAAAATCAACATATAAAATCTACACAACGAAGTAAGAAATATAGGCTTCTAGCATATATAGTGCACCTGCACTTCACAAGATTACTAACTTCGGTCAATAATTTATGATAGCAATTTAAGAAATTAAATTGACCAAACATTTTGGCATCATAGTTGGGGAAGTGTAATTAGGAGCCTTATTTCTTGAATCTAAAAAAAAAACATGATATGCGTAGAGAAAGAGATTCTAGGGGTATATTTGTAGCTAGAGGTAGAAGTTTGATCCCAACAACACCACTCACACCACCAATACCTTGTAGTGCCACACCACCATCTCAAACTCATATTCCATTCTTAAAACATAGACTCCTTGAAGTCTTAAGGTCATAAATTCAGCCTAGAGACTCTGACTTCATCAATTGAAGTAGTCCTAGAAGAAGAAGATCCTAGATCTCCAACAGAAGGACTATTCTTTTTAACCTCCACAGGAGAAAAAATCTTAGCTCAAGAGATAGAAATCCCCAGTGAAGAGGAGGAAGAAATATTCTTCAATATATCATTGACAGAAGAACCAAAAGAAGACCAAATAACTCCAGGAATATAACCCTATATTCGTTTTGAGGAATCTACAATGGTTGGAGAAGGAGAAGGAGAAGTACAAAATTTGAATGGAGAAACCTTAAGAATAGGAGGAGGAAGAGGTGGAGGAAATAGATGGGGACGAGATGGAGGAGGAGGTAGAGGAAGAGGAAGAGGAGAAGAGAATAGAGATGACAATAGAGAAGACCCTCTTATATTTCCTATATATGATGAAGATACAACTGCTACAATGAAGAATATATCACCTTCCATCCTTCCCAATTTTCATGGATTAAGAAATGAATATCCTAAAACATTTCTATTTGAATTTGAGGTTTTATGTAGATCATATGACTACTTACAATATTATCAAAAATTGAAATTGTTTCCTACAATACTTAAGGGTGCAACATTAAAATCCTTCATGGGTTTAATAACACATTCTATTAGGACATGGGAGGAGATGAAGAGTGCATTCTTGAAAAAATACCAGGATTACTGCATACCTCATAGTTGTAAAGATAATTTTTTTAAGATGATGCAAAGAGAGGATGAAAATTTAGAGGCCTAATTGAGAGATTCAGTTACAACTTAAAACGAGGTAAAATGGAAAACTTGGATCAAGATACTTTAAAATATCTCCTGTTGAAAGCCATTAGAGATGAATGGATATATATTCTTAATATGATGGGAAAAGAGGACATTTCTCAATTTCCATTACCTGATATCTTTGAAGTATGCATACATCTCTCAAGAGAAAAATAAATTATTGGAAAAAAATACAAGATATCATGTTCTCTCTAGAGTGAATAAATCTATAGCTGGAATAGTAAGTGGGGAGAAATAGGAAATTTGATTGATAAATTCAAAACATTTATTTTAGGAAGTCTTAGTGAAAAAATAGACACCTTAAAATTACAAAACAACAAAAGAGTTGAAAGTGATGCCTTATCTATTTTTTGACCTAAATGCAGAAAGAAACGTGCCTTAAGAGAATGTCTTCTTGATTTTGAAATCATGGAGACCAGTGTCATATGTACAGAAACTCATGAAACAAAGAAATTTCCTTCTATACCAGGTCTTAAAGTTGTCTTCCAAGAATAAATAGCCCCACATCCAGTAGATCCTCTCTTTTTTTGTCTCTATAACACCATGGAAATGACCAAAAAACCAAGGTTTTAATATTCAAATGTATATTTGGCCCCTACAAAATAATTGAAATTCGTCAATGCCATGGCATCAACCTTGGTCTCAACCTCAACCATGGGCACACAGAATTCAAAATCCTTATGGAAGATATTCTCAATATCACTAATATCCACAATCTTATCTAAACCATCCTCCACAACATTTTCCTCAACCTAGTCAACAATCTCAATTTCAAAATCATAATCCACAACTTTCATTACCATTTCCACAAAGTCCAAACCAACTACCTGCTCAGCCACTCCCAAACCCAAACAATAAAAATGCACAACCTATTTATAACATATAGGGACAAAATTTTCAAACTCATATGATAATTCCACTAGATCTTAACAATGTTAAACTTAGATATGGTAGAATACTAGAAAAGAGAAATCCCTTTGTTGTTATTCAAGAAAAAGTTGATCACTTTGATGAGGAAGTTTCTCTTAATCAAAAAGAAAATATTCAAAACAAAAATAATCATTATGGGGAAGGAACATCTCTTCTCCAGAATCAAAATGTTAAAAATAAAACACAAAAAGATCCAATAAAATCAACTCCTATCATAGAGAAACCTTCAATATCTATATCTAAACTCCCTTTTCTTGAAAGATTACAAATTGATACAGGGGTAGAAAAAAAAATTGTGTTGCCTAAATATGATATATTAAATGAATTGAAAAATTTTTGTATCAAAATTCCTTTCTTACAATCCATTAAGGAAATTCCAATCCTTGAAAAAACAATAAAAGGGTTCAGTATAAAGAAATGTGGAAGAAAAACAAAAGTGAAAAGAATCCAGTTATTGGGAAAAATTGCAAATATCATGATGGGAAAAATTGCCATACAAAAATATTTGGATCCAGGAAGTCCCACTGTAGAAACACACATTAATGGTATTGTGATTCCAAATACATTGATTGACTTAGGATCAGTCATAAACATCATGAGTAAACAAACCATGGAACAACTAAAGCTTCCAAACCTTCAATATACACCAACATTACTGCAATTAGTAGACATATCAGTAATCAAGCCAGATGGTGTATTAGAAGAAATTTATGTATCCTTATATTCTTTGGAATATCCTGTTGAATTTATGATCTTGACTCTCAAGAACAACTTAGGAGGCAATCGATTGATAGCAGGAATGCCTTGGTTAGCTATAGCTGATGCTTTCATCAGGTGTAGATATAGTGATATGTTTATTTATGATGGAAACTCAACAAAGAAATTCACTCTATATCCTACAGCAAAAACAATGATAGAATTAGAATATGAAGAATGGATGGATGATGACAATGGTATAGAACCTATTTTTAATATTTCGCACATTAGTGAAGAAAATCAAATTTTAAACTCAGTAGAAAATTATGAATCATCTTCACAATGTGAGAATAGTCATAATTTTCAAGAAAAATGTAATATTGAATACCTATCATCCAGAAAAATGTCTTTATATTCTATGGAAGAATTTGGTAACTCTTCAATTGAAATATTTCTAGTAAAACTTTAAAAATAAACAAAAACCTATAATAATTTCAAAAATAGGAGTTAATAGAAACATTGCAAAAACATTCTTTTGCATATGCATGGGAGTACACTAACATGAAAGGAATTAATCATGAAAATTTCCTAGTACTTAAGGGTAAAATGCATGGGTGGTAGATGATGTAAATCCCTCTCGGGGCTTTCTGATGCCCGAGGCAGACAATGAGATTAGTTGTATAGTTACAAAGAAATTTCACACATGTTTATAATAATGCATAATCGATGAAGTGAGATATTGAAGGATTATCTCTTTATAGATATCAGATCTATTGGAGAGCGCAAAGCGACATGGTTGAAGTCCTTCCTCATAGGCTCCAAGTCTAGATCTTGTAAAAAAACAAAGCACACAAGTAATCTTCACAGTTGTATCACTTACTAGCAATTAAACAAGCATATAATCAACATTAAATTGTGCAAATATGAGCCATTTATATCATGCTTCATAGAAAAATTAATAATAAATGTGACACTGAAAAATCAAATGGAAAAAAAAAAAAATACAGTTCTATTAATATATAAGAAGGAAGATTACAACTGTTGGTTGAACCAAGCTTCCCTCAGTCTTTCGACTACTCCCTCTCTCTCCTCTAACTCTTAGCATAATGATACTTGGGCTAAGATTTCTCAATGAACCCTACCAATACTTAAGCCTCACACTCAACAAAAAATCTCTGTTGTGCACACGATCAAACCTTAGAACCTTGATGAAGAGCCCAAGCCTCTAATTTATAGGAATTGGGGAGGATAGACCTTGCCAATTTTCTTAATAAGTTTGAATGGGGAAAAATTATGATGTTTCACTACCTTTCCTTGATTTTTCCCTCCATAGATGCTCATTTTTTATTAGTAACGTCCAATAAGAGGCTTGCCCCGCATGTTTCTACTTTTGGACTAACTCCTTTTGAGAAAAAACAGGAAATGTCAATCAGCTTCTGTGGGATTTATCCCTTTTCTTCATGAAAACATGGTTAACGTTGCCCCTTAGGCAAGACAATGTGTTAAAGCAGGTACTAACACTCCCTTTGAAAGGTTGGGATGCATTATAACTTAACCTAGTTGTCTCTAGGGTGTGTTACCTTGGAAAAATGGGTCTCTGTATGGGTCATTTTATTCCTTCCTTGTTTCCTTATCCTCTGAGCTGATGAAGAGGTCATTTTTCCTGTAACATATTCCCCCTAAAGTGTGAGTTCAGAGGTGAATATGATGTCCGAAATACTTTATAATATGTGTAGTAGAGCGAGAGGAGTTGGAGGACTGAGGAAAACCTGAAACAACAACATATGTCAGAAATATAAGTATATTTCCTGAGTCGAGAATTCCCATGCTCTGTAGTTGTATAAAAATGATTTCTCTAGGAAGAGATATGACCAGTATGTCCACCAATAAGCACAATGTGGAATCTTGTGTCATGAGAAGATAAATCTGATAATTTGTCTCCAAAAAAAATATCGCAACTTGGGAGAGGAAACACAACTGAATGATGTAAGCCTCAACTAAATTTCTTGGTCGTCGCTTCAATAAACCTCATATTTCCGTAGATGTGAATGAAGGAGTTGTAGTCAAACATGCGAGAAATCATTTGATTACCAGTCAATGATGAAAATTGTTAATGTATGTGAGTGTGGCCACCGATAAGGATGATGGTCCCCAATATGCACAGTACAATATAGCGAGTTTTAATAAATAGTGTTGATGTCTAACACTCGTAGAATCATTCGACTAGGAGCTAATGATGAGAAACCCAAATCAAACACAAGGTAACCTTCCACTGAGGTATGCAAGTTCCACAGTACTGATTTTTTTCTGGATCAAATTCCTAGATAAGATGTTGAAGTCGATAGGAAGAGATCTGTCAAAAGGTAGGCAATGAGGCATCCTACATCTGTTGACATGAAATGAGAAGAAGATGATTTTGTTTTGAAGATAGTCAAGAGAAAATGGTAGTAATTGACGAAGAAAAATGATTTATATCATATGATGGCTTGGCTGATACAAGAAGCAGTAGATAGTGAGATATTATTGAACAATAGAATGCATTGTAACAGGGTACCAAACAGCTTAGGCTTATGAACACCAAAGAGTGTCAGGATTCACCAATGTAGGGGCATCATCATAAAAAGGCTAAAATCATAGAATGGTAGGGTTCAACTAATTGTGAGTGAATTTTTTTGGAAGTGCCATGTTCGAGGTTTTTGCTACCAAATCGACTTTCAAAGTATAACAGAATAAGTATCCAATTTGTCCAATTTTTTCCCCATTTGATTAATTTTAACGAGTTTAGACAGGTAAAATCGATGATTTATTCATATTTATGGAGTCTGAAAAACATTGTAAAAGACAACTCTAGGGGGTTACCTTTGTCATGTTTGATAACCGGGCACGACAAAGGGAGAATAGTATGCTCGACACAATTCCTTTTCTGTAAGTTAGTCCATTGAATTTGGATAAAGTGATCAACTTATTTTCAATGGATGTCTGCCTCATTTTGTTATGAGTATGAGGAGATGGAGTAAACTCAATATCCTTTGTGAAGTTTAAATGAGTCAGATGAAGAAAAACTCGATCCTCTCTATGAAATTTTAACGAGTCCGACGAAGAAAAACTCAGTGAATTTTTCGGTTTTTTAAAGAGCTAGAAAAAGTCCCTAAAAAGAAGGCTTGTTTTGGGTTGAATGTAGTTAAATTTTCACATTAACACTAACAACTCATCAAAGCATTGGTGACTTTGAAAAACCAATCGTTGCAACAAGAAATAGTAGAAATTTACCATTTTTAATAGACTAGTTTAGTGAGTCATACCTCCAGAATGCCTATGAGAAGGAAATAGACCTTCATTTTCAATGTTTGAGTGTTTTAAAAGAGCTCTGGAGCGAAAAAAGCAGTGAAAATTCTACTATCGATTGTGGGCGATCCAAGCAATGGTTTTTGATTTCATGAGTTCCAGGTAAGAGCTTAAGCCTTAATCTTTCTTTCCATTGGCATTTTTTAGAAATACCTAAAGAAATTAGGCAGGTAACATGAGTGCCCAGTGCTAGGGTCACATTACACGCACTACCCATTAAGGGACAGTGCATTAGCACACCCTGTTCTACACTAGGGCTCGCGTTAGCTGGCCCAAACAAAAATCAAACATGGTTTTCTCAATGCTGAAGTGTTTCTGCCTAAAACTGGTCCACTAGAAACTTTCTTTGTGTAGGTGTGAAGCTATTACCATGAGTATTTGGCACGAGAGAGAGCACGAATGAGAAGAATGTGAAATGGTCACCAATTCAGCTACTTTTCTTATTCTTCGAATTTGTGGGTTACTGAAGTACGCCAGATTAAAGATGATGAGGGGGCAAGAAGACATTCTGAGCTGGATAATCCAGTAGTGGGATGAGCAGAAGCATGTATTTCACATCGGGGGTCATGAAATCTCGATCAAGAAGCACGACATATACTTTCTGACTGGATTGTCATGTAGAGGACTGAGGCCCAATCTGATAGGTTCAAGAGATGATCCCCGCACTACTATGGTATTGATCCAAGCTCACTGCATGAACAATACTACGTCGATAAGCAACCATATTCCTATAGCATGGGTGGCCTCGAGACTGATGAGGTCACTTCTGTGGATGATAATTTGGTTGGCAGGGGCCAAGAGTTAGCACATGGCCACCAAGGCCGAGGTATTACTAGTGCTCGATTGCCTGCAGCTACCACTTTTTTACTAGTGTGAAGGCATTTTCCACCACGTTCGAGAAGAGCTGACAACATGTAAGACTTGGTCCCAACAAGGGTTTGGGTTTGGTACACTAATAGTTTTCTTTATACTACAGCGAGTGCCCATAATTAGGATAAGGATGATCATGGATGTTATAGGACCATGAGAGCCTAGATAGGGTTGTTAGTCTACTTTGATGCTGCGGACTGAAGAGGGTATGATCCACCATTTCTTTGATGATGCATTCTTCGAGTGGCTAAATGGACAGATGCTAATGATCAAAGATTATCCCTATGCAGGGATGAACTACATAGGAGATCCATAGATGGGATTTCCACCAGGAACTCAGTGGGGCCCAGATGGTAAGAAGGAAAACAATCATTTTCTTCTAGTATTTTTGTCTTTTGAATGTTTATGCAATTTTTTTGTTTAATGGGTGAAAATTATTTTGACATGAAGCTTATTTCTTGACACAGATGTGGCACCCGTTCGTCCAGTCAAAGCCCCTCGCTATGCATGGCAAGGAATGCATCTCCCTAGGGATGGAGTAGCAGTAGAAGCTGCATAAAATACCAAAGAGGTTGATAATGCACAAAGTTTGCACGAGGTTTCCAGGAACCTCAAAGAATTTAGCATGGGAATGCCGCCTCTTCCCATGAGGAAGATCCCCATTCACCTGCAGTGACACACATTGGGTGTGTCAGAGAGGTTATTGGTGCCTTTGAGGAGGTTAGCCAGAGCATTTATCTTCTACCATGAGTAGTAGGATTAAGAGGATTAGATGATAGATGTGTAGATGTTAGAGCAACGCTTAGCAGAGCTAATTTTTGTAAAACACCCAAGTTTTGAAGATTTTTTTTGTGTAACTTTATTGGACATGACATATATATATATATATATAATAAATGCGAAAAATGCCAATTTAACACATAATTTTCCAATGAATCAACTAATGTATTGGATTCTTTAGGAATGTGCTCAAAAGTAATGAATTGAAATTGACGTTCTACAAGTCGTACCCTTAAGTGATAAAGTTGTTGGTGAAGAAACAAGTCTTGCAGGCAAGACCCAGGTTCAGAGGTTCAGGCCAACAAGGGTATCCGCTGTAGTCTAGAACCACGCTGGCATTGTCACCCTACTCCAGAGAGTAGAGAGTCTCACCTGAGGCGTGTCGCGACCACATGCAGAAGGGGAGTAGATCAATAGCGGTGGAAGGATCCGCAACTCATGTTTAATATGGGATTGATTGCATAAACATCATCATATATGCAAGAAAATTCAGAAGAGTGAACAAGTATTAAGAAAATAAAATTTAAATACATCATAGACATCATGCATGCATGTAAATAATATAATAAGACAGCAACCTGCAAGTATATTGATAACCTTCAACCAAATCTATAGTGACATCGCTTCCACAGGAAGAGCTTACAATTCTGTTAAAAACATCTCATAGGATAGAAAGAAAAATAAGAGAAGCCTAGGAACTATAGATATATCATGCTCGGAATGGATTCCCTCTACAACATCTGTTCAATCCTCTTCAGTCACTCTGCATTTTTCCCTTCTTTCAGCAGGGTGACGACTATTTATTCACCTGCCATCACAACTGCTAGTTCCTCTTGCGTTCTTCTTCGGCTTCTTCCGGCTTCTCTCTTGTTGTCTATGAGTTCTGCTCTCTGTCTTTTGTTGTATCTTCTCTTTGTATGCACTTATACATCTAATTTCTTCAGCTATCTCCTATTCCCTCGCAACCTTGGTAGCTCCGCTACTCACCGTAGTTGCGACTTGGTTGCAGCTGCCATGTGTTGTTCCGCAACCCAAAAATATGCTCTTTATTCAAAATTCAAAACATTCAAAACAAGTATTCAAAAAAAGGGCCCCAACAGGCCCCGACCACAGTTTCTTGACTCGTCCTGAGTCAATCACAAATCACTGTCTCTATCTCCATCACCCCGCTGGACCCCGTGCCCTATTCTTGTTGTGCGCCTTCAACCTGCTGTCCAAACAAGGGCCCCAACTCCGGGACTTTGCTGAACGCTGCAGCCTTAAGCTCATTGAAGGTCGTTATAGCTTGCTGCCACCCCTGTAACAATTCATCTATCTCTGCGGCGATCTTGGCGACAAATGCCTCCTCTACATGCACCGGTACAGTCCCAAACACCGCGCCGATTTGAGTTTCGGGCTCGGCGGTTAGTTGCTGCATTTTCTTGGCACTGAGTTGGAGGGGCGGGCAGAGCTCATGAATTACTTGTTTGGCCATTGCTGATCTGGCCTCTGTTTTCTATATTTTCACCTCTAGAGAGTCCGCCTGGGCATATAGCTGGTCCAACCGCGAGGGGTCCGTGGCCTCTTAGATTTCCCTCGAAATTTGCTGCAGCTGCGCTGAAACGGGTTGCGTTTTGACTGTAAGGGCCATTGAGCACTCCTGAGGACCCTTCAAGATGTCATAAGTGTCGTGTGCTGTAGAGTTGAGAGTTTCCTACATCTGGTTGAGCCTGAGCTAAGTCGGCAATAATTTGTGCCATCTGGGTAAATATATCAGACAAAGAAACTTGGGGTTCCCCAGCGGGGTCGACCGGTGGTACTAATGCTGCAGTACTGGAGTCAACCTCGGCCCCATGGTCCCCATTAAGTATATTTTAGATGATTGGGTCAGACACGATGGCAGATGAATTGGATGGAGTGGATGAAGTGGTAGGTGGAGGTGGAATGGTACGTGGTGGTGAAAGTCGAATGTTGATGAAATCGGAGGGGTCAATGGGTGGTTATTCTTATATCGGAACCCTTTTATTTAGTGGCTGTGGTGGATCCTTCTCAGTGAGGTCCACCACTAGTTTCGATTTGATGGTTCAGGCTCGCTTGGCCTGAGGAGCTTCTATGAGATCGGTGGACTTACTCTTTTCCCCCAGTGGGGTCGTCATCGGGCTTGGAGAAGTAAATAAAACAGTAGGGATGGGGGAGGTGATGGGAGTTGTGTGGGGATGCAATGTGGAGTGGGAAAGCTGGAATTCAGAGAGCAAAGGAAAAGGAATGGCACCACTTGAGACGACCTTGGTCACCTCATTAAAACTGCATACCTGAGTGTTTAAGTGGCGAATGAGGGGGACGAGCTGCACGGTGGAGTCCTGTTGTGATGCCTCCACATCCGTCTTGGCAGGCCGTTGCTGCGGTAGCATCTGATCAAATTTGTAAATGGGTACCCCATTGCAGATTTCCATCGCGACCCCCACCACGAACAAAATTCATTGTGGAAAGAGGTATCTTCAAGCTGGAACTTCAGCGGCCGCATGTGAAATGTGTCCTCTGGCACGCAAGTAGGTCAGATATAAGTATGCCTCTGACTGACCCCGAACCATAATTGCTCGTTGTACTCTTCCATTAGGTTCCTGGGCACCCTCTGCTGGCTTGTTACCACGTCCATCATTAAACCATACCAGGTCCGAAATTCTTCTGCATTAACTTCTTTGGTGCTAGGATCACCTGACACCTTCCACGGGACGTACTTCATCGCTAGAGGCTAGTCCTTTGTGATTTCCACTGGTAACCTGACGAGGGGAGTGTGCCACTTCCACATGGCAAATGCAACTATCAAATATCTATAAATGAAGCTTGTAGCTCGCTTGTAATTTTCTTCGCATTCGTCAAACAGTTCCTTCAATAGGAAGGAGCACCAATTCAATTTAGCCCCCTGAACATAGTGCTCAGCAATGGAGATAGTATCCAGGGTACATTCTCCCTTTGTGTAGTGCCTCATTGTCTTACTGGAAATGAGGTAGCATGCAAACTTGATCTCAGGCTTATTGATAAGCTCCATATTTTCTCCCTTTCCTCCCCATCGTGTGCCATATTTGACATAATAGTCGGCATCTCCCGAATTCCTCGCTCGCTTGGAAGTGGTCTGACATGCAGTCGAGACATCCATGCCATTCTGCGAAAGCCCTGTGAGCTGGTGGATATCCTCGGAATGAATGGGAATTTCCTTATTCAACCACAAGGACCTGTTCAAGACGCGGCTGAGTAAGAACTTGGTGCACTGCATGGCCGGTCCTATGGTCTCGAAGACCGGGAGATTTCTTAAGTTTAGAAGGGAGGATTGTTGTAGGCCCCAGAACTTTGGTAAAATTCTGGTCGCTAAGTGTCTAGCTTCTGTGAAGTAGTGTTCCATATACACCTGCCATTTGAGTGTCGGGAACTCGAATGAGTCCAAGAGGTTTGCATCTATGACGGCCGCATTGTCGTATTTCCCGACGAGGGACTCTGTCTTATGAATTCTGCTTTCGAGCTCTGGTTCGAGGACTGCTGGGTTAGCTTTCGACATCTTCGCTCGACGTTGATACACTTGCAGAATTGGTCTTGGCGTCTTCTCTTGGTGTTGTGCATCTGGATACTTCTGCTGCTTTGGTTCTACTTCAATTTCTAATTCTAACTGCTCCGGAATTCTTGTGCTTTCTTCCATGCAAGTTATGTAATTACCTGGCATGAGTGAGGTTGATGAAACCCCATAATGAGTTAATTCCTGCTGACATTCTTCTCGGTGATAATCGTGCGATCAATCACATGCTAAGGTGTATTCTGACAGTTGTTGACGGTGGCATGGGGAAATGGGAAGACGTGATGGTTGAGGTTACTTCGAATTATGGAAAAATGATTATTGCAAGGTTACTTCTAATTATGGAAAGTTATGCTGCAAATCTAGACGATCCTACGGACTGACACAAGTACTAATGGAAATGATATGGACTGAAAATGACACGTTTGCTGATCCTACGGGGATGACACGCTGGACATGCCCCTCCTTGACCACAATCGGTTGAGGTGTGGTCCCTGCAATAGAGTAGTTATTGGCGACGTATGCATGAATGATAAACATTACCTATGCCCATCTCGGTTGCGGGAGAGTTATTCAACTACGCTACTCTACAGCTTCTCTCAATTGCAGGAGTTATTAATGAAAGATGAAAGAAAATTATTCATGGTAGGGTTTCAGGCGTGCGCCATTCACCCACCTAGGTAAAACAGTACCGTCGAGTTGAGCCAACCGAACGTCTTCAGAATCTCTAATCTCGACGACGAAGTAAGGTCCCAACCAGTGCATCTGCATTTTTCCTGGAAACTTCTGCAACTTGCTATCGTATAGGAGAACCTTTCCGCCAACCTGGAACGTTTTTCTCTTGATGTGGTGGTCATGCCACGCCTTCTGCCTATCCTTCTGAACCTTCTGGTGGAACTCAGCCATAAAACAGGCCTCGTCCAGTTCCTGTAATTCGTGGGGGAGCTCCTGTAGCGATTCCTCTTCCGAGAATTTGAGGGATGTGGAAATTAAAAGACTCAGTACAGTGAACTCGGCGGGGATCACATCTTCCCATCCATACACCAGCTGGAACATGTCTGATTGGTCAAGCACTTCACCGTAGTCCAGTAGGCCCATAATGCAGCGGGTAGCCGCTCATCCCAGTCATCCCGCTGGGCATTTCAGATCTTTTTCAAACCCTTTTCGAGGATTTTATTGAACGCTTCAACAGTACCATTGGCTTGTGGGTGGTACAGGCTGATTTTGTGATTTTGAATCATGAATGTGTCCAGCAACGATTTGACCATTTCATTAATGAAATGTGTACCCTGATCACTGGTCAAAATTCACGGGCAGCCAAACCTGCTGATGATGTGTTCAAAGATGAACCACACTACTATATCCACAGTACAATCCCCTAGAAGCGCTGCCTCAGCCCACTTGGTGAGGTAGTCAGTTTTGGTAATGATGTATCGGGCCTTGGAATGCCTGGCTACCAGGGCTATGGGGCCTACGAAGTTGACAACCTACTTCTCGAACAGCCGCAACACATGCACCGGGTGTAGCAGGAGCTCGTCGTTCACTGACAGACATCACATTGCTTAAAAAATGTCTTACAATCGGCATGGACTGTCGGCCACCATAGTCCAGCTTGGAGCACCTTCCTGGCAGTGAGTTTCGCCCCCACATGCCCACCCGAAACGCCACTGTGGCATTCCCACATCACGGCTTCACGTTCATCGTCGAGTATACATCTACGCAGAACCTCATCGAGGCCCAATTTTTATAGCTGCCCCACAATAAGTTGGTATCCGGCAGCGCAAATGACCAAGTGTCATTTCTAGAGTGGGGTGTAGTGCTGAGGGCACTGCCCCATGGTCAAATAAGTTGCAATGTTGGCCAAATAATCGGGTACAGCTTCGACTCGGAAAAGATCAGCATTCGGCAGCTAATCATCGAGAGAGTCATCGTTCTCCCCCATTTCCAATCGAGACAAATGATCGGGCCCGAAGTTCAACCTCCTGGGCTTGACGATCACTTCAAATGTAAATTCTTGGAAGAGTAGAAGCCACCGACAGATCCGTCCTTCCAAAACGGGCTTATTGACCAGGTACTTTAACGCAGAGTGATTCGTAAAGAACTTGAATTTACCTCCTAGAAGATAATGGCAAAAATTCTGGAGAAAATACACCATTGCAAGGGCCTCCCTCTTAGTAGTGGTGTAATTCCGATCTATGTTAGACAGTTTGCGGCTGGCGAAGTAAACTGGGTGGTCAACTGTCGTCTCCCCTGGTTGTGCCAAGACAGCCCCAAGTGCAATTCTAGAAGCGTCAATATGCACGTGGAACTGCTTATCCCTATCTGGGTGAACCAAAACAGGCATTGTTGCCAGCTTTTCCTTCAGAGTGTCAAGGGCCATCCGACACTCCTCTGTCCACTGGAACACTTCTGACTTCCACAGTATCTTTTCTAAAGTAGCGATGATCTTCGCATAATTTCGGATAAACCGTCTATAATAACCTGTGTGCCCTAGTAGTGCCCGCAACTGCTTCACTGTTTCAGGGGAATCCATTTGGACAATCACGGCTACCTTGGCAGGGTTGACGCAGACCCCTTACCTGCACACCACATGTCCTAACAGCATGCCGAAAGGAACTGCAAAAATGCATTTCTTCAAGTTCAAGGAAATATGCAACTGTCGACACCGATAAAACATGATGCGTAGCAGTGTGGCGTGGTTTTTCAGCAAACTGTAGATGGTTCAATCGTCCATGTAGACTTCTAGGAAATTTTGGATATACTCTCGGAAAGCAGCGATGACGATCTAGGAAAACACAACCAGGGCATTCTTCAATCCGAATGGCATCACGTGGTATGCAAACGATCCCCACTCAGTGGGGAACATCGTCTTCGGTTTGTATTCTTCCGCAATGCGCACCTGATGATAGCCCGAAAATCCATCAGTGAAGGAGTAGGCTTCATTCCCCACAACATGATCCAATGCTTCGTCACTGACTAGAGTAGGAAATGGATCATGGATGCAGGCATTGTTCAGAATTTAGTAGTCGACAAAGACTCGGATTTCTGACTTATCCTTCTTATTCTGAATGACGATAGGACTCACCCACTCTGCTTCTTCCACAGGAAATATTAGGCCTGCTGCCAACATCTTATCGATCTCCATCTTGACCTTTTCTTTGATCCATGGGTTCAACTGATAGGGTCGATGCTTCACAGGCCTAGCATTCAGTTTCAGCACAATACGCATTTCTTCGAGGTCACCTTTGATGCCCTTCAAGTCTGCAACCGATGAAGGAAACAGGTCTTCGTATTCCTGGAGGAGGCTGAAAATTTCCTTTGTCGTCTCCTCATCCTAGTAATCCCCAACCATAGCCAGTTTGGGTTTTTTCCTCCGTGCCGATGTTCAAATTCTTTGTCTTCAGCGGGAGTAGATGAACACCCTCAATGGTTGGCTCTTCTTTTATGTTTCACTCCCCTTCCTTCTCTTCAAAATATAGGTGCCTGAGGTCCTCCAGACTATCATCGTCTGGATCACCATTGATCCGTTATCAAGCCAACTCATGCCTGCCCTCAGGATGTGATGCAAAGGTGCTCTTGTCGGCCCATAGATCATGGAGAAATAGCACCCCCTTGATAGCTTGTAATGCCTGGGACACCAGCTCTGTCTTTCCTTCGAAGGAAAAGCACTAAACAAATTTGTTCATGACTTCCTGCCAGGAGCTGGTCCCTCTTTTCTACTCTTCTTCTAAGTACCAGGCCTGGGGGATGGTATCTAAGGAGTGGATGAACCGATGTACCCATAGCTCTTGCGGGTACCCTAGACTTTGCCACTGCTCCTCACAGGTTTTCAGGTGGTCCCACGGATCAGAAGTCCCTTGGTACCTGTGCCTGCTTCAAGGGCCTTCGTTTTCTTTGAACCGCGCCCTCAAAGCCTCCGCCACACAACTCCACCACAACAAGGTGTTGCAGTGATTCTTCCACCACCTGGCTGATGTGGACTGTAGTACTATGTCCAAAAGTGGTATCCTTCTTCCTTCTGGTACCGTGTCTTCTAATTTTTCAATAAAGGTATTAATGGTTTTCATGTTCGACAGGGTGGGATACTCCCTGATCTCAGTGCCAATCCAACAGACTCGGGCAATGTTGGCACACCTCCGCATGCTAGTTTCATACCCACCCTACCGCCAGTCTTCCTAGGCTAGTTCTGATCCCAACTCCGAGCTCTAGACATTGTGCCAACTGACGGAGCTGGTTGCGGTTAGGTTAATATAGTCCTCTTGTTTCCCTGCTGTCATTTGATAAAGATTTTCCAACATTTGAGCATCCTCCCGGTTATCCACAGTTTCAGTATACCTCGGGCCTTGATACAGGTCGAGAGGCTGAGTGACCCGGACCTCTCCATCTTCGAAAATCATCATCTCCTTTTTGAGATCAATGATGGCATAATTCTCAAAAGCCCATCGATGCCTAACAGGGCAGGGTAAGGATCCTTGTCTCCCATAATATCAATAACCTCAAAATCCGCGTAAGTCTTCACCCCTGCAATGTCGACCTCGACACCTTCGATTCGGTCGATCAGCACAATGCAGTACTGGTTAACCATTCTAAGCTGGATTGGCGAGTAGGTCAGCCGTGGCTAGCCAAGAGCCTCCCATGTCTTCCGCGGCAGGATGTTGACGTCAGATCCTAAGTCAAGCATGGTGTTGCTGATTTGGAATCCCACAACCTGCGTGTTAAGACGAAACTCTTTTCCCATTCTTCGCTTGTTCCTCTTGACCCACTGTACGTACTGGGGTGCTGTGTTCAAAAGCTCCTCTGTCCCTATCTTCCCCTGTAGTACGTCTTCCAAGGTACGCTTGAGCTATTCCCACATCGAAGCATTATCAACGATCTTGAGGAACAACTAGAGCCATTCCTCAATCAAGGTCCTTGTGGTGCTCTGTTCCCCAGGGCCAGTCGTCGGGGGTACCTCACGGCCTTTGGCTCCCCCTAGCTGAGAAAATTTCTCTACCACCTCCTGGAAGTACTTCTTTTGTGCGTTCGGCCTGATTAATTGTTCGAGGAGGCGGGCTGAATAACCCATGCTGGCTCCTTTCCGAGAGAATCCTCCCCCGTCTTCTTCCCACCTCTCATCACAATAGCTACATTCTACATGGTCGTAGTCACAGTCCCTCGAGGTTCAGAGTTTACCATATTCGTGCCCCTCTGTCCTACTCGTTCCTCCCACTTCTTGATAAGTTCCGGGTAGTCCTCTGTTGCATGGGCGTTCACGTGGCACTGGGAACACCATGGATGTCGGGGAAGTGGGCATTCCCAGGCCACGTGACCCTCCTGGTCACAGCTATAGCATTTCAGCAGACCTCGTCCCCCTATGCGGCCTCCACACATACCGCCTCCTCGGCCCCTGGAAGCCTCGTTCACCCGATAGGAGGGTCGGTCCAACCGGTCCACTAGTGCATTGAGAGCTCTGCACTGCTCAGTGTTGTGAGTCATGGAAGAAAAAAACTCACAGTATAAATTGTTGGGGACATTGGAGTACTTCTGTAGTATTGGGCACATCCGAGGTTGATGCCCCATCATCCAACAAATTTCACAATTTTCCGTGGTGGTTGGGTTTGGTTGTGGTGGGAACCCCGCGTAAGGCTGTTGTGGCTGAGATACCCCCTGTAGATTCATCGTTTCTCCACCCCTAGTAGGTGGACCCCCCTGGATTTCCATGACAGAGGGTCCCACACCCATGCCATGCAACCAGGGACACTCGGTTGCAACGTGCCCTTCGACCAGGCAGTGAGTGCACCAAACGTTCGGTCTCGCTGGTCTTATAGGCTGCATCTCCTTGAATGTATCAGTCATACTGGCGATCTGATGTTGCAATCCCACCAAGGAAGGATCCTGCGGGGCTGGCCCTCCCCGATATTCTTGAGGGTAGCCCGCCATGGCCTCAATCTTCATGGCCTGCTCCAGAGCGTCTTTCAAGTTGTCAATATTCTGCTGGGTGAGGGGGGTTTGTGTCAAGGGAAGCAGAGCCTTGATGAACCAGTCTCTATGATGGTTTGGGTCGATCGGGTAGCTGAGTTTCTCGATCGCGTCCTTGAACTGACACATTAGCTCCCATGCGGTTTCTCCTTATTTTTGCTTAATCTCCCGTAGCTCAAACAGACCCTGCTAGTCTATCTGGGGAAGCTTAAATTCTTGGAAAAAATCTCGCTTAACATCCGCGATTACGGGATTCGAATGGGCCTCGGACCACTTGATGAACCATCACAGAGCCCTTTCTCTGAGCGTGGTTTGGAACTCTATTATATTCCCTACATCTTGCGTCTGTCGAGCCCTCCATATGGCTTCGTAGAGATACCAGTTTTGATCCACATCATCATTGCCTCAGCCAGAGAATTCTGGATACTGGGTGAATGACCCGGCCATATTTACTTGCGAAGGGGTGACCAGAATTAATCCTCCGGGTCCTAGTTGTGTGACTACACTACCAGGAACTGCAATACTACTAGTAATGTTGCTATTAACGTGTGACACTGAAATGCTATGCAATTGACTCAATGCTTGTAACTTAACAAAAATATTACTCAAAGGTTTATAGAGTACCAGGGAAAGGTAGGGATCCTTATTGTGCAAATTTTGGGAAGTTGGGCTGCCTGGAGAGATGAATTCCATCCGCTCTTGAAACAACCGCTGCATCACGATGTACCATTCGCCATCAGAACTTTCTTCAGGCTGCACACCTACATCGTCTTCGTCAGTCGTCATCTCCCTTTCTCTCCTAGCTGGGCTCCCATGCACCCGCCGCACTCCCACAGTGGTCCCTTCCCTCTCCAGGGTATCCGCCTGAGTGTCCATAATTCCTATCCTCTGAGGCACCTCCTCCTGATTCTTCCTATTGTCTTCCCGTCGCTTCAACTCCCGCATCACCCTTTCTCGCCACCTGTCGGCGATCTGCGCCCTTCGATGTGCACATCTTTCCATCAACCTCTATGCGGCCTAAGCATCCATTCCCCACTCCCCCGCTTCACACTTCACGTAGCATCTGTCCCCTCAGCCCTTCCCCCAACACTGGAGGTTTACGCTTCCATGCTCGACTTTTGGAATTCCATCAGCCCTTCGTCCACAATCAGGGCCTTAATACACAGCGAAATCTCCTTGAGCAGCTTCCCTCTTAGCCCAAATCAGAAGATAGCCTCAGCCTTTGAGAAGGATTGGTAGCACTCTGCGGAAAACTCCGCAATATATCCATCCAAAGTGGTCTCTACCCAAAAATCCACCGTGCTGGTCAACTCAATATCCAACTGATGCAGGGCCATTAGATCCCCATGCACCCACTTACAGTTTATCTTCCGCGAGCTATCCCTAGGGACCCTGGTATGCAACCTCCGCAACCAATTGTAAAGGTCGCTATGAAATTTTCCCTAGAGGATCTCGTAGGTATCACTAGCAGAATCCAAGAAAAGGACGAGATCCTTGAGCACCCTCTCCCTTTGATTCGTCAACTCCACTTGTTGAGCAATAAACTGGTCGAGATGGTTATCCCACCATCTCCGTATTTCTCCTTCGAAGATCCTCGATACCATGATCTAGTTCCCCTCATAACGTCTAAGGTCCCAGCAATGAAACCATTTGTTGGCGAAGAAATAGGTCTCGTAGGCAAGACCCAAGTTCAGAGGCTGGGGCCAACAAGGGTATTCGCTGTAGTCTAGAACCATGCCGGCATTGTCACCCTACTCCAGAGAGTAGAGAGTCTCACCCGAGGCGTGCCGCGACCACATGAAAAAGGGGAGTAGATCAATAGCGGTGGAAGGATCCGCAACTCATGTTTCATATGGGATTGATTTCATAAACATCATCATATACGCAAGAAAATTCAGAAGAGTGAACAGGTATTAAGAAAATAAAATTTTAAGACATCACAGACATCATGCATGCATGTAAATCATATAATAAGACAACAACCTGCAAGTATATTGATAACCTTCAACCAAATATATAGTGACATCGCTTCCACAGGAAGAGCTTACAATTCTGTTACAGACGTCTCATAGGATAGAAAGATAGATAAGAGAAGCCTAGGAACTACAGAGATATCATGCTCAGAATGGATTCCCTTTGCAGCATCTACTCAATCCTCTTCAGTCGCTCTGCATTCGTCCCTTCTTTCGGCCAAGTGATGGCTATTTATTCACCCGCCATCGCAACTGCTAGTTCCTCTTGCATTCTTCTTCGGCTGCTTCCATCTTCTCTCTTGTTGTCTATGAGTTCTGCTCTCTATCTTCTGTTGTGTCTTCTCTTTTTCTGCACTTATACATCTTCTTTCTTCAACTATCTCCTATTCCCTCACAACCTTGGTAGCTCCGCTACTCACTGTAGTTGCAACTTGGTTGCAACTGCCATGTGTCATTCCACAACCCACAAATCTGCTCTTTATTCAAAATTCAAAACATTCAAAACAAGTATTCAAAACAAGGGCCCCAACAAAAGTAATAAGACTAGATGACGGACACGATAAAAGTTTTTCAAATGCATAATGACTAGATGGGAATCTAACCTCACCACTAGATTGGCGATGTCTCAAGTTGTATCTTCGACCATGAGGAGTTGTATCACTAACATGTACTCAACAATATTGTTGGTAGCATTGCCAAGAAATATCCCCCCGGAACCAAGTAGTTCTGACTTAGGTGTACAGAGGACCTAAGAAGCTAATGCAATGTGTCTTGTGTGATGACTGGCACCATCCGCATATCCAACATATGGCAAGGATGATAAAAACATATGTGTAAGAAAAGAGAGCCTATATGAAAAAAAATACTCAAAAACCCAAAATATCCAAACACACCAAACAAAGACAAAACTTATATACAATAAATTACAAATCTTATGCACAATGGGACACTAGGTGAAATACTTTTTCCGATAGAGCTCATTGCAGGGCTCAGTGAGTGGAATCCCATTACAGCCATGAATTTCATAAGCTCCTTTTGAAAGGACATTCATGATGACATATGGACAAAGCCATAATAGTTGAAGTGTGCCTTCCCCAAAGAGGTTGTGTCTTTAATCATAGAGTAGAATGAGATCGCCTTCTTGGAAAGAAAAAGGCTTGACAGATTTGTCATATTGAGCTTTTACTCGGCGCTTGTGAGCTTCGAGTGCCAGTGTGGCATCTCAACGATTTTCTTCCAATTGATCGAGCGAGAGCAAGAACTCTTCTTCGGTAGTGGTATCGGGTAGGAGTTCAATTTCTAGCTTAAGTGATGGAATCTCACACTCAATCAGAATAATTGCTTCTAGACCGTATGCTAGTTGGAATGGTGTGAAGCCTGTAGAAGTCTTCACTGACATTTGGTATGCCCATAATGCGGATTATAGTTTTTGATGCCATGTGGTTTTATGATTGTTGACTAACCGATGAATCATGGTCTTGAGGATGCCATTTATGGCTTCGAATTGACCATTAGCTTGCAGATAGTAGGGTGAAGACTAATATTGTCGAAAACCTAGCACGGAAGTTAACTCCATCATCATTTGGTTCTGAAAGTGTGAACCATGATCTGTGACAATCGAGCGGGGTACACCAAAATGGTATATGACCTAATTAAACAGAAAGAGAGCAATGGTTTCTCCATCAGCCCAAAAAGTGTTAATGGCTTCATCCCATTTTGTGAAGTAGTAGACCACAATTGTGATGTAGTTGTGTCCATCAGCAGAAGTGGGATTGCACGTGACGAAATCTATTCCCCATTTAGCGAAAGGATTGATAGATATAATCGAATGAAGAGGGGCAGGATGGGCATGCATTTTCTTTGTAAAATATGACATGGATGGCACTTTTGGACTACTGTGACATAGTATTTAAACAAAGTGGGCCAATAGTATCCTACACGCAAGATTTTATGGGCAGTAGCTATGCCAGAAAAATTACCACCGCATGACCTAGCGTGGAAGTCATTTAAAATGTGTTCTACCTCGTTAAGAGTGAGACAACGTCGAGGAACTGTATCGACACCACAACAATATAGAGTATCATTCAGCACGAGATAGTGTTTTTCTTGGTGACAAATGCGACAATAGTCGTCTGACGTGAGAATTGGGAGGAAACGTTGAGTTTGGAGGTAGAAAATAATTTCCCTATACCCAGGATCAGGAAAATCAACCAGATAGATAGATTCATTGGGAAATGGATCACGAGCTACTTCTTCTGGGTCAATTCTAGGAAGGTCTGACAGTAATTCGGAGAAGACTAGAGGTTTCTTTGCTTTGGAAGTAGCGAAAAACAAATCAAACTATTGGAGGATTACAATCCATTTGGAATATTTTCCTCCAATGATCTGATGCGACAAGATGTGTCGCATGCGATTCTCCAAAGCAATTACGGTAGTCTGTCGCAACAATATATGGTGTCGGAGGTGGATGACAGCAAAGACCACCGCGAGAGATATTTTCTCCACATGTGAATATCATAATTTAGGTCCAATGAGACCTTTTGACAGATAATAAATCACATTATCACCATCTTCATCATGAACTTGAACCAAAACCATGCCTAGCGAGGATGGTGAGGCTGCCAGGTAGAGGAGAAAGTTGCGTGAATAGTTGGGGGCACAAAGAAGTGGGTGGAAATGAGTGCCTGTTTTAGGGTGTCAAACGATAGTTGAGCTTGATCATCCCACAAATACGATACCCATTTCTTGATTAAGTGCATGAATCCTTTCGTCATCTCGGCATAGTTTACGATGAAATAACATAAGAAGTTTTCCTTCCCTTGCAAACGTTGGAGTTGCAGAATGGATTGTGGCACATGTAATTCAAAACTTGGCTTAACCTTATTGGGATCAACCCTAATCTTGTACTTGGAGACAATGAAACAAATAAGATGTCCAGACTCAACAAAAAATATGCACTTGTGCAGATTAAGACGTATGTTGTAGAACCTACACTGAGCAAATATTTCTTTATATGCGCAAGGTGATGGGCTCCTTTCTTGGAGTGAGCCGGAAGGTCATCTAAGTAAGCTTGCACAATGTGTTTGATATCGTGAAATCAATAGCCCATGGACCTTTGAAAATTTTCTCCCACATTCTTGAGACTGAATGGGAGTTTACGATACGTAAATTTGCCCCAAGGACAAATGAACGCAATTTTATGTTGGTCATCATTTTTAATCGCTACCTGGTTATATCCCGAAAAGTCATACATAAACAAGAAATATTCGCATCCGGTACAATCGTTGAGAATATGTTCTATGAATGGAGTAGGATAATTGACTTTTGGACAAGCAGCATTTAGATCGCGATAATCAACATAGACAAGAACTGGATTGGATACCCATTCCATCAGTGGAACGAGATAGATGAGACCAGCATGTAAGAGTTTTTTTAATTTTGTCTTCATATTTTCTTCTTTGCGAGGGTGGACAGGTCGGAGCCTTTACTGGATAGGCTTGGAAGTGTCATAAATCTTGATTTTGTGCTCGACTATAGAAGGATCTGTTGCAACTCCTAGAGACAGCCTAGAGTTTCAATAGACCAATGCCTAGGACATCTTAGCATAGCAAGGAGCTTATAATATAATGGATGAAGTTGTCAGCTTCAGCTCACATGCTATCTCCTGAAAACAGGTAAATGAAATAGAATGGGACCAAACTCTCAGAAACTAACACAGGGAAATAGATACTGCAAAGGCAGGATGCAGAACTCTAATACAAAAGCAATAGACAATTTAGAGAAAGTTTACTGCAAAGTGGGCCGATTCAAAAATACTTCACAGAAATAAATTATCAGAAGGTGTATGCAACGAAAGAAGTGTTGAATAGATACTAGTTAACATTGAGCTGATACCCAGATATACAATACCACCGTGCATGGGCTTACCAATCCAAGAATCCATACATGATAATAGCATTTTAAAAGCACCCTCCCAAATAAAATAATATAGCAGAAGTGTGGTCAGCTGAATAATGGAACAGAATATCATGCCTGAGCCGTATTTAAAGCGCTTGACTGATCCGAGTATGGGCATCAACTAGGATGAATCCTTACCAGAAATCACTGAGCCACTCACATTCCAAAACATGATACAGGAAAGATGGATGAGATGAAATGATATATTAAATAACATATAAAAGAGAGTTACAGACTGTGAAATACCAGAGACCAGAATCCTCTTTGACAGACAGAACTCCTCCTCACTGAGACCCTATGGGCTCTGAGCCTTCATACTAGAATTTTACAAAATGTATGCAAAAATCCTTTCACTGCATAATTTTCTGATAAAGATCTATAACCTCTACAATGTGTTTCTTCTAGGTTTTTATAGCTGAAAAAGGAGCAGAGGTGGTAGGTGGACAACTAAATGCAGAATTAAAACTCAGAAGAGAAAAGGGCCAAAGCCCATTCTGTTTATACTCGGAGCATTTATCTCTGGTACTCTCTGAAGGGGAGAATGGTCTTCTTCAGGCTTCCATTTACTTCAGATATGTCTCTGTTGTACCTAGTTGCAGTACTCTGTAGTGCTTTTGGTGAATGAACAAGGAAGTGAAATAATGATACAAAAGTCAACCATACTTCAAAACAAATGCTCTTGGCAGCTTGGACAGTGTTCTGGGCAGAAATATCTTCACTGGAGCATGACATGGAGTAAAAACAGTATGGGCGCTCTGTCCTTCCATGGAGAAAAACATCTCTGCTGATGAGGCTGCCCTGATGACTTGGTCTCTGTGCATTGAACCCTTTGCCACTTCGCTTATATCTTTATCTGCAAAATCTTTCCGTTGTAATGAAGACTGTGCAATCATGGTGGCCCCTTTACTTCTGCACCCTGCAAAACATGCAACTGGACTTAGAAAATAATGCAATGGAAGGGTGGATGAATTGGTAGCGCAGTGGCGGAGTGGTGGCTTTGACTACAAAATGGTGACAAAATGCAAACGGAAGGGTGAAAACTCATGAATAATAGGGTTTGGTGGTAAAATGCAGCACAGACCATTAGATCATGATCTGGGGGCAAAGATCGACGGCGGAATAATATATGAAAGTGGGCGGAACAAATATGAAATATAAGGCTTTCATGTAAAGTCTTAAACTTTAGACTTCGAACAAAATACAAAGAAATGCGAAGGAAATGCAATGAAATGCGATGAGGTGGGACCCAACCGAAGGCGGAGGGCAATCAAATCTTGACCGTTAGATCCTAGATCCAATGGATGGTCAGGATCAACTCGGAGCATCGAAATCAAGAGGAGCAAAGGGAACACGCTATATAAGTTTCCGATTGCGATTGGGACAGGGGAAGCGATGGCCGTTGGATTTATCCGGGGATCAACGGTGGAGATTCGTTCAGAGGTCAAAAGGGAAAGAGAGACAGGCTTGATGCGATAAGATCTGGGCCACTGATTTCAAATATGGACGAATGACTGTGATTGAATCGGAAAATTGCAATCAGAGGAGGGACAGGGGTGACACATATTAAGACTTCCGATTGCGATTAGGCGAGGAGTGCGATTAGTGCTCTGCCGTCGGATCAGAACAGCAGATCAACAGTGCATAACATATCGCGGGGCTTGTTGTTAAGACTCAATCGCATCAGGATTTTTCATGTTAACAAAGAGTTGCGCTCGTTTGCATGTCGCGATTACGACTAGCCCCAAAGGCACTAAGCACTTGGTCTCGGGTATCAGGCGTATGTGGTGAAGTGGTTAAGGGGCTTACAACGAAGGGGCTAGGCCCTTAATATAAGGTTTGAAAGCAGGTTTTGGCCCATTTTAAATGCATTTCAAGGGTTAGGAAGGGGGACGATAGAGGGGAAAAAGGGAAAATGGGAAAACAAAGGGTGGATGTGGAAATTAAAGTGGATTTTGGGCTAGTTAGGAGAGATAAGGGGGGAATTTTGAGATGGAAAGGGGTTTTGGAAAGAGAGAAAAAGAGGTGAAATAAGGATTTCTACAGAGGTACAAGGGGTAAATAAAGGCCCTAGGAGCACATATTTTTGCAATCAGTGAGGCTCATTGGCTCCAGGACGGCAAAGGTAAACGGATTGAAGAGCAGGGAACATGAAAGGCTTCAAGGATGATGTTTTTCCAGAAGGAAACCATTACTTGAAAAATCAAAGACAGCTTGACCCCCCTTGTTTGCTTGTCAAAAATTAGTAAGGGGCTAAGATGATCAACATTGACTCCACTTGGGGACGGCACGTTCATCCCTGAGCGTGTCGAGAACTTCGTAGGGCCCCTGATCATCTTGTGTGCAGATTCCGCTCTTTAGCACCTTCATTTTTTACTTTATAATTCATTACAACACCCACCTTATTCAAACTAAAACAAAAAGGAAAATATCATACAATATAATACATCAGGCTGCCTGGCCTGAATCAGAACTGAAAGTAGGGCTTGAGGAATTGACTATTTACAGGGGCATCCATCAAGTTGCCCTGTAAATCCTCCAACATGAAAGTATTATTACCCCCCTGTTCCACAATTTTGAAAGGACCAGACCAAAGGGGGTCGAATTTTCCATGTTTACCTTTCTCAGCTCTCCGAATATCCCACCTGAGCACCAAATCACCAATCTGCAGCTTCCTGTCTTTTGCGTGCTGATCAAAAATGTGTTTCATTTTCTCTTGATATTCTATCAATATCTGATTCACCTGGCCCCGTGTTTCTTCTAATTCCACCAATTGATTGATTCTCCTGATCATATCGTCAGGTTCCTCCTGGCTTTCTTGCATGAAGCGGGCCACTGGTAAAGCCAATTGTACAGGAAAAACTGTTGCTCATCCATATACCAACTCATAGGGAGATTTCCCAGTTGCTCTCTTGTTGGTGATTCTATTAGCCCATAGAGCAAACTTCAATTGGGAATCCCAATTCTTCTGATTTTCATTGATAGTCTTCTTCAAAGCCCTCACCAGAGTCTTATTTGAGGACTCTGCCAAGCCATTTCCTTGCATATAGTAAACTGTAGAGTGACTTAGTGTGATATTATACTGCTGGAAGAAATTCATAAAATTTGCAGATTTGAAGGCATGGGTGTTATCTGTCACTATTCTAGCAAGACATCCAAACCTGGATATGATATTTTCTTCCATGAATTTTATTATCACTATATCTGTAGCATTCCTTGCAGGTATGGCTTCCACCCATTTGGTGAAATAATCCGTGGCTGTTAATATCCATTTATGTTGTCCAATAGATGGAGGATGTATTTCACCTATAAAATCAATACCCCATTGTTTGAATGGTTCATCCACATGCACTGGAATCAGGGGAAATGGTGCTGATTTCTGTCTCTCAGCAAACTTTTGACATTTATCACATGCTCTTACCCTGGCAAAAACATCTCCAAAAAGCTTTGGCCAATAGAAGCCAGCTTTCAGAATTTTATGAGCCATGGTCCTCCAGTTGTAATGACCTCCACATATCCCTTCATGGAATTCTGCAATAATGCTCTCTACTTCATTCTTTGTGAGGAACAGGAGTAAGATACCTAAGGTATCTCGCCAGTATAGCCGGCCGTTGGCAATTATGTATTTATGTGATTTCAATCGTAATGCTCTGTATTTTTCTTTATCACAACTTGGAGGGTAGCTAAGTGTAAGGAGATATTCTACTATCTCTTTGTACCATGGACTGGTGAGGTACTTTACATGTATCTCTGGAGTAGCTACCCCAATTCCATGTCTTTCTTCTTTTTCCTCAGATTCCTCACCTACTATAATGGACAAATTTATGCCCAGGGCTTGATAGTTTGATTCAGATAACATTCTAGCAAGCCCCTGTTCTTTGATGAGCTTAGTAGGGAGTATTTCTAAGTCATACTTCTGTATTTTGGCAATCCACCTTCCTCTTTTTCCTTCACTATCCTCCTGAATAAGGATATCCTTTACAGCAGCTGCAGGAACAAATGCAGTAACGTGGGATTGTAAGATATATACACGGAATGCTTTGAGGGATTTCACTAGGGAATATGCTTGCTTTTCCAATATGTTATAATTTAATTCTGCATCACGAAGCACCTGACTGAAAAAGGCAATAGGCTGCTCATACCCTTCCGCATTTTTCTACAATAAAACTCCAGCTATTGTATGAGGTGATGCAAAAGAGAAAATCATGAAAGGTTTATCATAATCTGGTCCAGCCAATACAGGAGCTTCTGCAAAAGCATTCTTAATCCTGGTAAATGCCTCCCGTGATTCTTGTGACCACTTCACCTCATTTTCCTTTTTCAGCATATCTGTTATATGCCTAACTATCTCAGCATAGTTAGGGATAAACCTTCTTAAGAAATTTATGCATCCGAGGAACACTTGTACCTATTTCTTATTTCTGGGAATAGAAATACTGTTTATAACTTTTACCCTCTTGGGATCTATCTTCACCCCATATTTAGTAATGATATGGCCTAAAAGCTTTCCCTCTTCTAAGGCAAATAAATACTTTTGAGGATTAAGGGAAAGACCACACCTTCTGCATTTTTCAAAAGTTATTCGCATATGTTCAATGTGCTCAGCATCATGCTTTGAAAATATAGTAATATCATCGAGGTAGACCACCAAGAATTTATCTTTCTCCCCAACAAAAGCAATATCCATTGCCCTCTGAAAAGTAGCCCCTGCATTAATCAATCCTAAAGGCATCTTGGCATACATGAATGTACCCCATGGTGTAGTGAAATCAGTCTTCTTTTGATCCTCTGGAAGCATGGCCACCTGGTTATAACCAGAGAATCCATCCATCATTGACATTCTGGTAGCTCCAACTACTTTCTGCAGGATATGATCCATTTTGGGTAGTGGATAGTTATCCTTTAAGGATGCTTTGTTTAAATTCCTAAAATCCACACACAGACTTATTTATCCATTCTTCTTGCGTACAGGAACAAGGTTTTCCACCCACTCAGAGTACCTCAATGGTACAATTATTTTGGCCTTCAGCAGCTTCTTAATTTCTTTGTCGATAGAAGGCAGCAGCAGGGGATTTATTTGTCTGAGCTTCTACTTATGGGGCTTTGCATCTGTCTTCAGTGGAATTTTGTGTTGCATAATATTGATATCAAAAGTTTTGAAGTCCTGATAGGACCATGGAAACATGTCTTTGTAAGACTGGAATAGCTTCTGATATAGCTTTTTATACTCTTCAGGGATTTTCTTGGACAGTTTAACAATTTTGGGTTCAGCTTCAGAACCCAAATTCAGGTCTTCAACCTGATTTTCTTCTACCACTTTGTTTGGCTGCAATGAGACATCATTCTTGTCAAATTATCTCTCTAGAGGCACCAACCCTCTAAGTATTATGTTTCCCTTCAGCTGCAACACTTTATTACCTGCCACTTTTTCCTCCCAATTTCTCTCTGAAATATTTTTAGATTCTACCTCTTTTTCATCATCAATCTCCATATTGGAGAATTCTCCTACTGTTTCCAGGAATCTCTTCGTCTGTGTTTCATCCTAAAATACCTGCCAGTGTTTGATTTTATCTGGGATTGAAGGCCGATAACGCACCTCGACTTCATATCTTAAAAGAGGGTTCTGAGGTGGTCAAAATGTACTAGCAGCCACAACAAGGGAATCAGCCATTCTATTATGCTCTTGGGGCATGAACTAGATATTGAATGACAAAAATAAATTTTCTATCATGTCCCAAACTTCATTCCTATAAGCCTTTAGTCTAGGATGTTTGGTCTGACACTGATTCCTGACTTGTCTAAATACTAGTTCTGAATCTCCCAGAACTTTTAAGCCTTGTATAACCATATTCCTGGCTGTCTGCAATCCTAACAGAAGTGCTTCATATTCAGCCACATTGTTGGTGGCTTCGTATTCTAATTTGAAATATAGTGGGACCCATCTCCCCGTAGGAGAAATTAATAGCACTCCAGCTCCATTTCCTTCTCTTGAATTTGCTCCATCAAAGTGGAGTGTCCATATTCCTGCTTCCATGTTCACTAAGGGCTGCTCAGTATTGATCTGGCAGAAGGATGGTTCATGAGCGTAATCTTGATCTTCTTCTAGCATCAAGCATGAAAAATCCCCTTCCTTACTGTAAACTGGTGAATTTACAGAATTGTCAGTCTTAGTCACCATATTGACAAATCTAGTCTCCTTGTATAGTCTCCTCTCTTGACCACCAAAAACTGGGATAGTGGCATATGTTAAATCCATCTTAATTGATCCACCAATTTTTGTTCCCTAGGACCTTGATAGCAACATACCAAAACAAGCTGGAATGTCGGCCATCACGATGTCCATTACCACACTTTCTGCTGGGATTTGAGCTAAATTGACTACCAAATCTTTGATCATCCCCAAGCATTTAACTCTTTTGGAATCAAATGAATAGAGGTCTTTATATGGACGTGTGATTTGTAAACCTAGTTGTTCCATGACTGATAGAGGCATAAGATTATGGGAAGCTCCAGAATCCAACATACAGTTATGTAATAGAAGGTCATGGAATACTAGAGACAGATAGAAGGGAGGAGTAGAGGGGTCTATCTCCTCAACATGTGGGCCAAAAACTACCATGGGTCTCTCTTCTTGGAGGTTGAGACTATCTGGGATGGTTGGCACTTCTAGAGGGAGCATGAAAGATGTGACTTGAGATTGATATGCTGGTTTTTTCAACAGTTCAGTCAAGGGAACTGGGATTTTGAATTTTTCTATTTCTTTTTGCAGACTGAAAGCAGGAGGGGATTTTTATATTATAACCTATTTTGACTCTTTATTTTCAACTGGGGGCTGGGCTTCTTTTGACACAGATTTGGTACAAGACGAAGTGACTACTTTTAAAGAAGAGGGGATTTGATCATTAGACTGCAGAGGATTGTTTAGAGGTTGCTTACCTTTGTCTGTAGCCTTCTGCATTGTAGCCCCTTCCTGAGCAGGTACTTCCTCCTGGGGCAGCTCTTCTTCTTTCTCTTGGGTACGAGTCCTCTTTCTAGAAGATCTGAGATCATATTTTCTATTGAAATGTGCTTGCATGAAATCATCAAATTGTTTACAATAATGATCAAATTCTACTTCTTCTGCGTCTCTGATATTTTATTCTTTTTGCGATGAGAACCCAGCTTCGTCCTTCCCTTGCAAAGGGCATTCTTCTCCGTCACTATTTGAAAAGGCAATATTTGCATCCTCCAGCCTATAGGCAGTATCTTCAGTAGAGTCATCTACTCGACCTTCTAGGTACAATGGGTGTGGCACTTGATCCTGTTGCTCCTTTGCTTCCCTTGGAAATATCTGCAAAGGGTGGTTTCCTATACTGAGGATTGTATCCTCTATTTGGAGCATTCTGAAAATTTCTGAAGGTTGAATTCTTGGCTTCCAGTTCCAGCTTGACCATTTTCTTAATTAATTTTCTCATTTCTTCCATTTTGTCTGAGTCTCTGTCCTGACTAGAAGTAGACACCTCTTCCTTGCCCCTTCTTTTCCTATCTTGTTCTGATCTTCCTTTTGAATTTCCAGTGGAGGCAAAGTTTGCTTCCAACTCTATTGCATCTGCCTGAGCATCATCCAGAGTAGCAGGCTTTCTTTCTCTGAGGGAGAAACCAAATTCCGAATCAAAGGTTGCAACAAAGACTACTTTAGCAACGGTTTTATGGGGTTTCATATCAGCAGGGAGGCTCAGATATAATTTATTAAATCTCTTGATAAATTCTCACAGTCCTTCATTGTGTCTTTTATTTAGTGTATTGAACTCAATAAGAGAATTTCCATGATCTTTCTTCTCTCCCCATTTCCTGAGAAAAGTATCTTCCATGTTATCCCAAGTGGTAATAGAACGACCAGCCAATGTTTTAAACCATTTCTGAGCTTCACCATCTAGAGATTGCACAAACAATCTTAATACCACATCTAGATGTTCAACATTAAAGAGCTCTGTGAAGGAGCAAAAAGTCTCAAGGTGTTTCTGGGCATCGATTTCATTTTCTCCATTGAATCTGGGCAAGACCTTTAGATAATCTTGGGGCATATCATTCAGCACTTGGGGTAATGCCAGGGGAGCATATTTATTCATCAAGAAAGTAGGAACATTAGCCATTGGAGGAGGTGGAGGTAGTGTGATAGTTTGATGAGTAAGAGGAGGAGGAGGAGGAAGTGGAGTATGAATAATAATAGGAATATACTCGACTGCGGCTTGAGGGGTTGATGGGAACAAAGGTCTATTAACAGTAGATACTTCGGTTACTTCCTTGACCTATTCAACCTCAGGAGTAGGGTGATGACTATTTTTATTTCTGATACCCTCTCAGGGTGGACTATCTGAGTAATAGTAATCGGTATCTCCCACAGTGGAGTCGGGAATTTGCAACTGAGAATCTTGAGAGGAGGAGGAAGGAAAATCTTCTACAGGCACTTCAGGAATTTGGGAACGGGATGATTTTATTTCCCTCCAATTTATTCTATGTATAATCTGTTCAGGGTCAGACACGGAAGGTGTCTTTGGTTTAGACGAATCTGACCTCAGGTGTGGCTTACGAGGAGCCAGTACTGCAAATAGATTTATCGAATAACAACTGTGGAGTCGCCAAGGTGAGAGATATACAACTCTCAACTCTTTGTGCTCACCTACTTAGAGAGTGAATATGATTTTTTTGAGGCCCAGGGATTCTAATTTTCTTAAATTCGTCCCTGGCAAAGGCGCCAGAAATATGGTGTAACTCCTAGAGACAGCCTAGAGTTGCAATAGACCAGTGCCTAGGACATCTTAGCATAGCAAGGAGCTTATAATATAATGGATGAAGTTGTCAGCTTCATCTCACATGCTATCTCCTGAAAACAGGTAAATGAAATAGAATGGGACCAAACTCTCAGAAACTGACACAGGGAAATAGATACTGCAGAGGCAGGATGCATAACTCTAATACAAAAGCAACAGACAATTCAGAGACAATTTACTGCAAAGTGGGCCGATTCAGAAATACTTCACAGACATAAATTATCAGAAGGTGTATGCAACGAAAGAAGTGTTGACAAGATACTAGTTAACATTGAGCTGATACCCAGATATACAATACCACCGTGCATGGGCTTACCAATCCAAGAATCCATACATGATAATATCATTTTAAAAGCACCCTCCCAAAGCAACTAATACAGCAGAAGTGTGGTCAGCTGAATAATGGAACAGAATATCATGCCTGAGTCGTATTTAAAGCGCTTGACTGATCCGAGTATGGGCATCAACTAGGATGAATCCTTACCAGAAATCAGTGAGCCACTCGCATTCCAAAACATGATACAGGAAATATGGATGAGATGAAATGATATATTAAATAACATATAAAAGAGAGTTATAGACTGTGAAATACCAAAGACTAGAATCCTCTTTGACAGACAGAACTCCTCCTCACTGAGACCCTATGGGCTCTGAGCCTTCATACTAGAATTTTACAAAATGTATGCAAAAATACTTTCACTGCATAATTTTCTAATAAAGATCTGGAACCTCTACAATGTGTTTCTTCTGGTTTTTTATAGCTAAAAAAGGAGCAGAGGTGGTAGGTGGACAACTAAATGAAGAATTAAAACTCTGAAGAGAAAAGGGCCGAAGCCCATTCTGTTTATACTTAGATCATTTATCTCTGGTACTTTGTGAAGGGGAGAATGGTCTTCATCAGGCTTCCATTTACTTCAGGTATGTCTCTATTGTACCTAGCTGCAGTACTCTGTAGTACTTTTGGTGAATAAACAAGGAAGTGAAATAATGATACAAAAGTCGACCATACTTCAAAAAAAATGCTCTTGGCAGCTTAGACAGTGTTCTGGGCAGAAATATCTTCACTGGAGCAGAGCACTAAGTAAAAAAAGTATGGGCGCTCTGTCCTTCCATGGAGAAAAACATCTCTGCTGATGAGGCTGCCCTGATGACTTTGTCTCTGTGCATTGAACCCTCTACCGCTTCGATTATATCTTTATCTGCAAAATCTTGCCGCTGTAATGAAGACTGTGCAATCATGGCGGCCCCTTTACTTCTGCACCCTGCAGAACATGCAACTGGACTCAGAAAACAATGCAATGGAAGGGTAGATGAAATGGTAGAGTGGCGGCGGAGTGGTGGCTTTGACTACACAATGGTGGCAAAATGCAAACGGAAGGGTGAAAACTCATGAATAATAGGGTTTGGTGGTAAAATGTAGCGGTGACCGTTAGATCATGATCTGGGGGCAAAGGTCGATGGCAGAATAATATATGAAAGTGGGCAGAACGACTATGAAATATAAGGCTTTCATGTAAAGTCTTAAACTTCAGACTTCAAACAAAATACAAAGAAATGCGAAGGAAATGCAATGAAATGCGATGAGGTGGGACCCAACCGAAGGCAGAGGGCGATCAAATCTTGACCGTTAGATCCTAGATCCAATGGACGGTCGGGATCAACTCGGAGCATCGCAATCGGGAGGAGCAAAGGGAACACACTATATAAGTTTCCGATTGCGATTGGGACAGGGGAAGTGATGGCCGTTGGATTTACCCGGGGATCAACGGTGGAGATTCGTTCAGAGGTCAAAAGGGAAAGAGAGACGGGCTTGATGCGATAAGATCTGGGTCACTGATTTCAAATATGGACGAATGGCTGTGATTGAATCGGGCAATCGCAATCAGAGGAGGGACAGGGGTGACACATATTAAGACTTCCGATTTCGATTAGGCGGGGAGTGCAACTAGCGCTCTGCTGTTGGATTAGAACAGTGGATCGACAGTGCATAACATATCGTGGGGCTTGTTGTTAAGACTCAATCGCATCGGGCTTTTTCACGTTAAAAAAGAGTTGCGCTCGTTTGCAAGTCGCGATTGTGACTAGCCCCAAAGGCACTAAGCGCTTGGTCTCGGGTATCAGGCGTATGTGGGGAAGTGGTTAAGGGGCTTACAACGAAGGGGCTAGGCCCTTAATATAAGGTTTGAAAGTGGGTTTTGGCCCATTTTAAATGCATTTCAAGGGTTAGGAAGGGGGAAGATAGAGGGGAAAAAGGGAAAATGGGCAAACAAAGGGTGGATGTGGAAATTAAAGGGGATTTTGGGCTAGTTGGGAGAGATAAGGGGGGAATTTTGAGATGGAAAGGGGTTTTGGAAAGAGGGAAAAAGAGGTGAAATAAGGATTTCTGCAGAGGTACAAGGGGTAAATAAAGGCCCTAGGAGCACAACTTTTTGCAATCAGTGAGGCTCATTGGCTCTAGGATGGCAAAGGGAAAGGGATTGAAGAGCAGGGAACATGAAAGGCTTCAAGGATGATGTTTTTCCAGAAGGAAACCATTACTTGAAAACTCAAAGACAGCTTGACCCCCCTTGTTTGCTTGTCAAAAATTAGTAAGGGGCTAAGATGATCAACGGGATCTATGCTGGGAATTTCGTCATAAGGCCAAGCAAAAACATCGTGGAACTCCAAAAAGAGGGATGTGAAGCGTGCAATTTCCTCGGGACTGCAATCCGCTCCAATATGTATATTTTCCACGATACCTGTTTTTACCAAGATATCTATGAGGATAGTCTTAGAAATATTTCCCATGTTCCCTTCCGCATCGATAGTTTGAACAATAATGTAAGTGAAGGGAACATTCTTAGGTGGGTCAAAATATGGGATTTGGATAGTGGTCGTGTCCGAATCAGGCATCGAAGCGCGATGATGAAACTCTCCCCAAGGTCGTTCCTCTAGAGACATGATCTCTCAGATAACTTCATCTGTTGGTACGAATTCATCGAGGAGACCCTTAGAAGGAACTGTGGTGGGCGAGAGGGTGGTACCATTGGTTGAAACCAAAGAACTGGAGGGTTCATATGCTGATTGGATGGCTTGATAAGATAAATCAACTGGTGATAGTGGCATTTGATCTTCATAGGAATCAATTTCTCAAGGTTCTGGTAGGATCCAGGGATCGATAGAGCCATCTGAGATTGTGGATATCATTGAAATAATGTGTGGAACCTAAGGCAGTGGGAGAGGAAAAAAACCCATCAGGGAAGATTCCTTCAGAGGACCAGTACCGACACTGACGTTAGAGTCAGAAATGCCTCCTACTAAGGGTGCATTGCTGCTAGGTAATGTAGAATAATCAGGGGTGCAAAAGGATAGTTGGTCCACTATAACTATCTTCCCATCCAATGGAAAAAGGATGAGTAGGAAAACCGAAGAGACAATGGCAGTCATCGCATAAGACCAACTGCAACCCAACAAAATATTATATTCGAGATGACGATCTACGACTTCTATGTCCACAATTATCATTTTCCCACTAAGTGTAATGGGGTAGCTAGCAAGGTAGCCTTTTGGGAGGAAAGTGTGGCCATCAAAATATTTGAGGGAATTCAACGACAGAGACAAAGTGGTAGAACCAAAAGCAAGCCAACACACAATTAACATTATGGAGGTCGAAGCACCTTCATCTATGACAGTGCAAAGGATTGGTCTCCCTTTCGACACAACTTGAACCTGGAAAGAAAGTTGGTGTGAAAGGCAAGGTTTTCATTTTTCCATGTCGAAGATCGCTAGCATAGAATCTTGGGGGTCAATTCCACCAATGGCCGAAAGCAGGGCTTTCCCTTGCGCTAGGTAGTTTTGCAACACATTGAGCATAGACATAGCTGACGGTGCTTGTGCCAAGTCTTTTACAATGTTGTAGTTCTAGGAAGCACTTGCAAAGGTATTATGAGTTGTGCATCGAAGGGTCCCTTTGGGGGGAAGAATGACAGTGTCAAAAACAGGCCTTTTGATATGTAGATCATTAGGTGGAAGTGGATTCGAACTTGAACCAGGTTCTTGAGCCTCAATGACTAGATTTCCATAAATTTTAGCTCAGGTTTGGAGTTCAACAGTCTCCATGCCATATGTTAGTGTCAGTATTTGCATACTTCCACCAGGGATCAAAACACATTTTGCATGTGCATCTTAGGTGTCCCATTCTAAAGAATTTTTCAATAATTCCATTAGGTCATGATATAAAATTGTTCCACTAGTGGTTTTCCTTGTCAAGTGTCTCATTTTCCTTCAAAAATATATGCCTGCTAACCCTCTTCCATGTCCTCATCATATTGAAAATAAATCTGCTCTCATTTCACTTTTAGTCTAAATCACTCATTAAGACAATTGTTTTTTTTCCGTTAGGTCACTAGGATTTCATTAGGTCACCTCATTGCATTGTCTCATTTGCAATAAAGGGCATCATAAGGTGTGAAGGTGATCCAGAATAGACTTATGATTTGCCTCAGTCAAGCTTTCCATGTAAAGTTACATTTCATTTTTGTAAGTTTTCATCTCAAAAATGACATTTTTGAGATAAAAACAGAGATGTTTTTTATGTTCTAATTCTATGTAATTTCAAAGTCACTATATGTAATAAATTAAAAAAAAAAACTTCTTATTCCTAGCTAAAGAAAATTTCATGAAAAGATACAAAGATCATGTCAAAGCATCCAAAGCACCAAAAGTATCAAAAAGTGTTGTGAAAGGTTAATGGGAAAAAGAAAAATGTGGGTCCCAATCATTCAAAATTCAAAACCATTCAAAGTATAAAAGCCCGTTTTCCCAAAGAAAACCTCATTTGTTCATTTCCAAGAGGAAAAAATGTGATTTGGAGGAAGAAGTTTGAGCAAGGAGAAAAATTGGATAAATTTGCCTAGCGTTGCGCTCCTGGGTAAGGCGCTGCGTTGAGGATAGTTTGAGCAGTGTAGAATTGAACGATGCTACAAATATGAGAAGGGCGTTGCACTCTTGGGTTAGGCACTGTGCATAGACCAGAAACCTCCCAAAATCTTCCCAAATTTTCAAATTTGTCTCTTTTTCCCTAAATCAAGTAATTAAACCCTCTTTCATTCCTTTTCCTTCATTTTATGCTTATGGGTAAAGTTTCATATTGGAAATAAATCACAAGCAAACCCTAGTTTTCCTAAAACCCCCATCCACATGAAAAAATTTCCCAAAACCTCCTTGTCCCAAAATGTTTATCCCTAGACCCTACTACTTCACCCCATACTCCCAAAAAACACTAAAACTACCCATCCATAAGTCCCTTTACCCTTTTCCATTGAAACCCCAATTTCTAGGATTTTCACTCTTTCGCCTAGTTTTCCCGATACCCTTGACCTATAATTAAATTTTCATTTTCATCCCTCTTCATATTTTCACTTCCCATCACCTCAAAAAATTTTGTGACCCTTTCCCCATCTCCATTAATTTTTGTGGCTCTATCCCTATTCCTTAAAGCCCTCATTTAATCATTTCTTTCCTTGCTCCAATTCCCTTCACTCCCTCACTCACTCTCCATTTTCTTTCCTTTTCCCTAGGGTTTTAAAGTGCCAAAGAAACAAGAATGGAGATAGAATACAGATATTACATGGAGGAGGAAAATAGTGATGATGAGTTTGAGGGAGATGAGGTTGTACAGCAGAGAAGGCCATATAAAGGAGGAAAAATCATCAGAGTAGAGCCAACAAACCTTAAAGTGCTAGAGGCTTCACCTTTAGTTGTGTCTTGTTTCAGATATGTTGGGTGTTATGAGTTTTCTGAAAAGGTGGAAAGAGTTCAACATCATCCTAAGTTGACTAGGCTCTTCATACTGAACCTCCATGATAACAGGGTAACTCTTGTAGGTGTAACTTTTTCCTTGTCAACTGCCATCATTGATGATACTACAAGGATTCCAAATGTAGGGGAGAGATGGTACAAATAATATGACCTGGATGTTCATTATTTTGAGCCTTATCTCAAGCCCAGGTACAATAATGAAAGAAGAAAATTTCTCCCTTCAGTTTCCTCCTTAGCAAGTATACACTGGTGATGAAGATTATCATGAGATATTTTACTTTAGAGGGAAGATTTTACATATTATACACATATCATATTAGGCTACTCATGCATTTCTCTAGGGTGAGGATGCTGAACATTCCGTATTGCTTGTTCCGAGACATTGAAAAGATGGCATACTTGGTGTCAAAGAAAGAATATCATTAGCAAATGAATAACCTCTATCATCACTCCCTCATCAAACTCATTATGCTTCATTATCTAGACCTACTGAAAATATCTTTGGATAAATTTATTTCAAACGACATAGTCACAAATCCCCAAATTCCTCCACCAGTGCCAAAAGAGAGAAGAGATAAATCTACTAGCCTTGCATCTGTAAAAACAAGGAAGCATCAAGTCAAATCACTAGGGCTAGTCAAAGAATGCAGTCTAACATATTAGAGAGGGCTTAGAAAAATGTTTGTAGCAGAGAGGCAAGTGTTTGATCCACATGGTGGGGAAGGGGCGTTGCCTTCTTCATCAGCACAGAGGAAAATTTTTGCTCCACATGGAGTGGAAGGGGCTTTGCCTTCTTCATCAACAAATCAAGTACAACAGGAACAGAAAGGAAAGGAGAAAATCATAACGGTTAGTCACAAAGAAATAGATCAAGAGCATGAAGATGCCCATGAGGAAGAAGTTGATTTTGAGCTAGTAGACCTTGAATATTTTGATGAAATTACTACATCAAAAATTGACATCAAAGAAAATGAGGCACACATCATAGAGTTGCAAAACAATCTTGAGAGGGGAAAATTCATCATCTCTTCCCTAGAGAAAGAGAACAAACAACTAACAGACAAAAAAAAAAAATTGGAGATGAAGTTGCTACAGGAGAGGAGGAAAAACATGATCAACCAATATGCCATAGAATATCTTGAGGAGGCCGAAAACATCTGGAAAATGCCAAAGACAAGAGGCCTCAAAAGAGCCTTAGAGCAAGAAGAATAAGAAACTCAAAATTTGACTATTGACCAGCAGTTAGCAAAGGAAATTGAAAACAACAGAGAAATGTGGCTTGAGAGAGTCAATGTTCACTTGGAGAAACTGCTATTGAAAGCCAACAAATACAATAAGATGCTCAGGCACATGGCCCATCACTATCAGACCCGGAACATAATTTGCAATATCAAGGTCAAACAAATAAAGTATAAATTGAGGAAGATCTGGAAGGGAAAGAAAGGAGGTGATAAAATAAATATGCTTGATGAAGCCTCCTTAGCTCAAAATTTACATGTGGTTGTGGTCCCATCCCACAAAGTTTGATAAATTTTGAAAATTTTGAAGATTTTTGAGTTTTTTTTGGCAATTTTGGAAAAAAACAATCTGCCCTACGCGCATCACCTTGGCGTTGTGATTTTTCTTAGCGAACATAACGAGAAAATAGAAGCCATAATTGGGTTAATAATGATGATTACATAGCCCCTGTACTTTTTATAAGAATTTGGAGTAAAATTGGTCAAGCAAAGTGGCCAAAAACACCCAAAACATCATGTTTCTGCCTCCTTTTCAGGATGGCGCTGCACGTAGAGGAAGTCTTGGGAGAATGCAGTTTTGAGGGATCAAATCAACTCCAAATCAGAAACTAAAAGAATATCTCGAAAGTAGATAAGAAAATGTTTCCAATGAGATATCATAAGCTCAATTTGGACACCAGTAAGTCCTTCAAACATGACCTGAATCAAGACCTATTTTTTTCCTCCTTGGCGTTGTGCATAGGACAAATTTTGCCTGTTTGGTCAATTTTCTCAGTTTTCATAATTAACTTTCACTTGTTTAAATTTGAATTTTTACTGATGTAATAAGTGTTTTATGATGTAATTATAGTGTTCTAGATATTACCTAGGGTAGATACATTAGTTAAATGGCCTCAATGACATGTAATGAATCAATTTTCTTAAATTAGGGATGAATCACTTTGACCACCCTATTCTCTAGTTGTCAATTCAGTGTTTCTCGGAATAGCTCCTCCTCTCATGGATTCACCCCCCTAAAGCTAGGATGATTTGGTTTGAGGTCTATATCATGTATTTTCTCAGTCATTAGTAGAGGTTGGACTCAGTTGGATGCTTGGATTTTGAAGAGACACACTTTGTATCAGTTCTAAGTAGGAATATTAATCAAATTTGCAGCTATTTTTATGGGATCCCTGTGGTATGGTGTTTAGTTTAGTTTATCCTTTTTTTTTCATGTGTTGAAATGTATTGTTAATTTTATTCATAATTTCATAACTTCTAATTGAATGTATGCAAGTTAGATAAGCAGAATCCATTCTCAAATGCTCTGTTTTGGGTAAACATTCACAGTCTGTTAAAATTTCTTTAGTTTAGAAAGAACCCATGGTTTCACCATGCTCTTTATAGCTCCTCACATGTCTTGATCATCCCACCCATTGAAATCCTAAAGTGCTAAATCATTATGCATACCTTGCTCCATATAACACCCTGCAAATGTTGACCTAATTTTCCTTGCCCTGACTGTTTGACTCCTTCTGATCTATCACAACCCTATACAGTCAAAATAAAAATCCCAAGATACTATAACTAACCTAATATCTTCATTATCTAGCCATCTTGGTTGTGATCCTTACGGAGAGAGACCTCTCCTTGCCTATTAGGGCTAGCTACTTGGCTGAGTGTGGTTTGTGGTTACCTCGGAATTTCATTTTTCAGCCTAAGGTTCAATCCGAGTGATAACACCATAAATGGTAGATGATCCTTCACCGAGGGGTTGTGGCAGGTTTGCAACCATGTTTTGTTGTTGTTGTTGCAGATTAAGGAAGGGATTGTGAAGGAAAAAAGGTGTCCTTCCAGAGTCCTTTTTCCGTAATAAAATCTGTGCATTCCTGCAGCTGAGGACATTTATATGTCAAGTGGTCCTCTGCACAATTTTTTCAAGGGAATATCATTAGTTTCTCCTTTCCTTTATCGTTTTTATTAGATTTTATCTGATTGGGATTACTCTAAGTGTTGGGCTGCTCTTCAGAAGGAGCGGCCATTTTCTTATTATTCTTGTTCTTACCGCTAGGTTTTTGTGTAAACTCCACAGAGTGTACCTCAACGGTGGAAAGAGTAGCCAATTGGGTAGGGGTGGTGGTAGCTGAAGATGGATGGGAAGCTTTCCCCCTGAGCTATTTTACAGCTACATCATAATTTTCACCAATGAGGTCGTTAGTGTGTGCTCTGGGTAACAGAGTAGCGGGAGGACTCAAGTTTCCAAGGGCATGGGGTAGAAACTCATACATCATGCGAAATTGTGAATAGATGAGATCTATATGTTGTGCATGATAGATGGATTGTTATTCCGTGACCGCACCATACAAGAAAAATCCTTTAGCAAGGGGTAGCAAGAGTGACTTACAAAACCAATTCGATAATAGATGATCTGGGATTGGTGCTTTGAATAACTTTCGCCTACATCTCCATTCATGAATGTGAATGAAGATATGGTTGGCGGTGTCTTGGCACAACAAGGTTAAGAGTTTAGTTATGGTTTCATATAGAATAGGTAATTGAACGTTTTTAAGAAATTATGTTGCTAAGGCACCAAAAGTATTAGCTGCAGCACGCAGTAACTCTATGTACCATTTGGCAATGTTTCCTGTGAGAGTGCGGGGGAAAAGTCTGAGACGGATATTATTGTCCACCATGGAGTTTGAAACAGACCATAGATGAAAGGTGGTGATGTGCATATCCAGATCCTCCCCTCGTTTCCATTCAAACTTAGGGATGTCAGATGAAATATTTTTCGGTACTAGGGATGTAGTATGAATCTTTCGTCGTAAAATACCACTTTAGCTATGCATAAAAAATAGCCATAACATTAAGCATGAATGCAAATATATTTAAGTCTGTAGTTAGTTGATCCAAATAATTTTGCACAAATCCAGATCTAAGCATAAAATACATTAAGCAGTAAAAATGAAATATGGCTCCATGCATCCAATATACAAGACAAGAACGATGTATTTGAAAGAATTTTTTATATTATATTAAGAGGGGGCAACTGAGAGGAAAAAAAGAAAGGTGTTTTCCAGTTCTCCTCAATGGGATGGGTTCTTGACAGTCCTCAGCATTTCAGATCTAAAATTTCTCTCTCTTGTTGGTGTAGAAAACCCAGACAAACATAGAACTAAATCGGAGCTCACAAGGAAAAAATGGAGAAAATGTGACCAAGTGTATAGATCCAGAGTGATCTAATGCAATCAAAGGTGACTAATGAATGGGGAAAACCCTTCTATTTATAACAAAATATTAGGGCGATCTAGAACTTGGTGCATGAATAAAATATTATTAATCAAATTCTAGAACCACCCTTTAGGAATATTTTATTATATTTGTTGGAGGGAAAAGGATTTTTGACTTGGGTCAATTCCTTTATTTATAAATAATAAATAAAAAAATGATTTATTTACTATTTTAAGGAGATGGTGGGAATATAATTAAATAAATAATGATTTATTTAATTATTTATAAATGATTTAGTCAAATTTAACTAGGAATATTATTTAAATAGGATTTAAATAACTTATTCCTAGGAAATAATCAAATAAATAAGGATTTATTTACTTGATTTCCTTGTTTTGGGTTAAATATGACCAAGAAATATAAACAAATATAGATTTGTTTATTATTTTCTTTTGGGGTTTCCTGTTTAGACCATAAACAACTTAATAAAGGTGTTTTACTAAGTTATTTCACATAGTGAAAGCAATTTTACTTAGGGAAAAATTGGTCTTACATGGTGTACTTGGGTTCATCTAATGATAATAGGTTAGATGACCAAAAAATGGTGTAACAGATTGCCCCCAAACATACAAGTGTTAGGAGAAAATCGTATGACCGAAGTACATTGTAAGAACTCAATCACTAGACATCAAGAGGGAAGTCATAGAGAGAAATGTAAGGTAGTCTAATGTGCTAAAGGACTAGACCCTGAGGAGACGAGACTTACATGTGCAAAAAGTATCTATTTTATGAAGTGGTACCTGTGCAGAAGGCGGCGGGGGAGGCATACCTATGCCCGCCAAGACAAAGTACAAAAGAATAATATGTCCAATAAATAAGGAACCAAACTATAAAGTACATGTTGGCATAAATACGAGCCAGAAAATAGAATGATGAATCCCACATACATGCTGTGCCTAGAATAACAACCAAGACTTATACAATAATATTTTATTATATGAGATACAAATACACCCCAAATGCCCCCTATACACAGGGAAGGGCTCGTAAAATCTGACTGATACATGCAAATCGAAAAGGCGCTACAAGCAGCTGAGGCCAACATCACAAAATGTAAGGAGCTGCATCAAAGGCTAAAATGAAGAAGTCATCCGGGCATGTGGGGGGATACCTACAGGCCCACCCCCTCATGAGGGTTGAGACATCTCACACACACTCGGGAATCACCAATAGTTGCTACTGCATCACTGGACCATCAAGTTTATGGATCATGATCATGTGGACAGGAGCTCGAACCATGGTACACCACCCTATAGACCTGGATTTTGGAGTAAATGAGCTGATGTTGGCAGAAGGAGGTCTGCCATAGGTGAGGCAATAAAGGGTCCCCAACTAAGGCACGAGAGAAAATAGTGGAGCGACTAACAGATGGACACTAATGATGATGATGAAATGAGGGATACTGAGTAGCGGATGGATGACTTACCTTGTTACAGCATAAAGGGCATGAATGGCTTGGCAGAAATTGACACAATATCATGAGGGATAGGGGACAATGGTAGTGAAGGCCATAATGTGCAACATGAGAGAGGGACCAAGCAATGAAGGATGGAGGACTATAGCGGGATACAAAGGGACGCGAGATAGACTCCATTACTGATGATGACTCAACTCAGATGCTCTAAACAAGGGTGACTCGATGGTGCTACCACACAGTAAAGGTCCAATGGAGAACCATAAAAACATGAGTACAATAGGGTATATCATGACGAAAATCAACACAAACAAAGACAAGTAAGGAGGCAAAGTGGTGCCCCAAGTACAAGTGTTGTAAGTGGAGACATTCGATTTGGAGGAGAGGTAAATAGACCCTTCGTGGAAAAAATGTGTCGTGGAGAAGTATCAAAACATGAAAAACTAATAGATACCCATCTGAGTGCTTGGTGAGAGATTTCCAATGGTGCAAACGGTGTGACAAATGGGGCTACAGTTTGGTCGCAGCGGGCGAAAGGAAAAATAGGGGTTTTTCTTCTAATAAGGCATTTTCCCTCCAAAATCATTCATTTTCTTGTGTAGCTGTGGTGAATGTGGAGAGGAAAGAAGGCCCTAAATCTTGCGGCGATCATAGCGGACAAATTGACCGTTGGAATCGCGATCCGTCAGTTGCAGGTAAGAGGCCTAATACTACTCTTTGTTTTTTATGGATTCAAAGTTCAAATTAGGGTCTTAAATCTTAGTAACTGCTCCTAATTCATAATTACGGATGGGTCACACTTTTTGGGGCAAAAAATGCGACTTGGGACGCAGGTTTGGGCCATAAAAGTGTGACCTGGCCCAGGATTTCGCCAAAAAGTGCGACCTGTTAGATGGAGGTGGTTTTAGTGCTGGTATGGGCTGAGATTCAGTTTTGGTGTGAGTGAATGCAGTTTTGCTTATATGTAGACTAACAAAGATGATGGTTTTGTGCAGATATGGCAGATATACGGATCAAGTGGAGAGAGAGAGACCTAGGTACATTACGGACGGAAATCCAAGCAGATCAGGGTGTCCATCGTGCATTGGCTAGGTTTAGGGTTCTAAAATTTGTGGAGAACCCTTTGATGAGGGCTAGGGAGCCCTTGTTGGCCCAGATTATTAGTTATTTGGATCCAGATCATGAGGTGTTTATAGTGCAGGGGCACAGGATTGAGCTGACAGTCCAGGATCTGTATTTCTTGTCTGGTCTCCCACCATTAGGGATGGCGGGAAATACACAGCCAGTGTTACCGCGGAGGCATAACATCATGGAGTTCGTTGACTGACATTTTTGACCAGGTGTCCGAGTCAAAGGGACTCGGATATCGATTGGGGATCTAGAGAGGTTGGAGACCCGGGCAGTGGCAGCAACAGTGTTGCGGATCTTGGGTAGCCAGGCATTCCATCACATCACTGGAGGGCAGATGATGATTGTAGAGAGTGTGTTGAGTGGGACCTACTATGGGTGGGATGACGGAAGAACAAGTAAAAATATGGTCAAAGCATGTAGAGCCCAAGAATGTTGCTGAAGAGGAATCAAGCAAAACAGATGGAGTGGATTCGGAGGGAATGTACTCCGAGGGTTGTGCGGAAGATGATAGGTATAGGAGGGGGGCAGCAGGTTATGACATCTCAACATCGGGGGGAGGAATTTCAATGGTAGCAGGGGGATCCTCGAGTAAGCCTGATGCATACTAAGCAAGGATGGGAGAGGCGGATTGATTTTGTTCGACCTCGTACTCGCGAATGACCTCTAAAGAGGCTCAGTAATGCGTGAGGTGAGGACAATGGTGAGAATAATGGCCATGTACACCACACAGAGCACAGGGTTTGTTGGTGCGAAGATTCTTTAGGTTCTTGGCTGTGGATGAGGAAGAAACAGAGGTTTCAGGGACCGCAGATTCAGGGAACACGACCTTAACCATGGGCTGGATACGGAGCAACTCAGGACAAGTATGGGTGGCATGATCGACACCATCACACAAGGCACAAGGCTTGGCAGGTGGAGGAGGGGTAGGGTCAAGTGCTATGGCCTTGTCTTTGGATGCCCCCTTGCGAGTTTTTCGTTTCTTGCCCGTAGTTGTCACAGAAGGAGAAGGGTCCTGTTGAGGTGCAGATGGCACTGCAGCGATGGGAACTGGTTGGACTGGTGTCAAAGAAAGGTATGGTTTGGGGTGACCTGGTGGGGTAGCAGCTGGAGGGTCAAGGTACCAGACGGGAATGCCTAGGGTCAAATTAGGGAGGGAAAGGGTGGCCATGATGGGGACCGAATAGACTCCGGGAGGGGAAGCAAGGAAGGGTATCTGACCAGCGGGGTAATGGCCAGGAGGGACGGCGCCAAGATGGTTAAGACTTGGGGGAACCGAGCCAGGAGGGTAGAGAGGTTCATGGGTACCAGCTGTAGGGGAAGGGCCAGCAGGAAGAGGTCCATTTGGCGGTGGCGAAGGGCTAGGAGCAGGTGGCGGCGGGCGAGGTTAAGGTTGCTGACTAGCCGAAGCGAGCCGTGTGAGGTTGGCCCGAGACGATTGCATCATGCAAACATTCGCTAAGATGGGATCAGAGACAGGAGTAGGGGGAAGACCCAAAAAGGTGCCAAGCAAGGAGGAGTCTTTGTAGACACCAGGGAAACACTGGTCAAAGAATCAATAGTTTGCTTATTGGTGACAACAGAGATAGTGGACTCAGGGGAGGTCTGATATTTTGGTTCATGATATGTCAATTGGTCGATAGTGACAATATTTCCATTATGCGGGAAAAACATCTTGTGATGGACTGTGGATGGGACAGTAGACATGGCATAGGTGTAACTACGCCCTAAAAGAATGTTATAGTCAAGAGGGGCGTCGATAACTTCAACATCGACACAAACAGTCTTGCCCACAAGGGTGATAGGACAGTTACGGAATAGGCCAATGGGTTGGGAGGCATGTCCATCCCATGCACGAAGGGTGATTGTGGAAGGGGCCAGCTCAGGAGATCCAAGTTGTTTCCAAACCAAAGTAGACATCACACAGGTAGATGCCCCCTCATCAATAATACATCGAGCGACGTTTGCATTTCAGATTTTGACTGGGATTTGGAAAGCAACGGAAGTAGGAAGGGGGGGATGGTCTGATTGACGGGTGTCCAAAAAAATCAATTGGTCATCAGCAGGATCTACAGCACCCACGGCAGATAGTAGAGCCTTCTTTTGAGAAGGACACAACTGGAGGAGTTCCAGTGTTGAAATGGCAGCAGGAGATTGTGCCAGATCATCTACTATGCTATATGAATGGGTAGCCCGACCAGAGGCAGCATTTCGGCATAATGGGCCCTTAGGAATCTTGGTATGAACCTCAGCTTTGGGCGGAGGGATTTGCAAGGGACCATTGGGTGTTGACAGAGGCTCTGTAGGACCTGAAGATGGGAACTTGGAGATAGACGGAGCGGGAGACGTGGAGTACTGACGAGACCAAGTTTGAAGTTTAAGGTCGACGGTGAGAGGTTGGTCAGAGGTCATCATGAGAATCTGGTAATCGGTGGAACTAGAAGATGAAGATTGAGTGGGTACCGGGGCATGAGGTGGTAGAGTAGCCACGAATCCTTGTTGAGGGAAAGAATCGGTAAACACAGTGGGTTGAGAAGTATCCGTATTAGAAGGGACAGTAGGGGAAGAATGATGTCCCCGTACGGTGGCCTGAGACTCCCACATCTCCCGCATCTGTGGTAATGAGGGAAAATCATGAGTGTAATGACCATAAACATCGCAACACAAACAGGGCTTATTGGTGCGAAGAGGCCTGTTCGGCTTGGGCTGGGAGCCCTGTGGCTGGTTAGCGGTGTGAGAATCAATACTTGGAGGATTGGGTCCATGATTACCAGAGGCAGATTGATTGCCTTTCCTCTTTCTTTGAGAAGGAAGAGAATTAGTCACGCCCTGCTGCGCAAAGACTTGCCCTGGAGGGGGAAGTAAGTGCTTCTGTGGGGGTTGAGGAGGCAAGGGAGGGAGAGGTCCAAATGCTGGAGGAGTTGGGACACCAGGCTGTGGGTAAGGATAAGGGTTAGGGTGGGAAACATTGAGGTAAACAGGAGGGTGGGCAAAAGGAGTAGGTATGTCATATCCTGCATACATGCTACCTGGAGGGGGAAAAGTGCTGGAGGTGCTGGCCCCTCCGGGAGGGAAACCATAGCCCATAAGAGGTGGAGCAGTGGTATGTAAAAGATCTCCAATGATATCGTCGGTAGAGTGAGATGCCCTGGGGGTGTTAGCGCCATCGGGTTTAGGGAGGTCAGGAAGGACGGTATAAACATAATTAGATTGAGCATAGATAAGGTCATATTTCAAGGCTATTTGGAGGGTGTCTTCTTCAGTTTGAGGGAAATGGGAGGCGACATGCTTGCCAATGGGAGGTAAAAGAGAGCGAAGGAACCAATCCATATAAACCCGATCTTCAAAGGGAGGAGCGCGACATAAGCTTCTTCTTTGCCGCCATTCCTCGACATGAGCGGAAAGGCGGGTCGAAGAGGATTGACGAAAAGAATTTAAAAGCTCGGTACTAGTGTCATATCAGAGAGGTAGCTGGAAATAAGATAAAAAGGCTTGGGAAATGGTCGCAAAATTGGTATGGGAGGAGGTGGTCTGATCAACATACCATTTAGAAGCTTCACCGGTAAGCGTGCGTTGGAACAATCTAAGACGAATGGAGTCGTCAGTAATGGAATTGGATGACCACCACATATGGAAAGATCGGATATGATTGGAGGGATCTTCACTAGCAAGGCCTTCGAACTTGGGAATGTCAGAGGGGAGCTTGGTTGGAATAGAAGGCCAACTAACATCGTGGCGGATAGGATCATTAATCAGTTGGTTGAAGTCGGGGAGACTGAGATCAACCATATAAGGGAGCAACGGGGCAGTTGAGGTAGGTCCCGTAGTGTTTCCGCTGGAAATGAACCCAACAGTAGAACTGGGGTTACCGCTAGCGCTAGGCCCTGAGCTAGACATGGTGAAGGTAATAGGGGGAGAACCAGGAGTAGGGGGAGAACCCGAACAATTAGAAGAAGAGTCAGAGTGCGGAATTAGGGGAGGACTTACTCGATGACAACGGGAAGGAGTAAGTTGACCAATCGGAGATTGAGGGTGAAGGCCAAGAAGTCTCTGGGATAAGCGCCTTGGGGGCACAATGATGATGGAAGAAGAAAAACCGACAAGGGCAGGGAGGGACAAAATCAAGTGAGGTCAAGGGAAGAGAGGTGCAGTGTCAATTGATTTTAAAGTCTTTGCTAGGCGGTGTTAACCAGGTGCTTCTTCACTTAGGGTCGGTGTGTGTCGTGTGTTGATTTTAATTTTTTAAACCCAGACGTTTTGAGAGTAAAAGAAAAAGTGTGTTGCGTAACTGAAAATAAATCTGCAATTAACAGTATATAATGTTTAAATAACATAAAATTAACATCTAACAATGGATCGATCTAACCTAAGAAGGCGGGTCTCTCAAAACTAGTCTAAAAAGAGGGAAAAAAATCTAGTCAAAGCACACGAAAAAGAGGCCGATAGATCTAAGGTTGGGAGGGATAGGGATCCAAAAGATAAATCTACTGAAAAGAGGTGCAGAGAACAGCAAAGAGGCAGAGGCAAGGTTGTTGTAACAAAAGGGGAAATCAGCTAAAGGGAGGAGGGACGAAGAGGTGGCTCTAGAGGTAAACCCAAATAAAACTATATGAGGTGATTTGAAAGGGATATGAGCTGATCTAAAGGGATCTGAAAAGGAGGTATCATATCTGAAAATAAGAAGGTTGAAACTCTGAAAATTCAGACGTCTGAAACAGCTAAAACTCACCCACCAAAAGTGGAGGGTACTAAAGCCCTAAGGGGAAATATTCCCACTTATTTGAGTGAAACGGATCAGAAACAGGTCTAAACGGGCAAAGACGGAGGCTGGAAAAACCTAATAAAAGCTTCAGACAAACCTAGAAAAATTGCTTGAAAATTGCAGAAAAAGTGCAGGTCACAGGTTCTGACTTGTTTTCAGTCCAGGTCATAGGTTTGGGGTAGAAAAGTGTGTCCTCAGGTCCAGGTCACAGTTTTTGGGCCTATAAGTGCGACCTGCAGATCCGGGTCTCTCGGCGGCAGATTTCAGAAAAAATTGTCGTCTCAGCTACGGCTGATGTCTGTCACCTGCACAATAGGGTTAGAAACACACGAAAGTTAAAAATTTTAATGTTTGAGGGTTTTAGAGGTGAAAAACACCATAAAAATACGAAAAAATAGGAAACTGAAGAGAAACCCTAGGGTTTGAAATAGCTGGATATGCAAGAATATATAAAACGACAGCGGTCGCAAAAGAAAACCCGTGTGGAGTCGCCAATTGTTAGTATGAATATTTCGTCGTAAAAGACCACTTTAGCTATGCATAACAAATAGCCCTAACATTAAGTATGACTGCCAATATCTTTAAGTCTGCAATTAGTTGATCCAAATAATGTTGCACAAATCCAGTTCTAAGCATAAAAGACATGAAGCAGTAAAAATGAAATATGGCTCCATGCATCCAATAGACAAGACAAGAGTGATGTATTTGAAAGAATATTTTATATTATATTAAAAGGGGGCACCTGAGAGGAAAACAAGAAAGGTTTTTTCCGGTTCTCCTCAATGGGATGGGTTCTTGGTAGTCCTCAGCATTTCAGATCTAAAATTCCTCTCTCTTGTTGGTGTAGAAAACCCAGACAAACATAGAACTCAATGGGAGCTCACAAGGAAAAAATGGAGAAAATGTGACCAAATGTATAGATCTAGAGTGATATAATGCAATCAAAGGTGACTAATGAATGGGAAAAACCATTCTATTTATAACAAAATATTAAGGCGATCTAGAACTTGGTGCATGAATAAAATATTATTAATCAAATTCTAGAACCACCCTTTAGGAATATTTTATTATATTTGTTGGAGGGAAAAGGATTTTTGACTTGGGTCAATTCCTTTATTTATAAATAATAAATAAAAAAATGATTTATTTACTATTTTAAGGAGATGGTGGGAATATAATTAAAAAAATAATTATTTATTTAATTATTTATAAATTATTTAGTCAAATTTAACTAGGAATATTCTTTAAATAGGATTTAAATAACTTATTCCTAGGAAATAATCAAATAAATAAGGATTTATTTAATTTATTTACTTGTTTTGGGTTAAATATGACCAGGAAATATAAACAAATATAGATTTTTTTATTATTTCCTTTTGGGGTTTCCTGTTTAGACCATAAACAACTTAATAAAGGTATTTTACTAAGTTATTTCACATAGTGAAAGCAATTTTACTTAGGGTAAAATTGGTCTTACATGGTGTACTTGGGTTCATCTAATGATAATAGGTTAGATGACCAAAAAATGGTGTAACAATAGTGTTTTATCGTGCTTAACTCTGGTAGTAGTGGAGTGGTCCCAATAGTATGAGTGCAGCAGGATTTTCATTCTTTAATGACTCTTGTTTCAAGTTTTGTGATCTTGGACAGTTTTCTCACTTCTCCTATCCCAAGATCCTAGCCTGAACTAATGCTGGTGTAAGCTGAGAAAAAGAGTTATATGATTGATTTTATTAGCACTCGATTTTTATTGTACTTTCTTATTAGCCTTCGGGGGGGGGGGGAGTGGACGTATGAAATGTAATGAGACTCTGACTCAAACCATGTAGAAAATACTTTTAATATCAATTCGATGAAGAGCTTATTCTACAGGGATAAATCTTTCACACATCTGTGCAGCAACAATCATCCAAATAATGCAGTTCAACTTAAAAATATTTAGGCATCTATCTATCCTCACTAACAACTATTTAACCCAAAAAAAATTCAGAATGAAATCAACTATGTTTAGAAAAACTAAAAAGAAATTTTCTTTTTTCAAAAAATAAATGCGACTAACACTAAATTTTAAAATAAGAAAACTAAAATTATAGCATGCAACTAAGCACAGGGATCCAAAATAAATAAGCTAATATGACAGCCAATAACTCCACAGCCAAGGAAATCACAGCAGAGGTGTAACAACAAATTTTGACTGGGTAACACAGACTAGCAGAGGCTATAAAGCGTTAATAGCACGACTAACACACTGCTCCTCAGCATCAGCAACATTATAATGCACTATAACACACATAGGGGGTGCGTTACTCAAGGAAAAGTTTCAAAAAATGGCTAGGTAGGGTCTGTTCTGGACATTGTGAGCCACTGAGATGGTCACAGAGCATATGAAATGGTCGACAAGGGATGTGAGCAGAATGGGAAATGATAGAGGGAAAGAACTAAAGGCTCAGAAAAAAACAATCTGGGAACTAAGGATTAAATCCCCAGTGGAGTCACAAATTCTGCTTAAGGGTACATGGGTGGTAGCTAATGTAAATCCCTCTAGGGGCTTCCCGATGCCTGAGGCAGACAACCAGATTATTTGTATAGTTACAAAGACATTGCACACATGTTTATACTAATGCATAATCGACGAAGTGAAATATTGAAGGATTACCTCGTTATAGATATTAGATTCGCTGGAGAGCGCTAAGCGGTGTGGTTGAAGTCCTTCCTCACCACCTCCAAGTCTAGATCCTAAAAACAAAAAAAGCACATGTGTAATATTTACAGTTGTATCACTTACTAACAATTAAAAAGCATATAATCAACATTAAACTATGCAAATATGAGCCATTTATATCATGCTTCATATACAAATAAATAATAAATGGGACACTGAAACATCAAATGGACAAAATAGATATAATTATATTAATATATAAGAAGGAATATTAAAATTGTTGGTTGAACCAAGCTTCCCACAGTCTTCTGACTCCTCTCTCTCTCTCCTCTTTCTCTGAGTGTAATGATACTCGAGCTAAGAGTTCTCAATGAACCTTGTCAATCCTTAAGCCTCACACTCAACAATAAAGATCTTCTTTTCACACGATCAAACCTTAGACCCTTGACCAAGAGCCCAAGCCTCCAATTTATAGGAATTTGGGAGGATAGACATTTCCAATTTTCTCAATCAGTTTGAATTGGGAAAAATCATGATGTTTCCCTGCATTTCCTTTTTTTTTCCCTCTATCGATGCTTAGTTGTGTTTAGTAACGTCCAATAAGGAGCTTGCCCCGCAGGTTGCTTCTTTTGGATTGACTCCTTTTGAGAAAAAGTAGGAAATGTGAATCAGTTTCTGCTAGATTTATCCCTTTTCTTCATGAAAACATGGGTAACATTTCCCCTTAAGCAAGACAATATTTTAACCTACACACTAATGCTCCCTTTGAAAGTCTGGGATGCATTATAACTCGACCTAGCTGTTGTTGATCAACGGTTGTCATTGATGTCAACGCAAGTAGCACCAGGGGCTAACCCAATATTGCATGGGAATTTTGACCTACCAAATTAATATATTCTGGGTCAATAATGATTTTTATGGTTTCTAATTGTCGATATGTTTCCGTTGATATATGGCACATCATGTAATTCATCACTGTTTGAGAGATATTCATGTTTGAAGTTTGTACCCCCAGTTAGTGGGCTAAAATCCCATGGTGTTGGGGCATGGGTTATTGAAAAATCATAATTAATATTTTTTAAGCTCCTAAAATTTCTCCCACGTTCACTTGTTGAAGCCCCTCTCAAATTAAGCATTTATATAAATTGTGATCTTCTTTTCCTCCTTAGGCAAGGCATTTCGCCATCTGAAACAGGTCATTATGGAATTTGCGCTCTAAATTTTTTTCTATGAAGGTTCAAAATCTGAAATTTTTATGAGGTGAAGAAAACATCCTGAGGAAGCCGCTGTAAAAATTTTAGATCAAGGTGCGCAACATTTTTGGAGATATGATCTGTGGAAGTCAGGGTTTTTGCAGGCTCCTGAAATTCATCTCAAAGAAGTGACCTTGGTAAGTTTGTCATATCTCTCTCTCTGAGTATCGAATTGGAATTCCGTAAAAAGTGGTGGATAGTGCATAGTTTGCACCTATCGCTCTATCAATTTCAGAGCCAAATGAAGAAACAGTGACACGTGCACACCATACAAGTGTGCTCTACTGAAACTGTCCATAATTAGGGCATTGTGAGAGATTGGGTATAACTCTTTCTTGAAGAATCAAAATTGGGTCAGACCCGTGGCATTGGAAAGATGACTCATAGGACTAATATAGGACCAAAAATCAGATATTAACGATATGAAATAACAGAGATACTCCAGATTCAATATCGAGCTCCTAGAAGGCAAGAAAAAGCTAGATCATGTGTTGTCAAGGGTTGCAAATGACCAGATTTTCTACGGCAGCAAAGCAAAGCAAGGTGCAGCAAAGGGTAGCATGACAAGAGTAGAAACAAAGGTGCATAACAGCAACAAGAAGTTCATCATATGAATTCTTCAAGTGGGCAGCACTGCATATAATCATTGTAAAGGTATCATTGTGCTTAGTCATTGTAAATACATTATTGTACAAATTTTACTAGTATCTATCTACCAAGGGTTGACGAGGCAGTGTTGGGAGGTCTAGGATTATCATTAGGTGGTTTTGTCAAAGTTGGGGTTATGGTCTAGTATATCTTCTTCTTCTACATCATTCTATATCATTGTAAAGTGGAACATTTTCCCTGGTACGGGATTCCATTCTTCTTTTATTATTTTATAGGGTGGTAGGGTGGTGCTAGGGTGAGTTGTAGCTCATTGGGTGTTGGGGCATCCATTCAGTTGACTACTGAAGAATCACGGGAATTGGAGCGTCCATCCAATGGGAGCTGGAGAAGAATGATTTTCTATATTCTAGGAAGTTGGAGCTTTATTTTCAATTGGAGTTGAATATTAAAGAATTATTAGAAAAGAATTAGGTGGTTTTTGTCTTGGAGTGGGTTTCCACCTTAAAAAATGTGTGCATTTGTGTTCCTCTTATTTGCTACTATCATTGTACAAACACTGATAATAATTGAAGATTAACTAATGCTCGAATTGAAAGGAATACTGATTCACCCCCCCTCTCAGTATTTCCAACAATTCGTATCAAAGCTTGGTTCCTTCAATAGCAGTTTAACAGATGGAAGGAGGTCATGGAGCATACCAAGAATGGTGTACCTCTATTCAATGAAAATAATTATGCACTTTGGAAAGGAATAATGGAGGTCTATCTCTTAGTGCAAGGTTACGAAGTATGGTACACTGTTCAAAATGGATTTACATCAACTGCGGATGAACAAGGTAAGGAGAATTTGGTAAATGATGCAAAAGCAAAGAATATTATTATCAGTGGACTTATTGAATCTTCTTATCATAAGGTGTTGGGTTGTAAAACTGCCAAAAATTTATGGTACAAGCTTGATAATATATATGAAGGTGACTCAAATGTCAAAGAATCAAAGCTTCAAATATATAGAGAAAAATTTGAGCAACTCAAAATGAAAGAAGATTACAACATTGCTGCATACTTCCAATACGTTGATGAAATAACCAATACAATGGACGGATTGGGAGAGCCATTTGACGAGAATACTATTATACAGAAGATTCTTAGAATGTTACCAAGGAGATTCAACCCAAAGGTATTGATCTTAGAATACAGTTCAAATATGGACAAACTCAGCAAGGAAGAATTACATGGAGTTCTCATAGCATATGAAATGAGACTTGATGAATAAAAGGGTACTTCAAATCTAGAAACTGCGTTCGTTGCATCTAAGAAAACCAATAAAGACAAACAACCTTAAATTGAAATGACATGCACCTGCAAGTGTGAAGAAAAGGGAGATGATGGAGAAGGTCTTTTAGATGAAGAATATGTTTACTTTACGAGAAAAATAAAACCTGGTAAGGGAAAATTCAAAGGTTAACTTCCATTGATATGTTTCAGTTGTGGTGAGGTTGGGAATTTCGTAGAAAAATGTCCGAACAAAAGTGATGGCAACTCAAAAGGAAAGAAAGGCTTTAAGAAATTCAACAAGCAAGGAAAAAAGAAAGGATCCAAAAGAAACTTTCTCTCTAAAGAAGATAGCTCATCATCTGATGAAGAAAGTGACAGCAAAGAAGAAGCCAATGAGAAAGTATTGTTTATGGCCAAGCACAATAAACAAGAAGCATCAAACACTGAAGAAGAAGGGTTGACCATAGAAGAATTTTATGAGGAGGCAGTCAAGCTTATAAAAGAGCTCAATGCTGAGAAGATCTATTCCAATACTCTTGAAGAACAAGTTCAAGGTCTCAAAATTGAGGTTGAAGAACACAAATGTATTGAAGAGTCACTTCAAAATAAGTTGGAAGAAATCAACCAAGAAAGGGAAGCATTAGAAGCCAAAGTAGTCTCGCTGCGTAAGGAAGTGAAGAAGGGAAAAATCGTCCAAAACTATGCCAACAGCTCAAGGGCATTGGAAGAAATCATCAGCAATCAACAATCTTACAACGACAGAGCTAGCCTTGTTTACAAAGAAGAAGAAGCAGGACCTTCTACAACAAAATACAATGAACCTATGAGATCTGACATACATGAAGACTTCATTGGAGAAGATTCGAAAGCACATCCTTGGAAGACTATTCCTTGAGGAATATATTCATCCAGCTACCAACATATTTTTCATGGCTATTGTTATTCATGTGGAAGATTTGGTCATAAAGTTGTATAATGTCACACGTACCCTAGGAACCAATACAATTCCAAGAGATTCTTCAAATATTAACCTCCCAAGGCTCAACAAAACATCAATAGATTTGAACATTTAAGAGATAATATGGAATGTTACAAATGTCAGAACTTTGGACACATAGCTAGAGACTGCAGACTTGAAAATCCTCGAGAATAATCTTCGAAGCCACAGAATGAACAAACATGGAAGAAGAAGAAGACTGATAATTTTTCTCTCGCTCTCAAGGCTTAAAAAAATAAATGTGTGGTATGTTGACAGCGGTTGCTCAATGCATATGACTAGAGATAGAAGAAAATTTGTATCTCTGAAAGAGAAGAAGGATGGAACCATATCCTTTGGAAATGATGGATCTTCAAATGTTATAGGATCAGGTACCGTCACTCTCGGAAGCAAAGATGTTATAGCCAAGAACGTTCTATTGGTCGAAAACATGAATCACAATTTGCTCAGTGTTGGAAAAATGTGTGATCAAGGACACACAATGCTATTCAACTCCACAAAATGTGAAATCAAGAAAGGTAGGTATGGTAAAATTGTGGCTACAACAAGTTGAGCTCCAAATGACATACATGTTCTGAATGAAGCAACTAAAGCATGTCTACTAGCTAAAGAAGATGAAAGTTGGTTATGGCACAAACGAATGGGTCACATAAACTTTGAAAATCTTTTCAGGATAAGCAGAAAGGAAGCAGTACGGGAAATGTTGAAAATCTCAAAGCCTTCCAACACACTATGTGAGGCATGTCGACATGGCAAGCAGACAAAAGTCTAATTTAAAAAAAAAGAACACTTTGCATCACATCCATTGGAATTGATACATACTGATCTATGTGGTCCTGTGAGAACAAAAGGCTTAGATGGAGAATTATATTTCATGTTAATGATAGATGACTATACCAGGATGACAGCTGTCAGTTTCCTAAAGAAAAAATCTGAAGCATTTGAGTGCTTTAAGATCTACAAGGAGTTGGTTGAAAATGAAACTGATTTGAAAATAAAATGTTTAAGATCATATAATGGTGGAGAATTCACTTCCAAATTATATCAGCAATACTGTGACGAAAATGGAATAAAAAGGCAATTTTCAACAGCACGAACACCTCAGCAAAATGGAGTTTCTGAAAGAAAGAATAGAACTGTACAGGAAATGGGTAGAACAATGTTGAAGGACTCAAAATTGGATGAAAAATTTTGGGTTCAAGCAATTGATACGATAGTCTTCATTATCGACCGAAGTCTTCTCAGAAATAATTGCAACAAGACTCCACATGAATTATGGAAAGGAAAACTAGCTAATGTAAACTATTTCATAATCTCTGAAAGCAAATGTTATATCAAAAGAGAAGATCAAAATTTGGGTAAGTTTGAATCATGTGTTGATGAAGGTATATTTTTTGGTTACTCGCGCAAAAGAAAGGCCTATAAATGCTATAATCTAAGATGAAAATAGATAGTGGAGAGAATAAATGTTACATTTGGCGAAGATGGTGTTCTAGCAAGTAATGATGAGGATCTAGAATCTTTGAAACTTGAGACATAGGTTGAAAAAGACACAGATAAAATTGTAGAACAAGAAACAACTATCAACGAGGAAGAAGTAAACAATGATCATCAAGATATACCAGAACAACAACAAGAAGCTCCTCCAAGGAGAACAAAAGAGTGGATTCAAAAGATCCATCCATGAAATCAAATCATTGGTGACATAAATGAAGTTCGACAGCTTCGTTCATCACAACAAGCTCACGTTTCTTTTCTAGCAACCTTTGTGCCTAGTAGTTTTGAGGAAGCCAGCCAGAATGAACATTGGGTAGCAGCTATGAATGAAGAATTGGATCAATTTGAGAAGAATAACACCTAGGAATTAGTTCCACGACCAAAAGATAAAAATTTCATTGGGACTAAATGGGTGTTCAGGAACAAATTGAATGAAGATGGGTAGGTTACCAGAAACAAAGCAAGATTGGTTTGCAAAGGCAATGCACAAGTGGAAGGAATTGATTTCAATGAAACATTTGCACCAGTTGCCAGAATGGAAGCCATTTGAATGTTTCTCGCCTATGCATGTTCAGGAAAAATCAAAGTCTACCAAATGGATGTTAAGTCGACATTTTTGAATGGATAATTAGAAGAAAAAGTTTACATCGAACAACCTGAAGGTTTTCTACTATCACAAAAATAAGACTATGTCTGTAGGTTAAAGAAGGCTCTATATGGTCTCAAGAAAGCTTCCAGAGCATGGTATGCTCGTCTTGATGGATATCTATGTCAAAAAGGGTTCAAGAAAGGTACTGTTGATAGAAATCTTTATGTACAAATAGATAAAGATAATTTAACAATCGTTGAGGTATATGTGGATGATATAATATTTGGTAGCAATGATGATCGACTAAGTAAGAACTTTTCTACAAAGATGAAAAGTGAGTTTGAGATGTCTTTACTTGGTGAGTTGACATACTTCTTAGGGCTTCAGATATCTCAGCAAGAGAAAGGAATATTTATATGTCAAGCCAAGTACATCAAGGAAATGCTCAAGAAATTCAAAATGGAAGATTGCAAACCCGTCCTTACTCTGATGGTAACAGGTTGCAAATTGAGCATAGAGGACTCATCTAAGGATGTGGATAAGAGGTTGTACAGATCTATGATTGGTAGTCTTCTATATGTAACAGCCTCTCGGCCAGATGTTATGCAAGCAGTTGGAAAAGTAGCAAGATTCCAAGCAGCACCAAAAGAATCACATATTATTGCCTTCAAAAGAATTCTTCGATATCTAAAGGGCACAGAAGAATATGGCTTATGGTATCCCAAGGGTAAAAATCTCATTATTCAAGCCTTTATAGATGCAGATTGGGCAGGAAGCGTTGATGATCGTAAGAGTACTAGTGGAGAAACATTCTATCTAGGCGGTTGTCTTGTATCATGGTTGATAAAAAAAAAAACTTCAATCTCGTTATCTACAGCAGAAGCAGAGTACATTGCAGCAGCATCATGTTGTACTCAAGTCCTTTGGATGAAACAAAATTTGCAAGATCTTCAAGTAAAATTAAGTGAGCCTATTCCCATATTCTGTGACAACACTAGTGCCATCAACATCTCCAAGAATCCTGTCATGCATTCAAAAACAAAACACATTCCGATCAAATATCATTTTGTTAGAGAAAAAGTCGCTGAAAAGAATATCAAAGTTGAGTATGTTTGTACAAAAGAAAAAATTGTTGATAGCTTCACTAAACCTTTACCTCGTGAAGCATTTGAATATCTTCATCAAAAGCTTGGGATTCTCCCAAGTTCTCATTAGATTATAGGTCTACAGGACGGTTGTGTGTCAGGGGGAGTGGAAGTGTGTATAGGTCCGCAGGATGGTTGTGTTTAAAGGGGAGTTACCCTTTGCCATTGATGTCAAAGGGGGAGAGAATGTTGTATTAAGAGGTGTCATGATCGCAAGGGGAGTACTTATGTTGCCATCAATGCCAAAGGGGGGGATTTTTGATCAGCGGTTGTCATTGATGTTAACCCAAGCAGCACCAGGGGCTAACCCAATATTGCATGGGAATTTTGACCTACAAATTAATATATTATGGGTCAATAATGATTTTTATGGTTCTACTTGTCGAGATGTTTCCATTGATATATGGCACGCCATGTAATTCCTCACCATTTGAGAGATATTCATGTTTGAATTTTGTACCCCTAGTTAGTGGGCTAAAACCCCATGGTGTTGGGGCATGGGTCATTTAAAATTCATAATTAATATTTTTTAAGCTCCTAAAATCCCTCCCATGTTCACTTTTTGAAGCCCCTCTCAAATTAAGCATTTATATAAATTGTGATCTTCTTTTCCTCCTTAAGCAAGGGATTTCACCATCTGAAACAGGTCATCGTGGCATTTGCGCTCTAACTTTTTTTCTACGAAGGTTCAGAAGCTGAAATTTTTATGAGGCGAAGCCAAAATCCAGAGGAAGCTTTTATAAAATTTCAGATCAAGGTGCAGAACATTTTTGGAGATATGATCTGTGGAATTCAGGGTTTTTGCAGGCTCCTAAAATTCATCTCAAAGAAGTGACCTTGGTAAATTCGTCATAACTCTCTATCTGAGTATCGGATTGGAATTCTGTAAAATTAGTGGATAGTGCACAATTTTTACCTACTGCTCTATCAATTTCAGATCCAAATGAAGAAAAAGTGACACATGGCATGCGTACAAGTGCGCTCTACTGAAACAGTCCATAATTAGGGCATTGTGAGAGATTGGGTATAACTCTCTCTTGAAGAATCCAAATTGGGTCAGACCTGTGGCATTGGAAAGAAAAATCAGAGGACTACTACAGTACCGAAAATCATATATTTAGGATCTAAAATAACAGAGATAAACCAGATTCAATATCGAGATCCTAGAAGGCAAGAAAAAGCTAGATCATGTGTTGTTAAGGGTTGTAAAGGACCAGACTTCCTATGGTAGCAAAGCAAAGCAAGGTGCAGCAGAGAGTAGCATGACAAGAGTAGAAACCAAGGTGCATAACAGTAGTAAGAAGTTCATCATATGAAGTCTTCAAGTGGGCAGCACTGCATACAATCATTGTAAAGGTATCATTGTACTTAGTCATTGTAAATACATTATCGTACAAACTGTACTAGTATTTATCTGCCAAGGGTTGAAGAGGCAGTGTTGGGAGGTCTAGGATCATCATTAGGTGTTTGTGTCAAAGTTTGGGTTATAGTCTAGTATATCTTCTTCTTCTACATCATTCTATATCATTGTCAAGTGGACCATTTTCCCTGGCACGGGAGTCCATTCTTCTTTTATTCTTCTATAGGGTGGTAGGGTGGTGCTAGGGTGAGTTGTAACTCATTGGGTGTTAGGGCATCCGTTTAGTTGACTACTGAAGAATCTCGGGCATTGGAGCGTCCATCCAGTGGGAGCTGGAGAAGAATGCTTTTCTAGATTCTAGGAAGTTGGAGCTTTATTTTCAAATGGAGTTGAATATTAAAGAATTATTAGAAAAGCATTAGGTGGTTTTTGTCCCGAGTGGGTTTCCACCTTAAAAAAGGTGTGCATTTGTGTTCCTCTTGTTTGCTACGATCATTGTACAAACACTGATAATAATTGAAGATTAACTAATGCTCTAATTGAAATGAATACTGATTCACCCCCCCCCCCCCCTCTCAGTATTTCCAACAGCAGTCTCTAGGGCGTGTTACCTTGGCAAAATGGGTCTTTGTCTGGTTCATTTTCTTCCTTCCATGTTTCCTTCTCCTCTGAGCTGATGAGGAGGTCATTTTTCCTGTAACAAATACATCATATTTATATTGAGGAAATTCTTGACCAATCAAACAACCTCAAAGAAGAATGAATCCAAATCTTATGGAAATTGTAAAGGTAGAACTACAGAAACTATTGAATGTAAACTTTACTTATGTAATATCAAACAGTCAGTGGGTTTCTACTTTAGTAATTGGCCCTAAAAATAATGACAAATGGAAGGTGTGTATTGATTATAGGAAGTTGAATAAAGCTACTTTAAAATATCATTTTCCATTACCTTTCATAGATCAAGTTTTGGATACATTAGCAAGGAAGAAATATTTTTCAGTTTTGGACCATTTCAGTGGGTATAATAAAATTCAAGTAGCACCTGAAGACCAAGACAAAACCACATTTACCTATCCATGGGGAAATTATGCTTACCGAGTACTTACTTTTGGATTATGCAATGCACCTACAACATTCCAAAGAGCAGTATTAGGATTTTTCTCTGATTTAATACATGATTGTGTGGAAGTCTATATTCATGAATTCATAGTCTATGGAATTCTTTTGAGGAGGCTCTTAAAATTTGGAAAAAATTCTCATAAGATGTAAAGAAGCAAATCTCTCATTAAGTCATGAAAAATTCTTTATGATTCTTACTGAAGTAATTATTTTAGGACACCATATTTTAGGAAATGGAATTAAGGTGGATTCATTTAAAGTTTAATTTATCTCCAAATTAGAAATCCCAAATTGTCAAAAATATGTTAGGATTTTTCTTGGTTTTACAGGGTACTATAGAATGTTTATAGAAAAATTCACAAAAATTGCATCTCCACTCTTCAAATTGTTCACTAAAGAATTTGAATCTAGCTGGAATCCTTAGTGCCAAATGGAATTTGAAACTTTGAAAGAAAAAATATCTTAAGCACCCACCTTAAGAGGACCAAATTGGAAATTACTTTTTCACATCTCAACTTATGCTTCAGATATAGCTTTGGGAGCTATATTAGGACAAAAATATCTGACCCCTTATGTCATCTACTATACAAGTAATAATTTGACTCCTACTGAGTTAAATTATACTATTACTAAGAAACAACTTCTAGTTGTTTTCCATGCTATTAACAAATTTAGACATTACATCACTGGCTACGAAACCTTTATTCACACAGATCATTCTGCAATTAGTTATCTAATGAATAAATCTATCACTAATGGAAGAATCACAAGATGGTTACTACTCTTGCAAGAATTTAACATCACCATTTTAGATCGACCTGGAAAAAAAAACACAGTTGCTGACATTTTATCTAGAATTCAAAATGATAACAATGATACACCTATAGAGGATAATTTCCCTGATGATTATATTTTTTCAATATCTACTAAATTTCCATGATTTTCAGACATTTCCAATTACTTGGCCACATGAAAACTACCATCCTATTTGTTTCCTAGAGAAAAGAGAAGGATAATTCAAATAAGTGCATCATATTCTTGGGTAAATGATGAATTATACAAGACAGGTCCAGATCTCATCATTAGAATATGTGTTCGAGAAGATGAAATACCTGAAATATTGAAGGAATGCCATGATGATCCATGTGGATAAAACTTTGCTGATAAAACGACTGCCTATAAAATCCTTCTTTTAGGATATTATTGGCCTTCCCTTTTCAAGGATGCCGAGTATGTTAAAAGGTGTGACAATTGTCAGAGAATGCGGAAACTTGTTCCTACATATGAAATTTCCTTACAACCATAGGTACTCATCGAACCCTTTGAAAAATGGGCTCTAGATTTTGTTGGACCAATAAATCCAACATCAAGACAAAAAAGTTATATTCTTGTATGCACTGATTATGTCACTAAATGGGTAGAGGTTAAAGCACTTTCTTTTGCTAATGAAAATTTTGTAGTTTCATTTCTTTTTTAGGATGTTTTTACTCGCTTTGCTGTCCGAAGAGAAATTGTGACAGATCAAGGAACTTAGTTTACATCCATAATGGTGAAAAATATCATGGACGAATATAAAATCAAGAAAAGAAAGTATACTCCATACCATCCACAGGAAAATGGACAAGTGGAGTCCACTAATAAAGTGATTGAAGAAATCCTCTCAAAAACCATACATCTACATTAAAATGATTGGGCAGAAAGGCTTCCTGAAGCTTTATGGGCTTACCAGACCACATGGAGGAATACAACAGGACATACTCCCTATGAACTTGTTTATGGGAAGCAAGCTTATTTCCAATAGGGTTCCAAATTAGAACCTTCAAAACAAAAATCAAATTGGGACTTGACTTGTCTGAAGCTTAAAAACATAGAATGGAGCAACTCAATGAGTTTGATTAAATAAGGCAAGATGTAGTTCAAAAGCCCAACCTAGTTCAACAACAAAGATCTAGATGGCATGATAAATACATAAAAGAAAGAAAATTCCAGGCAGGAGATTGGGCACTTTTATTTGACTCAAAGTTAAAAGACTTCCAAGGGAAATTTAAAACTCATTGACTTGGGCCTTATGACACTACAAGGAAAAGACCCTCTAGTGGAGGTTATAAAAGAGGTTTTTAGTGTTATAAAATTGGCTAAAATTGTCAAAACAAACATTTGCTACAACATCCGTTTATAGTTACGGAGGTTTTGGTGGAGCTTTTAATGGAAATTCAACACAACTAAAAAAAATGGGCGGCCAAAGGTTATTACGGATGTTTTTTTTCATCGGTGCGCTACTCTGGATTTAATGCACCGATGCATACATGTATAAGGTGCCTTAGTGTGGTCGAAGGAGAATGCACCGGGCCGTTAAGGTATAAAAACCGCACTAGGCATAGTGTTGGTGATACAATGCATGGGGTCATTCTAATTGGTCTTGGAATTTGTGCGATGCCCATAGGTCGTATTAACGCACAGGTGCATAGATTTATAGAAATGCACCAGTGTGTAGTATCAAAAAAATGCACTGAGATTTATAATTGGTATCGGTATTCGTGTGGTGCCCATAGGTCATCCAAAAGCACTGGTGTGTATAGAAAAATAAACGCCCCGGTGCATAGTATCACAAAAATGCATCGAGATTTATAATTGGTATCAGTATTCGTGTGGTGCCCATAGGTCGTCCAAATGCCCCAGTGCATATAGACACATAAACGCCCCGGTGTGTAGTATCACACAAATGCACTGAGATCTATAATTGGTATCGGTATTCATGCGGTGCCCATAGGTCATCCAAATTCACCAGTGCGTATAGACACATAAATGCCCTAGTGCATAGTGTCACACAAATGCACTGACAATTATAATTGTATCGGTATTCGTGCGGTGCCCATAGGTCGTCCAAATGCACCGGTGCGTATAGACACATAAACGCACCGGTGCACCATACCGCACAAACACACCAATATTTTTAATTGGTTTTGGTATTTGTGCAGTGCACATAGGTTGTAGAAACACACCGGGGCACTTCAGAACACAAACACACTGGTAGATAGTAACTGACACGCACCGATTTTCATTTTATATTTTTTAGAAACATCGACCTATGACAGTGCAATTATTGTGATTGTTTTAAATTCATTAGCCATCAAAAGTCGACACATCTTATAACAATATTCAAATTAATTAAATTTTTATTAATGCATTTGAATGTGATGTTTCGATTAATTTTTTAAATCATATCATAATTATTGTGGTTTTCTAAAATTCATTATTCATATTCAACACATATATATCTTATAAAAATATTCATATGAATTAAATTTTTATTAGTGCATTTGAGAACGACAATGGAGAACGCAATAGAATAAATTAAAACATATTTTACTATATATATATATAAGACAGTCTTTGTTAGACACATTGGGACAGTTATTGGTATCCCTTTGCCTTTCAATTGAGACACTATGTCTATTAAATTAAACAAAATGTCTGATTTCATAGACATATTTCAAAAAATACAATGCCTTGATTTGATATCCAAACATAGTGATAATCATTCTTCGCTTTAACCATTGTCACTGCTAGAGCTACTTCCATGACTTGGGTTATTTTCATGAATGTTTTGTTCATAGTGTTGATTGTTTTCTTTTTTTTCACCTTCCATCTACAAACATAAAAATAAACTGTAATGAGTGTATATACATTGGTGAGAATAATGAAAATTGCAATATTAAATAATATACATCAATGTAAATTGAAAAGAAAAATGACGTACCATAGCAACAATTGACTCATAAACTATACACATTCTTTCAAAACCATGTACCATCCCATATTTCAAGATTTCATCTGTTGGCACAGTTCCATACTTGTTTCCTGCAAGTTTTATACCCCATAAAAAACCATTTATTTAATATAAAAGATTTTTTTGTTCTATTAATTATAGACGGAGCTAAGTAAAACAAGATCGATATATGCTTACAAATTCCAAAATTAAGTTCTGATATGCCAATAGATACTCACAACCCATATTTAACCCAATTTCAATCAATTCCTCTGATGGTTCTTCTTTATATGTTAGCACTTGTTTGAGGACATTCAATGATGATTTTTGTAAAGCAACTTAAAAAATACAAAAAATGAAATCTAGTTAAGTTGTTATAAGGAAGTAAAAATTACACACAAACTTAGATGTCAACCCTTTTTCTTCATTGTCATCATGTTTTATGTGCTGAATCTCTTCTGGTCCTAGATCAGAAATAATCTTATTGAGCTTTATTATTTTGTGGTTCTACATGATACACAGTAAACAATACATATTAGTTAAACTTACATATAATTCAAAATTAATATTTTTTGTAAAGAATTTACAAAGAACTTGTCTTTTTTTCTTTTCTTGATGTGTTATCAGTATTTTTGTTACTTGATCTCTTGTAAATCATTTCTTTATCAATATAAAACCTATACCATATCATTCATTAATATATTTATAAACAAAATGTCAACTTTTCAGGTAAAAAAAAAATCTCAAGAAATTGGTGAGCCATTCATGGTGTATGCACCGACGCTGGTGCGTGGGGGTCTTAGAAACACAATGCACAAACATTATAATAGAACATATAGCTATCTATGTCAATAAGGATCACCAGTGCATTACATGTCAACCATCGCACCAATTAACCATGATAAAATAATAAAAATTGTCCCGTGTGTTGTAGCTCCTACAACACCCTCCAAAATTTACATAAAATCATAACACACACTTCAAAATTTTTGGAGCCCCCCTTAAAACTAAAGAAGAAAAAAAAGCCAAGTAAAGTTCTAAAGGCAAGTCGCTAAGTCGCATATACATTATTTGCGACCCATGCGACCTGTGCGACTCTGCGACCCTAAGGTCGCACAGGTCGCCAGGTCGCAAGAGTCAGCATTTGATCAACTTGCGACCTTGCGACCTAGCGACCTCGAGGTCGCAAGGTCGCAAGGTCGCAAAATGAAGTTTTAGAGAAATCAGCGACTCAGCGACCTTTGCGACCTAGCGACCTGAAGGTCGCAAGGTCGCAAGGTCGCAAACTTGCAACTTGCGACCTCATTAAGTGTCCGCACGTGCGACCTTTTTATATAAGGTCGGGTCACTAGGTCGCATTTGTGACTCTTAGAGAAAACCGCGGAATTGCTCTGACAGGTCGACTGGCGCGTTTTCTTCCGGGTAAGTTGCCTTTTCCTCCCTTTGTTTCCCTCTTAAGCATTTTCTTGCCATTATTGAGCCTCCCCACGATCTTATTTATTTGCTGGTAAGGATGTGGGGTTTTCTTTGGAATTCCACCGTCGTTTTGTTTCCCACAAGCCCCAAGATCACCCGTCTCTTGCCTAATTCCTCATGGCTGTGCCTTATGGTCAGTTTAGGACCTTTCTAACCGCGGACTTTTCCCATTAAAGAAAGTTTGGCCGCAAGGTCGCGCGCGCGCAAAACCCCCGTGAGGCGCGGGTGCGACCTGCGACCTAGCGACCAGGTCGCAAGGTCGCAAGGTCGCAAAACTCTCACTCGGCGACTCTGCGACCCTGCGACCTTCTCGCAAGGTCGCGAGGTCGCGGGTGAGTCCTTTTGTAGATCAGCGACCCAGCGACTCCCAGAGAATGGTCAATTAAATCTTTGCATATACAGACTCTATTTAGCCATTATCATCATGTCTTTCTTATCCTGTGATTCTGTTCTAAATGCAGCAGGTGAATTCAGAGCAGACACAGTACCGGTCCTCTCCAACTCTAGCAATATGGCACCCCGGGTATCCCGAAGGAGAACCAGGCAGGTGGTGGAGGAAGAATCAGACGCAGACATACAAACATCTCCGCCGCCAATATACAGAGACACCCTTTGCACCTTCGCAAAGGAGGATAGCCTTAGGTGGTATGAAGTATACCATGAGTTCGCCATGCTAGAAGGAGATTTCCCAGAAGATCTCCCGGATCGTGAAATATACCTGAAAGTAAAAAAGGTCCAGATTACACCTAGTCGGGTCGCATCCTGCCATCTTTCCGTGCCCAGAGATGTTGGACTGGATCATACAGAAGACTGATCCGAAAAGCTTCACAATCCGAGATAGTGCAGGGAAAGCGTTCGCAACATTGGAAAGTTCAAGAGCACGGGTCTACTACTCGCTACCCAAAGCAGAGGTGAATTTCACCCCAAGATGGTTTGCTGCAAATGAAGTGCCGATGGTTGACACGATCAGAAGATGGTGGGCAGAACCAGACAAATTTAAGATCAAGAAGGACCAGGAGTACCCGGTGGCCAGTCTGAGGAAAGTCTATAAGCTAGTGGCCGCCATGCTGTGCAGGATATACGGGCGTTCGGACGCCACCACCTTCAATGGAACATGGGCAACCATCATAGAACACGTAACAGTTCACGGCACTCGATTCAATTGGGCGGGAATATTAATGGGCTCCATGCACACAAACTTGGCTTCAGCTTTAGCCCCAGATGAGGGAGCGCCATCAGAATTCGACATGGCTTCGTATCTATTAGATGCTGTCTGTGCCCAGATGCATGTTGAGGGATGGCCACATAATTGGGACCCCGAACAGACCCAGGCAATACACTTGCAGACCAAGGTATTCTGGGAATCCAGGTACAAGTCGGACATCGAACAAATCTCTCACATATTCATTCCCGCCCTCTACGGGAAACTATTTGGTCAAGACACCCCCTGCATGTCTTGGCGAGAAATGGAGACACTAGGTCAGGTGGCACACTGGTTCCCATTCGCCGAATTCACAATCATCCGAGTATTTGGCTCGTTTAAAGCACCACACGCTCTACCTAAGTTTATTACCGATAAGGTGCTCATACAGGAGGTGTGTTTCCAGATGACCACGGGCTTCTCTAACGTCCTTACCAAAGGGAAGAAGAAACCTTGGCCTGCTCTACCTCTCACCATTGGTGCTTATACGGTTAAGGACTCCAGAGAAGTAGCACGTGAAGGGGAAGAGGTGAAAAGCTATCACTTCAGAAATCTGGATTGCCGGAATTACGACCCGGTCAGGATAGTTCCTGAACATTGCAAAAGGGCCAATTTTAGATGGAGTTATCAGCATGTCGAGCGCCCGGATGAGGACGAGAGAAGAAATTGGTATAACGCAAACCGGCATCTCGCGCCAGGAATCGACTCTGACCGAGAAGGAGAAGAGCATCAGATTTTAGGAGAAAGGAGCCAGAAGCTTGGAGGCTCTTCCTCCTCCAAAGATAAAAGAACACAGACCGATACGGGACCTGACACCGCAGATCAGCAAAGAGAAGCAGAAGCCCAAGCCAAACTGGAAGAGGAGAAAAAGAAGAAGGAAGATGAAGAGAAACGCAAGAAAGACGCCAGGACAGAACGAAAAAAGAAAAAAGAGGAAGAGAAAGAAAGACAGGAAAAGGAGGCACAGGCGGCGGCAGAAAAGGCACTGAAAGAAGAACTCGATAAAGTCGATCGTCAGAAAAAGGCAGAACAGGCCGCCGCGGCAGAGAGAAAGAGGAAAGAGGAAAAGGAGGCAGAGGCAGAGGTAGAACGCCGGAAGAAAGAAGAACATGACAAGGCGGAAGCAGAGCGCCGGCAAAAGGAGAAAGAAAAGGGTCAAACGCAGGATGTAGAGGACGAGCTAATAGATGACATTGATCTATCTCCCCTGAATATCCCTGCAGGTGGCACGGGAGGTGCCCTCAGTGTTGATGACTTTCTGGGGGAGCAAGAAGAAGAAGTCTTCGACTTGACCAGATTAACCTTTGACCAATTCTCTTTCGAGATACGGCAAGAGAAGAGGAAATCCTTGACGTCAGGCTATCCTGCCATCTCCACAGTCTCCACCAGAAAGGACATTGTCCCAGACACAAGGACAAATCCGGTTATGATAGCGTCAGCAGGCACCGCTTTTGCCGCAGCCACAGAAGAAAATGTCACAAGGATGAGCAGAGAGATTATTTCTTTACAGAACCGGCTAAAAGCGGCAGAGCAGGAGAAATCAAGGCTAGAAAATGAGATGCTCCAGCTCCAGGGTAGGCCCGCTCAAGTGAATGAGGTCCCACTGGCGGTCAGGAAGGAATGTGATGTGTTGGAGATGACGATGAGGCAAGTATACCAGGAAATTCTCACCCTGAAACAAACAGTGGCCCCATTGGCAGAGGCACGGGAAGAAACCAGGCAGAAACACGAACAGCTCAAGGAAGCCTCGGCAGCCTTGGACAAAATGATGAACTGGACAGCACAGTATCAACAAGTTCCCGAACACGTGCCTCGGAAGGATTGGAGTCATACGCAAGAAGCTAAAGTACAGATTCGGATGAGTATGCAATCCAAAGACAAGCTGTCCAAAGATCTGGACAAAGTAGTGTCTGCGTATAACCACCTAATCAGTGGTATCGACTCCATGAACACCCTTCATCACATTCCATCATTAGGGACACTAAATGAAACTAAAGGCTGGGAGCAGGTGGAGCAGGAAATTCAGTCTTTTCTGCAGCCCGTAAGACAAGCTGCTGCCGAACCGGAATTCGAGGCATCACAAGAGAACCTGAACCGGTTGCTTGTCACTCCAGTGCAAATCTACACCAAGCTTGCTTCTCTCTCGATGCTGATCTCCCAGAAGAAGGAGACTCTGGTGCCGAATGCTCTAGAATGTATGCATCGGATAAAAGAGGAAAGCCCTCTTGTCGCTCCTATAACGGCGGATTACCAGACTTGGAAAGACTTCATCAAAGGCAAGAAAGTCGACGCTCCAGAAACCTCAATTGCACGACCACCTTCATAATTTCAAACGTTGGGTCGCAGGCCGCATTCGCGACCAGGTCGCAGGTCGCATTTGCGACCAGGTCGCAGGTCGCGTTTGCGACCAGGTCGCAGGTCGCAATTTTGGAAAATAGGAAGCTGAACCGTCGGGAAGTTGAACCGTCGGAAGGCCATAAGTGCGTCTGTTGAATCTATAAATACCCCTGTGGGGAGCATTGTAAATGGCTGCTCTTTTTTGGACTGAAAGGCATTATTGCATTGTAACTGAGGAATCATACTCTTGATATATGAAATATAATACTTGTTAAAACCCCTTTGATTGGATGATGTGTTTAGCTGTGACAACATTGTGTGTATTCTACGTGCAGTTTCAGAATATCTTATGATTAATGAATCTGTGTTATCATAGTGTCATTTATGCACCATAGCTATCTGTGATTGTGTTGATGATGCTCTAGTTTATTATTTACTTCGTGATGAATGTTAATGAACTGTTTTATTAGCATTTCGTTATATCTTTCGGAAAGTTAAGGGATATTCTCTCCATTAAGAATTGTTTCTTTGGTGGTCAGATTATCCTGCATGCATACCTCATAGATGTGTTGCTAACGACACTTCCTGAGTGTATGCATTCTGTTTATCACCTTGCTACGCACAGTGTCATATATTGGTCTTATACATCAGTCATGTGTTATGTATCGTGTGAATGAGTGTATGTTTGCAGTTACAATCAGGTTGCTCGAAACCGAAGAGACAGTCATTTAAGTGGTAGCCGGACCCACACCCCGGACGGGATCCCTACTCCAAACGGTGCAAAGTCTAATTGGGACTTTCTACCGGGGAGATCCCCTACTGTTGGCCGGACATATTTTCCCGTCAACAGATTTGGCGCTAGAAGGAGGGCCATGGCATCCTCCCAGCATACAACAGACATTCCATCCCAAACTCCCCGCCGGGAGGTCATAACTAACGAAGTTGCCCTTCCCCCTTTAGAAGATATTCCAACGGTGGAAGCCCGATACTTCGAAATCACTAACGAACAGCTGAGAGCCTTACGCCCAGTTGCCCGTAATCTCATCAGGGATTTACGGTATGCCCCTATTATGGAATTCCTAGCCCACACTAGGACCCCTGCCGATAACATCACTCGCAATGGCGTGCTGGTCCGCACCATACCTGAACTTGTGAATACCATGATTGAAGACCTCGCACGGGCTGTCCAGGAAAATGACCCTGTAGTCCACGATAGTGAAGGTTTCCCTGATACGGAACCTTTCCCCGAACCGCAACCTGACTTACATCAGTGGACCAATAACCAAGTGTATTCCCCTCGAGAAGGAGAAGGGGAAAGAAGAAACGAAAGAGAAGGTAACACAGCCCGAAGGAATGTAGAGGAAGTTAATAGGCCCCGAAGAAATGAAGGTGGAGTCACCAGGGGTCACGGTCGTGGGGGTAGAGGAGATATCATTCGTGGCTCGAGACACCAGGCCAACCATAACCACCACCAAAACCAAAATAGACCCCCTCCTTACAACTGGGAGCTTTTTAGGAACGTGAATAACCGGGAAAGACACCGCGATGAACACTCTCGTCATCATGAAGGAACATCGGTGTCCGGGACAGGAAGTGAGTCTGAAGCAGAAACCCGACATCATCAGCGCCCCAGGAGGGTGCAGCCTCTGGCCTGGATGGCTCAATCCCCATTGGCTCTTTTAGGTCCCCTTCATGACATGCCTAGACACCCAGAGAAACATCTTCCTAAATTCGATCCTGAAAAGGGCACATCAGCAGAAGATCATATTATTAGTTTCTACCTATCACTACAGATCATGAGAGTTCAGTCCGATGATGTCGCATGTCGACTTTTCCCACACACTCTTGTAAGCCAAGCAGCCACCTGGTACCGTTCCCTGCCCAGTGCTTCTATCACTTCATGGGACCAGTTCCGTCGTGTGTTCCTGCAAAATTTTGCAGAGGATAAAACACCCTCTATGCTCCTCACAGAACTAAGCACCATTAAATGTCACAGAAAAGAGAGAGTTAAAGACTTTAACCAACGATTCGCCACCATATTGCAAAAATTTCCTCCAAACTTAGCATTGGACGATTCCATCACCATCGACTACTATACTAAAGCCCTCCCTAGGGATATTGCCGTTTTCGTCAAACGTGAGGCCCGCGCTACTCTTACAGCAAATTAAGCTGCTGCCCTCGCGGTAGAAAAGGACATGTTGTCAATAGGAGTCATGGATCATGACGGAAAGGACGATCTCAAACCAACCACTAAAAAGGGTCAGTCTTCCACCCCAAATAGGGAGAGAGAAACTTTCGATTTCGAAAGTATGGCCAAAACCCTCAAACTGTTAACGAATGAGGTCTCTGACTTAAAGAGAAAAGGCGTTGAAACCTCAACTACAAATAAACCCCCGAAACCCTTTTTCAAGAAAAGCAACCCCAACACCAGCAGGCCTCCCTCAAATACCAGTGCCGCTCTCAACGTGGAGGAGATAGGGAAAGACAATTTTTGCTCTTTCCACCAAGCTGCCCATTCTGAAAAAACGTGCCCGCAATGGATTGGCAGCATGACCGTAGTGGTTAACCAACTTTTGGATGATCAGACTCCAGGAAGCCCGGCAGAGGATGAAGTCTCTGATCGAGATGAGGGTTCGCTCCTTGATGGGGAATCAGGGGCCTCTGTCTTAACTTTCGATGTAATCCGCGGGGAAGGGAGTCTTGCTCCTATTGATATTAACATGGCAGGCAGTCCCAAAGCTCAGCCCACTCGAAACTACAGTCTTAGAAGCAAAGGCTCTGTTCCTGAACAATCATATGAGGACAAGAAAAGGGCTTTCCTGAGGAAAATTATTCCTCCCGGAAATGAAGGACAAACTACTCCAGAAAAGCTCATGAATAGTAATAGCAAAGCGAGTCAAAAGACCAAGCTCCCGGTGGAACCCTCGAAAACCACCACCGAACCCAGTCCCCACAACGACACTAGCTACAACATAGTGGAGGACATGAAAAAGACCAGGGCCAATATCTCACTCTACGAGTTGGCCCGCATCACGAACCAAAAGGAACTCATCCTAAAAGCTTTCGCCAACAACCAAAGTACGAAGAACGTCAGCAACACGTCTGCACAAACCAGTCCAGATATCCAATCTATAGTGAACGCTGTCAACACGAATTCGAGAGGATCCACCCCTCCTTTTCTCTTATCTTTTGAGATTTTTAACTTCAACGTTCACAATTGCCTCGTTGACTCTGGTGCGTCCACGAATGTCATGCCTCTCTCTGTGTGTAAGAAACTCAACATCCTCCCAGAGAAAACTGATGCAAAAATCATTCAACTGGATAGATCACAAGTACCAGCGGTCGGAGAATTGAACAATGTTATCATCCGCCTCTCATCCGACTCTAGGGTTCATCAATGTATTGATATTGTGGTTGTTGACATCCCAGAAGCCTATGGTGTACTGCTTAGTAGAGACTGGTCTAGCAAATTGCAAGGATACTTCGCCACAGACTGGTCTCACTTATGGCTACCTTACAAAGGGAGGAACAACCAAATCAGAGTCGAAAGTGAACCATACATGAAACACATTGTAACTGATTTGGATGCCACAAATGAACCCATCAGCTTCGCCCAGGAGGAACTGGGTATGTGTTTTCTAGATTCCATTTTTGGATGCTACCAACCTCCCCAGTCCGCAGTAGGCCCCGAGGTCCTTTCTGAAATGACACTCATCGCAGAGGAAGAAACTCAAACTGTATCACACCAAGCCGAGATTCCTCCACAAGCCACTGTCCCCAAGGACCCGGAAAATGATGTATGGACATTGTATTATGACGGTTCCAAGAATCTCGATGGTTCTGGCGCTGGTTGAGTTTTGCTTGATCCGCATAAGAAAAAATTCTTAGTCTCCTGCCGACTTGAGTTCCAATGCACTAACAACACCGCTGAGTATGAAGCTTTGATCCTTGGGCTTAAAAAGGCACTGGATTTGAACGTAAAATGCTTACGAGTCATTGGAGACTCCGAAATCATCACTCGGCAGGTACGCAATACTATTCACTGTTTATCTCCACATTTGAAGGCGTATCAGCAAGAGGTATGGCGATTAATTTCCGCTTTTGACGCTTTTGGAATTAAATCTGTTCTAAGAATGCATAACGCAGCGGCAGACACTCTAGCTAATGTTGCCGCCAGGTTTACCCCTTTGAGGGACGGTTTTTCCATTGAAGTTATGTACAAACCCTCCGTGCCAGACAATATCACTAATCTGCGTGTTTTTGATGATGATCAACAGGTGCTGGAGTTTATGTGCAACTCAGAGATATTCAAAGATGCTGCTATAGATGAAGATGAGCACGACCAAGCTATGCAAAAGGAGTACGAGCAAATCAAAGGAAATCCCATGCCTAAAGGGGTGGTATCACTGGAAAAGCTTTTCGATCTGCAAAATCGGTTCCGTGGGCCCCCAAATGAAAAAGTACAGAGCTCTATTTTAGCTCACCGACAAGTGAATTTGGGATCAAAGGATAATCCTAAATTCGTCAACCTCGGAAAAGACTGCACCCCCCAAGAGGCCCAGGATTTCACTCAGCTATTTCGTAAGTATCGTGACGTGTTCGCTTGGACATATGAGGAATTACGCACATACGATACTCGAATCATACAACACGTGATTCCGATCAAAGAAAATGTAAAACCATTTCAACAAAAGCTTAGGAAAGTACACCCTACGATGGAGCCACTGATTCTAAAAGAACTCAAGAAACTATTGGATGCCCGCATTATCTTCAAAGTTCGCCACTCCACATGGGTGTCCAATTTGGTTCCGGTACGGAAGAAGTCAGGTGAAATTCGCCTATGTGTAGATTTCCGAAATTTGAACCGGGCCTCGAGTAAAGACAACTAACCAGTTCCCCCTATGGAGCAAATATTACAGGCAGTATCCGGGTCAGACATGTTCTCTCTATTGGACGGATTCTCTGGTTACAATCAGGTACTGGTAGCTGAACCAGATAGGTTAAAGACTACTTTTCGGACTAAGTGGGGAACTTTCTCTTATAGGCGCATGCCTTTTGGATTAATCAACGCAGGGGCAACATTCCAAAGAGCTATGGATATAGCATTCAGGGGCCTGATAGGCCAAAGTGTGGTAGTTTACTTGGATGATGTTACGGTATTCTCTAAACGCCGAGGGGATCATTTGCGTCACCTCAGACAGATCTTCGAAAGATGCAGAAAATACGGTATCTCGCTCAACCCAAAGAAAAGCGTTTTTGCCGTAGCAGAGGGAAATCTACTAGGTCACATCATAACTAAACAGGGCATTGTCGTTGATCCGGAACGTGCGAAAGCCATTGCACAGATTTCTCCCCCCAGCAATAAGAAAGCAATGCAGTCCTTTTTGGGAAAGATAAATTTTGTACGTAAGTTCATATCAGATTTCGCCCAGATAGTGAAACCACTGCAGGGAATGATAAAGAAAAATGCTACTTTCAAATGGAATCAACCCGAAAAGGAAGCTTTCGACCAGATCAAGAAAGCTATAGCCGAAGCACCGTCCCTCCAGAGCCCAAATTTCGGCAGAGATTTTAGTCTGTACACGTTCGCTTCAGACTCATCCCTGGCAGCCGTACTCACACAAAAGGACAAGGATAATGACGAGCGTCCCATTTCGTTCATGAGCACTGGTCTGCAGGGCGCTGAATTGAATTATCCTGAAATCGAGAAACAGGCTTATGCGGTATACAAAGCGGTCAAACATTTCAGACCGTACATTTTGAAAAACCATGTCACAGTTTACGTTCCCCACCCAGTTGTCCGCTCACTTTTCATGCAACAGGAACTGGGCGAGAAACGAGGGAACTGGGTTGCGTGTATGCAAGAATACGACTTAGATTTTAAGCCGGCACGCACAGTCAAAGGACGGGGTTTATGTCAAATGGCTGCAGAGGCCGCAGGTTCCCAAAAAAATGAAGAAGATAATTGGGAGCAAGAAATTGATATGTACCAAACTGACGTCATGCCTCAGGAAAGGAACCCGTCTTGGTACTCGGATATCTCGGGATATTTGGCACACGGTGTATTGGACCCAAATCTAGACGCCCGGCATAAACGCGCAATCAGACTCAAAGCCGCGTCTTACCGTTTAATCCAAGGGAAGCTTTTCAAGAAACATTCCAACGGAGTAATGTTACGCTGCCTAGAACATGATGAAGCTCAGAAAGTTTTAACCGAGCTACATGATGGACCAGCAGGAGGTCATTTCGCCGGGGATACCACTGCTCATAAAATTATGCGTGCAGGTTATTATTGGCCAACCCTTTTCAGAGATGCCCACGCATATGTCCGGAAATGCATTCAATGCCAGAAATTTGCAAGCCGAGAAGCGCGTCCGGCCGCTCCTTTATTGTCAGTAGCAGTAGAAGAGCCTTTTCAACAATGGGGTCTGGACGTCATTGGTGAGATCTTACCCGACTCTTCTAAGCAACACAGGTACATTCTGACGGCCACTGATTATTTCACCAGGTGGGTTGAAGCGGTACCATTACGCCAAGTCAACGATCAGGAGGTAATGCAATTTGTCACTCACTCCATCATTACCAGGTTTGGCGTTCCAACCTCCTTGGTGTTTGATAATGCAACGTATTTCTCATCTTTTAAATTATATGATTTTGCATTAGAAAATGGAATTGTCCTTAAACACTCTGCAAAGTACTATCCCCAAGGAAATGGTCTAGCGGAATCAACCAATAAAAATCTGATCCGCATCATCAAAAAGACCCTTCTGTCTCACCAACGAAACTGGCATAATGCTCTCCAAAACGCACTTTGGGCTGATCGCGTCACCCCTAAGTCATCAATAGGCACCTCACCATACTTTCTCGTGTACAGAAAAGAAGCTATCCTCCCACCCAATTTGTCTCTTCCCGCTCTGCAGTTGTCTCAAGAGTGCCACGGTACCCCCTGCCCCGCCTTGCAAACCCGCATTGACACCCTGCTGAAACTAGAAGAGGAAAGGCAGAAAACCCGGGAGAAATTCGCCATACACCAGAGTCGGATCAAGAAATGGTTCGATAAAAATTCTGCACGAGATAAAAAATTTGAAGTAGGAGACCTTGTCCTAAAGTGGGATAAAGCACACGAAGAAAAAGGAAAACATGCCAAATTTCAAGCACTATGGATAGGTCCCTTTCAGGTTAAAGAAAAGGTAGGTTCCCATACCTTCCGTTTGTAGACTCTGGAAGGAAGAGTCGAGGTCCTCCCGGTAAACGGGCATGACCTCAAACACTATTTTACTTAAACCCCTTTTTACATGTTAAAAAAATAAAAAAATAAAAAAATAAATAAATAAATAAATAAAGAAAGAAATAAACTTTTCTCTAAACTCTTCAAAGAAAAACCTTGTCTAAGCTACCCGCAACCGGCTCACTCCTTGAAGAGGTTCTGTGCTGATGAAAGGCCCTTCCCGCAAAACACGGAGCGGTCGAAACTCGCTTGTAATGGGCACCTAAGGATGATACACGGTCTTACTAGAGCCTTCAAGCATAAGGAACCACCTAGCGGCTTAAAAGGGTGCAGGCAGAAAAGGTCTTGCATAGCAGAAACCGGATCGTGAGGGAACAGGGCTAATTCAGGAGAATTGCAGGTCATCCGGGAAAAACCCGAGTCCTCATACGAGACCAGGAGCAACATCTCTGCAAGCAAAATAAGTCGGGATCCCTCATCCGCCCAGGCAAAATATGCCCATCTAAATAAGTGCCACAGGCACATTCTCAAATAAGTGCAATTGCACATGAATAAAGGGTAATGGATTGAGAAAGGCTTCCTGCGCAGAGAGGTGTTGTAACGACTCCGCCGGGGTACTGACCAGGCTCGCTGGCAGCGGAGCAACGTTCACGACTCCTTAGGCAGTGACTCCGCCGGAGCCGAGAGGCTCGCTGGCAGCGGAGCAACACCATGAGGACGAAATAATTGTACCGGACCCTGCAGTGGCACAAGGTTTCCCCGACCCTCTCGTTCCTGGAAGCGTGAGGAATTAAAATTCGGTTGATCTGCACCCAACAAGCCAAAAGGGCAGGCGACTACACGGGATGGCAAAGGAAGGAAAGTGTAAACTCTGAGGTAAAAGAACAAGCAAGTATTAGACCCCTCCCTCCTCCCTCATCGACCCTTCATCAGCAGAGACTCTGAATTCATCCAGTGAATTGCCATTTGTTGTAGCTCCTACAACACCCTCCAAAAATTACATAAAATCATAACACACACTTCAAAATTTTTGGAGCCCCCCTTTAAACTAAAGAAGAAAAAAAATCCAAGTAAAGTTCTAAAGGCAAGTCGCTAAGTCGCATATACATTATTTGCGACCCATGCGACCTATGCGACTCTGCGACCCTAAGGTCGCACAGGTCGCCAGGTCGCAAGAGTCATCATTTGATCAACTTGTGACCTTGCGACCTAGCGACCTTGAGGTCGCAAGGTCGCAAGGTCGCAAAATGAAGTTTTAGAGAAATTAGCGACTTAGCGACCTTTGCGACCTAGCGACCTGAAGGTCGCAAGGTCGCAAGGTCGCAAACTTGCAACTTGCGACCTCATTAAATGTCCGCACGTGCGACCTTTTTATATAAGGTCGGGTCGCTAGGTCGCATTTGTGACTCTCAGCGAAAACCGCGGAATTGCTCTGACAGGTCGACTGGCGCGTTTTCTTCCGGGTAAGTTGCCTTTTCCTCCCTATGTTTCCCTCTTAAGCATTTTCTTGCCATTATTGAGCCTCCCCACGGTCTTATTTATTTGTTGGTAAGGATGTGGGGTTTTCTTTGGAATTCCACCGTCGTTTTGTTTCCCACAAGCCCCAAGATCACCCGTCTCTTGCCTAATTCCTCATGGCTGTGCCTTATGGTCAGTTTAGGACTTTTCTAACCGCGGACTTTTCCCATTAAAGAAAGTTTGGCCACAAGGTCGCGCGCGCGCAAAACCCCCGTGAGGCGCGGGTGCGACCTGCGACCTAGCGACCAGGTCGCAAGGTCGCAAAACTCTCACTCGGCGACTCTGCGACCCTGCGACCTTCTCGCAAGGTCGCGAGGTCGCGGGTGAGTCCTTTTCTAGATCAGCGACCCAGCGACTCCCAGAGAATGGTCAATTAAATCTTTGCATATACAGACTCTATTTAACCATTATCATCATGTCTTTCTTATCCTGTGATTCTGTTCTAAATGCAGCAGGTGAATTCAGAGCAGACACAGTACCGGTCCTTTCCGACTCTAGCAATATGGCACCCCGGGTATCCCGAAGAAGAAGCAGGCAGGTGGTGGAGGAAGAATCAGACACAGATATGAAAATATCCCCGCCGCCAATATACAGAGACATCCTTTGCACCTTCGCAAAGGAGGATAGCTTGAGGTGGTATGAAGTATACCGTGAGTTCGCCATGCTAGAAGAAGATTTCCCAGAAGATCTCCTCGACCGTGAAATATACCTGAAAGTCAAAAAGTCCAAATTACACCTAGCTGGGTCGCATCCTGCCATCTTTCCATGCCCAGAGATGTTGGACTGGATCATACAGAAGACGGATCCGAAAAGCTTCGCAATCCGAGATAGTGCAGGGAAAGCTTTCGCAACTTTGGAAAGTTCAAGAGCACAGGTCTACTACTCACTACCCAAAGCGGAGGTGAACTTCACCCCAAGATGGTTTGCTGCAAATGAAGTGCCGATGGTTGACACGATCAGAAGATGGTGGGCAGAACCAGACAAATTTAAGATAAAAAAGGACCAGGAGTACCCGGTGGCCAGTCTGAGGAAGGTCTATAAGCTGGTGGCCGCCATGCTGTGCAGGATATACGGGCGTTCGGACGCCACCACCTTCAACGGAACATGGGCGACCATCATAGAACACGTAGCAGTCCACGGCGCTCGGTTCAATTGGGCAGGAATATCAATGGGCTCCATGCACACGAATTTGGCCTCAGCTTTAGCCCCAGATGAGGGAGCGCCATCAGAATTCTACATGGCTTCGTATCTGTTAGATGCTGTCTGTGCCCAGATGCATGTTGAGGGATGGCCACATAACTGGGACCCCGAACAGACCCAGGCAATACACTTGCAGACCAGGGTATTCTGGGACTCCAGGTACAAGTCGGACATCGAACAAATCTCTCATATATTCATTCCCGCTCTCTACGGGAAACTATTTGGTCAAGACACCCCCTGCATGTCTTGGCGAGCAATGGAGTCACTAGGTCAGGTGGCACACTGGTTCCCATTCGCCGAATTCACAATCATTCGAGTATTTGGCTCGTTTAAAGCACCACACGCCCTACCTAAGTTTATTACAGATAAGGTGCTCATACAGGAGGTGTGTTTCCAGATGACCACGGGCTTCTCTAACGTCCTTACCAAAGGGAAGAAGAAACCTTGGCCTGCTCTACCTCTCACCATTGGTGCTTATACGGTTAAGGACTCCAGAGAAGTAGCACGTGAAGGGAAGAAGGTGGCTATCACTTGAAATGCGGGTTAACGGAATTACGGCCGGTCGGGATAGTTCACGAACATTTGCAAAAGGGCCAATTTTAGATGGAGGAGTTATCCAGCATGTCGAGCGCCCGGATGAGGACGAGAGAAGAAATTGGTATAACGCAAACCGGCATCTCGCGCCAGGAATCGACTCTGACCGAGAAGGAGAAGAGCATCAGAATTTAGGAGAAAGGAGCCAGAAGCTTGGAGGCTCTTCCTCCTCCAAAGACAAAAGAACACAGGCCGGTACGGGACCTGACACCGCAGATCAACAAAGAGAAGCAGAAGCCCAAGCCAAACTGGAAGAGGAGAAAAAGAAGAAGGAAGATGAAGAGAAACGCAAGAAAGACGCCAGGACAGAACGAAAAAAGAAAAAAGAAGAGGAGAAAGAGAGACAGGAAAAGGAGGCACAGGCGGCGGCAGAAAAGGCACTGAAAGAGGAACTCGATAAAGTCGATCGTCAGAAAAAGGCAGAACAGGCCGCCGAGGCAGAGAGGAAGAGGAAACAGGAAAAGGAAGCAGAGGCAGAGGCAGAACGCCGGAAGAAAGAAGAACATGACAAGGCGGAAGCAGAGCGCCGACAAAAGGAGAAAGAAAAGGGTCAAACGCAGGATGTAGAGGACGAGCTAATAGATGACATTGATCTATCTCCCCTGAATATCCCTACAGGTGGCGCAGGAAGTACCCTCAGTGTTGATGACTTTCCGAAGGAGCAAGAAGAAGAAGTCTTCGACTTGACCAGGTTGACTTTTGACCAATTCTCTTTCAAGATACGGCAAGAGAAGAGGAAATCCTTAACGCCAGGCTACCCCGCCATCTCTACGGTTTCCACCGGAAAGGACATAGTCCTAGACACAAGGACAAATCCAGTTATGATAGCGTCAGCAGGCACCGATTTTGCCGCAGCCACAGAGGAAAATGTCACGAGGATGAGCAGAGAAATCATTTCTTTACAGAACCGGCTTAAAGCGGCAGAGCAGGAGAAATCAAGGCTAGAAAATGAGATGCTCCAGCTCCAGGGTAGGCCCACTCAAGTGAATGAGGTCCCACTGGCGGTCAGGAAGGAGTGTGATGTGTTGGAGATGACGATGAGGCAAGTATACCAGGAAATGCTCACCCTGAAACAAACAGTGGCCCCATTGGCAGAGGCACGGGAAGAAACCAGGCAGAAACACGAACAGCTCAAGGAAGCCTCGACAGCCTTGGACAAAATGATGAACTGGACAGCACAGTATCAACAAGTGCCCGAACACGTGCCTCGGAAGGATTGGAGTCATACGCAAGAAGCTAAAGTACAGATTCGGATGAGTATGCAATCCAAAGACAAGCTGTCCAAAGATCTGGACAAATTAGTGTCTGCGTATAACCACCTAATCAGTGGTATCGACTCCATGAACACCCTTCATCACATTCCATCATTAGGGACACTAAATGAAACTAAAGGCTGGGAGCAGGTGGAGCAGGAAATTCAGTATTTTCTGTAGCCCGTAAGACAAGCTGCTGCCGAACCGGAATTCGAGGCATCACAAGAGAACCTGAACCGGTTGCTTGTCACTCCAGTTCAAATCTACACCAAGCTTGCTTCTCTCTCGATGCTGATCTCCCAGAAGAAGGAGACTCTGGTGCCGAATGCTCTAGAATGTATGCATCGGATAAAAGAGGAAAGCCCTCTTGTCGCTCCTATAACGGCGGATTACCAGACTTGGAAAGACTTCATCAAAGGCAAGAAAGTCGACGCTCCAGAAACCTCAATTGCGCGACCACCTTCATAATTTCAAACGCTGGGTCGCAGGCCGCATTCGCGACCAGGTCGCAGGTCGCATTTGCGACCAGGTCGCAGGTCGCGTTTGCGACCAGGTCGCAGGTCGCAATTTTGGCAAACAGGAAGCTGAACCGTCGGGAAGTTGAACCGTCGGAAGGCCATAAGTGCGTCTGTTGAATCTATAAATACCCCTGTGGGGAGCATTGTAAATGGCTGCTCTTTTTTGGACTGAAAGGCATTATTGCATTGTAACTAAGGAATCATACTCTTGATATATGAAATATAATACTTGTTAAAACCCCTTTGATTGGATGATGTGTTTAGCTGTGACAACATTGTGTGTATTCTACGTGCAGTTTCAGAATATCTTATGATTAATGAATCTGTGTTATCATAGTGTCATTTATGCACCATAGCTATCTGTGATTGTGTTGATGATGCTCTAGTTTATTATTTACTTCGTGATGAATGTTAATGAACTGTTTTATTAGCATTTCGTTATATCTTTCGGAAAGTTAAGGGATATTCTCTCCATTAAGAATTGTTTCTTTGGTGGTCAGATTATCCTGCATGCATACCTCATAGATGTGTTGCTAACGACACTTCCTGAGTGTATGCATTCTGTTTATCACCTTGCTACGCACAGTGTCATATATTGGTCTTATACATCAGTCATGTGTTATGTATCGTGTGAATGAGTGTATGTTTGCAGTTACAATCAGGTTGCTCGAAACTGAAGAGACAGTCATTTAAGTGGTAGCCGGACCCACACCCCGGACGGGATCCCTACTCCAAACGGTTCAAAGTCTAATTGGGACTTTCTACCGGGGAGATCCCCTACTGTTGGCCGGACATATTTTCCCGTCAACACCGTGTTAGTTTTTGTAGCATAAACCGGTGCCATATTTTACATATGGCACACTGATAAAAAAAATAGTTTTTTAAATTTTTATCACATTACTTTCGGGGTGCGCTTGTACAATACAGATCACCTGTGTGCTAGGTTACGTCATGCGCACCGCTGAAAAAAAATATGTTTTTTTTTAAATTCATGCAAGGGCCGACATGGATTGGGATCCGACTGTGCAAATTGTCTCTTCGGTTGGATGTCTTAGGTCTATATTTAGAAATACAAACCCTATAAATCTAAATTGAAAATATCTAATTCTGAAATCACAGAAAGAGGGAGAAGAAATGGCAGAAACAAAAAGAAGGTAGGGTTTGTATTTTTTTAAAGTGTTTTTTTTTTTTTTTTGCGAAACATAACATTCACGGTGCGCCATAATGAAATAGCACACCGACTGCATATTTTACAAATGGCGCACTAAAAAAAAATATTTTTTTTTTAAATTTCTTATGAAAGTACTTTCGTGGTGCTCTGGGATAGTATACTGCACCAGTGTGCTCAGTTACGCAGGGCACACCGATGAAAACAAAAATCTTTATTTTTTTTTAATTTACGCAAGGGCCGAAATGGATTGGGATTCAACTATGTGATTCGTCTTGTGGGTTGGATTTATTAGGCTTATATTTAGAAATACAAACCCTATAAATATAAACTGAAAATACTTAATTCTAAAATCATAGAAAGAGGGAGAAGAGAGGGCAGAAACAAACAGAATGTAGGGTTTGTTTCTAAAATATATTTCTTTTTTGCGAAACTGCACGTTCGCGGTGTGCCATAATGAAATAGCGCACCGGTACCATATGTTACATATGGCGTACTAATAAAAAAATTATTCTGTTTTTTAATTTTTTATCATTATACTTTTGTGGTGTGTTAGTATCATAGAGCGCAATGTTACGCAGGGCGCACTGAGGAAGGAATTTTTTTTTTTTAATTCACGCAAGGGCCGACATGGATTGGGATCCGACTATGCATGTCGTCCCGTGGGTTGGATGTGTTATGACTATACAAGCCCTATAAATATAAATTGAAAAGCCCTAATTATGAAATTATATAAATAGGGAGAAGAAAGGGCAGAAACAAAAATAATCTAGGGTTTTTGTTTCTAAAAAAGGAAATTTATTTATTTTTTATTTTTTTTTTCTTCTGAAAACTACATAAAAAGAAAAAAAATTGCAAAAAAAGTAAAAAATACAATAAAATTTGATTTTTTTCTTTTACTTCATAAAAAAACTGTAGAAAAAAGTAAAAAAAACAATAAACTTTGATTTTTTTCTTTTACTGCATAAAAAAAAACCTGTAGAAAAAGTTAAAAAAAAACGGTAAACTTTACTCACATCATTTGAAATTCTATGCTACAGGGTTTGAATCAGCAGAGGTTTGGAATTCTGATTGTCTGAATACTTCTGTTTGAACGTATTTCCCTACTCCACAATGCTATCGTGCTCTGTTTGCTCCAGGTATGTATCCTGCAAATATCTGGCTAAATTTTTTTGCAAAAATAGTGAAATTATGAAAAGTGTTTAGTATTTAAAGAAATTTTTTATGAAATTAGATTTTCAAAAATATTTTACCGCCCATTTTTCAATTTACCATTTTTTTTTCACTTAAAGAAAATAGAGTTGCGTTTTTTATTTGCAGTTATTCGTCACCGGTGCGTCCCTTAATAGCACCGCACCGGTGTGTCTTAGTATAGAACAACACCTGTGCACATTACCAAAAATGCACCGGTGAGGTGATATGTACATTAGGCACTGAATTTACATTTAGGTGTGTGCACCAAAATTTATTATTGTTTTTCTTAAATGCAGGGAGAAAATATCATAATTATATCGAATGGAAAATTCTTCAAAATCCAGCTCGTTCCATAATATTTCTCAAAGTCCATCATGGATTTCTCCCTATCCATCTCGAGACGTAATATTTACTTCATATTTTATTTATATTTTCACTATCTAATTGAATTTATGTTTTTTATCCATGCAGTCAATCATGCACATCTTAATTAAATTTATAATATATACAAATTTGCAGGTCCATGCAGATTCAACATTGAGTTTAGATGGACAAAATATTCAAACTTCTCGAAAACATTGGAAGTTCTTATCAGGATCTGCATACTGCAAGGCACATTTGGTAGATGAAAATGGACAGCCATTTCACCCTGCCAATTGTAACAATATTGCATCTTCTAGCCATAATCTCAAGACAATGATGGTAATAATTATAATTGTTTGGTATATATATTGATTAATATGTAATTATTTCAACGTCAAACCAATTTATAATCATGAAATATTGTCAACGTGGTTACTAATTGATATCATATATTTTGTACTAATCATGTTCAAATATTTTTTTTTAAATTATTAGGATTCTAGTGATGATGAATGACCTACCTACCATCTTCCGTTGCACCCCACGACAATGTCAAATTGAGAGAAGACTGAATCAAGAGAAAAAATAGGAGAGGAACGATACCAAGAATGGTTGAATCAACTACCGATTCAATTCCCGCTACATCCAGATTCACCAATTAGAAATGACTACAACAATAGTAGTTCTTCACAAGTTGGCAATGGAGACAATCAAATAGAGGTTGGTATGGATGATTACTTAAGGGATATGACTGGCATGGAGACAATTTTGTTAGATGCATTCCAAAACGATGATCAGCTAGGGGATGCTGCTCATATCACTGACACCATTTTCGAAAGACTTAAATTTGCTTCCACCACCCCTCTCTTTGGACCTGGCGGTCAGTCAAAGTCTACCCAGTTGGGGAAAACGATGTTACTGTACAACCTGAAAGAAAATTTTGGCCTGTCGAATGCGTGTTTCTAGGAAATGTTGAGGTAAGTTACCATAAAGTACTCCCTTATATAAATTTGAAATATAATCAGTACACTGCAATGAACATTACAAATGGTAAATTTTATGAACGTTAATAATTATATCGACATTAATGTACATTTATTAATATATTTTTCCATGATCACCAACTGCAAGTTATTCAAAGATAAGGTTCTTCCAAGTGATAATGTCTTGCCCGGTAGCTACAAATAGGTAAATAAATTGTTGAAAATGTTAGGTGTTGAGTACATATCATATCATGCATGTCCAAATGATTGTATTCTATATAGAGGAGAATATTCAGACAAAGAGATGTGTCCAAAATGTGGGCATGACAGGTAAGATAAATCAAAAAATAAGGGTAAATCACGTACTGGCCCTCCTTTTAGGATGTTGAGGCACATGCCTATAATCCCTAGGATTCAAAAGCTCTTTCATTGCAAAGAATTAGCTATGTTATAGGGATGGCATGCCTCATATAGAAGTGAGTTGGGAATTATGCGAATCCCAACTGATTCAATAGCCATGAAGCATATAGAGGATACATTGCCCCAAAAATTCAAGGATGAAGTAAGAAGTCTATGACTCAGCATATCCATCGATGGCGTCAACCCATATTCTCTCCAGAACACCAACTATTCTGTTTGGCCTGTAGTAGTGATCAATAGCAATATCCCCCCATGGTTTTCCATGAAGAATGAACATCTTATGTTGGCTCTCATAGTCCCTGGTAGAAGACAAGAGAAGAATATGGATGTCTACTTACAACCACTGGTAGATGAATTGAAGGAATTATGGGATGGGATAAATGTATACGATGTATGAAGACCCATCGCAGTAGAGAGGAGTTTTATGTTGTATGGCATATGTGCTTACACGACACATGATTATCCAGGCTTAGGAGTTTTCTCTGGTAAATTCCATGTTTAATTAATTTATTTGTTTATATATGTAACAATATTCTTTCACATATTAGTTATTTAATTCGTTGTAATATTTGTTCTAATCTTCATGATATTCTTTAATGTGCCATGCATATTAATTAATGTATACAAATATAATCTCGTAGGTCTTGTAACAAAAGGGTATTTTGGATGTAAATGTTGTGGACCTTCTCTGAAAGTTAGATGGTCCAAGGACCTACGAAAGCCAGTGTATGATTGCTCCAGAGTATTCCTACCAGAAGAACACCCTTACAGAAGAGTAGCATCCGCTTTCAATGGTAAACAAGAGAGAACCCAAAGGCCTCCAATAATGAAACCAATTGAATGGCTTAGAGAATATAAGAGAGAGAAGGAGAAGGATTTCATAGAAATGTTTGATTCAAATGGGAGCCTATGTTCGATGATCCAGATGTCTTTGACACCTATGTTGAGAAATTTCCCATTGGGATGAAAAGGAAATCTATCTTTTATGACCTCCCATATTGGGAGCATCTTAAGGTTACCCACTTATTATATCCCATGCATATATTTAAAAATGTTTCATCTTCTTTATGGAGGCACATATCATCGAAACAAAGTGACACATTGGCTCTTAGGAAATATATTATTACTTAAAAAACTAAAAATAAACATTGGCCAAGACGAATAGAAAGTATAGGATCAGACGCAAGCACTGGTCCCTCTAATTCATGGTTTTTCAAAGAAGGTGATGTCCCATGGATTTTAAAAAAATATGATTTTTCTTTGGCAAAGGAAGTTATAATGGGTGTGAGGGTGCCAACTTCATACAGGTCTTTACTATGGCGCTACTTCACTATGGATTATCATTTGTCATGTTTTAAATCATATGACCATTTGAATCTTCTAAGATTAAATATAATGTCAAAAGCATGATTTTATTATTTGTTATATTAATAAATTTTATCCTATGCAGGGATCATAAAACATAACTAATTTTGTATATTATTGCACGCATTTATAACTTTGCAATGTCATTATCCTTTGTTCATGTGTGGGTGTGTGAAACATGAATTCCCTTAAGACCTAGGGTGTAACATATCTAAATTATCTACATTTTTACGTTGGATCACGTCAAAGGAGATTCATTTGGCTAGCATTCCACGGCAGCGTCAAGAGATAGTTGATATTGTTTGTATGTTTGAGAAGGAACTGCTGACGAGTTTCATGGACCTACAAGTTCATATTCTAATCCACCTAGTAGATGAGGTTGAATTATTTGGGGTGTTTTCTTGTCGTTGGATGTTCTTCTTAGAGAGGTACATGAAGAAATAGAAAAGTTTTGTTTGACAAAGGGAAAAACCCAAGGGGTCTATGGCAGAGGGGTAGCTATCGTATGAGTCTTTCTATTATCCCAGTGAGTACATCAAGCAGATCGACAATAGACTAGGTGCGGTGATTTGGGACGATGAAAGGGATGAAGACAAAAGAGAAGGGGAGTTGCTCCAAACGAGTGGAAAAAAGCGCTTGATAAAGAGTCTGCAACTTCTAATTTTTAAAATTTATAAAAAGTAATTAATATTCATGTTGAACTTCGATATAATGTATATTTTGATCTCTAAGTACTATATAATGTTGGTTTGGTTTCATCAGTGAATGCAGAAATTGAAGCAATCAATAAATTTGTTCTTGACAATTCTAAAGCGACACAACTGTGGGTCTCATTGTATGAACAAAAGAGGATGAAATGGGATAGTGATAGGAAATAATTCAAACGGTTGAATGGTAGAAGTGTGCCTTATCTCGATCATTTAAAAGAAAATATGCCAAAAATATGCCCCAACAGTTGGGTTGCTGGCCAAGTCAGAGACAAATACAGTGCTACCACTTGTTACCTGTGTGCTGAAGAGGATGCGCTAAACGTAGGGATTGGGTGTAGCAACTCGGTAATAATATTTTTAATATATATGTAAATTTGAAACTTATAAGTTATCTACATTTCATATTTTAACTGTTAGGTTATTATAAGACACATGACACTATGATTTTTTAAACTTTTTATATTAGGTGCATTTGTTCCCATCTATGTGGGCATATGGACACCATTTTCGCATAGAAAATGCCGATGCTAGAAACATCACAAAAGACTTTGGAGTGGAAGTCGAGTTCAGTCAATCTAGTCAATCTAGCCACTGTGATCAAAACCTAGTACGAGGGACGTTAGGTTACGTCGGAAAGATACAACAGATCATTGAAGTGGATTTATCTTCTTTCTAATGTGTTATTTTTAGGTGCAAGTGGTGGGACACCTTTGATTGGAATAATGTAAAGGAATATCGTGATAGTAAGATGATATGTATCAACTCTAGAAAGATGTGGGATGAAGCTAAGGAGCCCTATGTTTTCCCTAAACACTGCAACTAGGTGTTTTTTTACCCAGATGTGTTGGATAGTGATTGGTGGTTCGTATTGACACATGACCCTAGATCAAAACATGTTTTTGAGAACAATAGAGTTATCATGCCATGCGAGATGGAAGATAATGAGGGTGATCATGAGAACCGAGAGTGATATGGTACGTGTGTTATTTCATCAATATTTATACTTTTTAAGATGGGTTTTTCAAAACATTATAATATGTTTTTTGAATTAATTGGTAATTTGTATTGTGTTAATGTTAAAATCAATAATTCACTTGATAATTTGCAATTATGTTGATCTCAAAAATAATGGCGTACTGTATAAATTAGTTCTTTTTTTTGTATCTAAGTTCATAATAAAATAATGATAATTCTACAGTACATGAATTTATTTTCAATATTTTCTAAACTTTATTATGTTACAATAAATCATATTATTCTAGATTTATTATTTTACAATTATTTAAAATTTACAAATTTACAAATTTAAAAAATTTAATAAATTCATTTCACATTAATACAATTAAAATTAGAATTACAATTACAATTACAATTTTACAATTTCACATAGAATTATAATTACAATTTTAGAATTTTACATATAATTACAATTTTACAATTACAATCAATTCACAGTAATACAATTAAAATTTTACAAATATTTTATATACAATTAGAATTACAATTATAATTACAATTTTACAATTTCACATACAATTACAATTACAATTTTAGAATTTTACATATATACAATTACAAATTAAAAAATTACAATTACATTTACAATTTTACAAATTTACATATATACCATTACAATTACAATTTCAGAATTTTACATACAGTTAGAATTACAAATATTACAATTTTACAATATCATGATCATTTAGTATTAATTAATTAATAAACATCACGTTCATGATAACCATTGTGAAAACATCATATTTGACTAAAAAACACATTCAAAACCGCTAGTATCATCATGATCATGATCATATAAAAAAACACAATTAACATTATATATTAACATCATCACAACACAAAAATATACAATTGTAATATAAATTTCATGGATTAGTTGGTGGTAGTACAACATCAATATTAGTACTAGTGGAGGCCTACTCAGTCAATAGTTCAGCCTCGACAGTCAATGGTCCAGCGCCCTACTCATGATCATGAGTATTGATGGATGCTGCAGGCTGCTGACTGGACGTGGCCAATGGTCCAGCCTCATCTCCATGATGACTGCTACTTGATGCTAGTGGAGGCTCATGCTCATCTAGCGTGGCGCAAGGTGAATGATCATTAGATGATGAGTTGCTACACGTGGACTGTCCATCATGTACTGCAGCTCGACCACGCCTATAACATTCAACAGTCCTCGTCAGTCGCGTAACAACTATCGTAACTCCTACGACATGCCGCATCGGGATGTCCATGTCACATGGTATGCCTTTCCACATCTATAATAGCCTATCATTTGCCTCTATGCCTCTGTAATGAGCGGCCCTGATGCCCACCTCAACAATAAATGCACTGAGTTGGTCGCCCAACTCCATCCGGTGTCTAGCATCAAGTCTACCATGCCTAGCACTGGCCTCCTGATGATCCTCAGCATCTAGCATGCCCTGATCATCATCAGGATCTACACCTAGATCATGTGGTGGTGCCGACATCTCCTCGCCATCAAAACAGCCAATTTCTGCAAAATATATACAAGTACACAATAATAATCACACAATTTAATAAAAAAAAGTTAAAGAACATCCTAGAATAAATTTAAATATATAAAATAGTAATATTACCTTTATCATCTGGTGACTCATCAGCGGTGAAGAGGATGTTGGAAAACCCTCGCCAATCTAAACCCGTGTAAGGATAGGGGACCATAACGAGGGGATGCTCATCAACACTGGCTAGCAACTACAGTGCATCCTGTGATATCCTCACTGGAAACAGAGTCTCGTCCCTCTTGGGCATCATCTGCCCCCACATGTGCATACGTGCCTCAAACGTCATCATACGAGGCTACCGAAGAAAAGTAGGCCTCGTCTCTGGAAACCTCTCAAAAAATAAACAAAAACGCTCTGAAGAATAAGGGAAGTTCACCCTCCCTTGTGCATGAGCACGACATCTATCTAAGGCTGTATAGAATTGCCGCAAAAAAATGGCAAACCACCTGACAAGTCATGGTTACTGTACTAAAGAATCAACATAATATAGAAGTGAGCAATTAATGTGTTGCCCGTCACTAGTGTTGTGCGAAATGGTCGAAATGATAAGTGAGAGACACTGCACCTCCTCCCTACCAAATGCACCAATATGTAACTGACCTCCAGCGACCTGAAACTCTACAGGAGACAATACATTTTCTCCAATGTATCTCTGGGAGTAAACTAACTGAATCCTTGCTACACAGCCAGTTGGAACCTCTGGGAATGAGGGAAAATCCACCCCTCTCCTTGATAGCCCTATAATGAAATATATATCCTCCTAAGTGGGCGTGTACCACTGGTTGATACCAACCCAAAATTCCTGTTGCTGGGCATTCCACCTTCAGAAAATATGTCTCAAAAACAAACTATGGCCCTTTAGAGAAGTAGCGTCCTCATAGAACTTGAGGAGGCCTACCTGCCCTAGGAGCCCCTGTGTAGCTGCTGTAATAGGGTGAGGGTACGCATCTCTCTCCCTCTCTCGTGCCTCCCACAGGAGAACCATGTTATACTGCTCTGCCTGTTGTTGTTGTTGTTCCCCATCTTCTCTCCTTTCACATCTCTAAATGATTGACATATTAAACACAATTTTTTTATTAAATGAGACATTTATTGAGAAATATACATATATAGATTTTATTTTTTTTAAATGAAAAAATAGTCAATGCGCCAAAAACACAGTCACGCACTGGTCTCGGTGCGTTTTTCTATGCAGTGCACTGGCATCAGCACACCTAATAATATAAAGTGCCCTGAGGACGATGCTTCAAAAAATATTTTAGTGCACCGTTGACTATGTACGGTGTCAGGAGGGTGGTGTGATGACAAAACTCTATGACTCGAGGTGTATAGTAAAGTCAATGGACCGACCTCCTGCCATCATGACATAGTGAATGGTGTGGTATTTTACAAGGCCGCACCGTTGATGTAGGCGAAATACAGAAAGTCGTGTGCTGACAAACATAGTGGCGACTATTTTGGTCAATGCACCGCGTCGCAGCTATTCCACTAGGTCAACGGCGTGGTTAGATAACTGACCACATTGCACTTTAAAAAAAAAATTAAAATAACACAGTGCGCCTTCAGTACCACCCCGAAACCAGTGCGGATACCATCAGCACTAGTTTAACAGGTCGAACCGTTGACCATGTCGAAATGCGGTATGCAATGCGCTAACAACATTACCCGCCCTAGGGCGGATAATGCAGTCAATGCATTGTGTTGCCGCTATTCCACATTGTCAATGGTGTGGCCTGGTAAATTATTGCACCTCACTTTAAAAAAAAAATTAAAATAACACGGTGCGCCTATCGGTACTGTCTCGGAACCGATGTGGATACCGTTAGCACTGGCTGTGGTGTGGCCTGTAAATTTATAGGCCACACCAAAAACCGGTGCGAGCCGAACGGCTTGAGCGTACCACACGACAATTTTTTATTTTTTCTTTTAAATGGTTAATTTTAAGGTTATTTGAAATTATAATCCACTAAAAGGATTAATTATGGAAAAAAAAGAAAAATACCTGTACATTTTCTCGTCGAGGAGGCATATTGGCTATGCAATTTACAAAAGAAAATTTGTCCACAGTTTTGCAAAATTCAAGTTGGAGATTGTTGAGCAATGCACAGTAGCAGTGTGTGCAATGAGTGCAATGGGAGCACCGATGTCAGGGCAGCTCAGACAACGATAAATTGCACTGGTGCTTGAGAGCTCTATAGCACTGACAAAAGTGAAAAATGTGGTTTTTTGGCTGTAGCTTTTTTTATTTAACCCTGTTGCGCGGGGTTTTAGAGGCACACTAGTGTGTTTGCTTTATTTGCGTGGGTTTTTAGAGGCACACTAGTGTGTTTGCTTCATTCTGCACTGGGTGGTTTCTATTTTTGTCCGATTTTTATTAGGCACCGGTGCGCTACTGTAATACAACGCACTGGGCGGGTGTGTATGGAGCACACTGTGTCTGGTGTGCTAATGTTTTGTGCAGTTTTTTGGCCGTAATTTTTTTTATCTAACCCCATTCCGGTGCGTGGGGTTTTATGGATGCACTGGTGCGTTTTTTTCATTCCACGTTGGGTGGTTTCGATTTTCACGTGCTTTTTATGAGGCACCAGTGCGGATGCTCGGTAGAGCACCGGTGTACCACAGTAATAAAACGCACTGGGCGGGTGTGTACGGAGCGCACGGTGTCTAGTTTGCCAATTTTTTGTGCATTTTTTGGCTGTAATTATTTTTTTATTTAACCTTGTTCTAATGCATGGGGTTTATGGGCGCACTGGTGCATTTTCTTAATTCCGCACTGGGCGATTTCTGTTTTAGCGCACTTTTTATGAGGCACTAGTGCGGAAGTGTTGTAAAGAACTGGTGCACTAGAGAAGTACAACGTACCTAGCGGGTGTGTACACAACACCTGTGTCGGGTGTGCCAACATTTTGTGCAGTTTTTTGGCCGTAATATTTTTTTATTTAACCCTGTTCCGGCGCGTGAGATTTTAAGGGAGCACTAGTGCGTTTTCGTTATTCTGCACTAGGCGGTTTCTATTTTCGCATGCTTTTTATGAGGCACTAGTCTAGAAGTGTTGTAAAGTACCAGTGCGCTACATAAATGAAACACACCAGGTGGGTGTGTACGGAGCGCATGGTGGGTAGTGTGCCAATTCTTTCTACGCACCGGTACTTTCTTGTGTTGAATGCACCAATGCGTTTTACGGTGATAAGCGCACCAGGAAAAATACATTTGAAAACACCCCCACCCGCCAACCTCCTCTAGTAACCTCCACTAAAAACTGATTTCTGATCTGCTAGACTATCTTTTCCTTGTAGTGTGACATTGAAAAAGTCTTTGATAATGTAGTAGTCAGGATAAGGAATATTGATGAAGAAAAGGTTCCTCTTCTTGTAAGTTGACATCGAATGAAGGTCTATCATAAAGCACTGACAAAGGAGGAATTTGTTAAAAAAATTCAAGACAATGCTGATATGAAGTTGGTGAAGAAGAATCCTTCTCCTTCCCCAACTTAGTCTTCTTTTTGTTTTTCATATCTAAAAATAAATTATATATATATATGTATATTATTCAAAAATAAAAAATAAATAATAATAAAAAATAAAAAAAATTTATAAGTATGAAAACCAATCACTGATTGGCATCCTTATACAACAAATACAAGGTGAAAAAAAAAGTTTATTTCTGAAATCTTATATATTTTTTGCTTCGATTCTCAAAATCCCAAATTCTTTGTGTTTCACTTTCTTTTTCAGAAAAATAAAGATTAGCTACATAATTGTTGCATTTCTAGAGCTATTATGACATTCTGCAGCTCTTACACATCTTCGTAGCACATATGAACAAAACTTTTTGACAGAAGCAACTGAAGACAAGATTGAAGATCATACTGAAGAATGTACTCAACAACACCTAAGGAATCAAGACAAAGAAGAAACAATAAAGGTTAGCTATATCCAAGGTATGATACAAATTTTTTTAAATAATAAGGTTCAAAACATAGATATATATAAATTAGATGATCATATATTTCCAACTCAATAATTTCATCATTAAAACTGATCGTGCCGAATCAAAATCTAAATCTCATGATTCGCCACCAAGCCTACATCATAATCTGCTCAAGGATAAAATTTGATCTCATCCATTATTAATTCAACAGTCGTGTCTCATACCTAAACATCACTTATACAAAACCTCACTCACGTTCCTAAACCCTCGCTGATTCACTTCACTTGTTACCTACACATCTCCACTGTTTCATGACATAGCCCTTCCACATTTTCAAGCTCAGATTAAAACCCTAAATTCATCTAGTCGGGAAGAGACAGTCTTGAAGGAAATTTTTTTGGCAAATATATGGTTTTGATCATAAGAATAGAGCCTGTAGTTAAGAAATTCATGGATGGATATTCACAGCTAAAGGAGATATTGCAAAAGGCACAATGGCTTAACTTCATAGAGAAATTTGATGGGTTTCACAATGAAGTCACAAAATCTTTTTCAAGATCCTTTGACAGAGTAGAGGTCAAAATTGGTGACATCAAATTTGTAGTCACATAATCCTTGGTGGCAAAGGCAACTAGACTTCCAAAGGCAGGTGAAAGGTGGTTCAAAAATAGAGGAATCAGTCGAGAGGAATGGAAAGTCTTCTTGAAAAAACCAGATATGGATACAAGTATTTTTAAGAAAGGAATTCTAGCACAACTCTTAAGAGTAAATGGAGGAACATGCTTTTGATAATGCAGAAATTTATTACATGTGAAGGAATATTTGGTTGCATGTTCTTCTATCATGCTAGGTTGCTGATGAATTTTCTAGAAGATAAAGAGATAAAATTTCCATATTTTTTGCTAAATAGTCTAAGGAAGATGGCAGGGATGGTCCAAAAGAGGGTTCATTTTATAGATACACAATGCATCATCGTGAATTAATAAAATCCTCATTTAATTTAATTTAAAAATCATAGGAGATACTTGGGAGGATTTCCTAACCATAAATCATTTTCAAGAAAAAGAAGAAAACTAGCCTAGTGATAACAAAGGGGAAAGAGGCAGAAAGAGAAAAACGAAAAACCTTGATGAAGTTGAATAGCCACCTCAAACAAAATCAGAATATGAAATTCCTATTGCACGTTCATTTGGAAAGGCTAAGGAGAAAATCAGTAAGAAGAAAGGAGTTAGCATAAAAGAAAAAGGCAAATTCATACACATAGAAAAATCAGAAACTTAGAACATTCCAAAACTAATAAGAAGAAGCTCAAGACTTTTCAAAGTAGCCAAAAATCCACTCCCTGAAGTTACAGAACCTATTGGTCTAGAAAAAAATGTGGAGGTACCATCACCTATCATTTATTCTCCCATACAAGACCCAAGTAGAAGAACTCCTGATATTGACCCTATTTAGGAAGAGATCTATGATTACATTGAATCATTGTAAAGAAGAAATGAAAAAAATACATCAACTCCCAATGAACAACCTTCTAGTCCACAAGAACCTCTAGTCAATACTTTAAAGCAAGAAATTTTTGAGCTAGAGATACTAAATAGGCATACAAAGAAATAAAATGAAGCTCTGAAGATTCAAAACCATCAATGACAATACCTTTCTACATCTGGGGTTAAGGTTCAAAAAGAACAAGAAATTGAAAAAGAGGAACATATATCTGAACAAGAAGATCATAAATTTGAAGTACAAACTTTGGATGAAGAAATGAAGAGTAGCAGTGACTTCAAAGAGGGGAAAGAAGCTAAAATAGGATGTCCTAGTAGAAGTGTCATAACATACGCAGGAATGAGGTGAAGACTCACAATTTTTAAATTGCATGAGGACATGCAATGGTATCTTAGTGGGGATATGTTGAGCCTCAAGACTATCACTGTTTTTGACATCTATCTCACCACATTTCCTTCCTTTTTGACATAATTCACAAAATCACTCACTGTTAATTGATACCTACTTAGTCTAAGAAGGCATTAAAATGATCTCTCTTTTATATCCTAATGTTTTTTATTATTTAAATGAATTTTGTATTTAGCTATGGTATTCATGCAATTCTGTAGATAATCTCCGTCTCTGCAGCTACTGACATTGTTTGATAGGTTCCGAAGATGAAGGAGATGAGTGAAGCATATGGGGAGTTTTTAAATGATCCATAAATGGATTTTTTCCTACTCACCTGTCCAAAATCAAGAGAAATAATGTTGAAAATCACGGTCAAAGGATTAGTCAAACAAATATTCGAGACTAGTGGATGAGAAGTTGGAAGCTTCATGATTTTCTCTCCACGTAGAAAATCATGAAAGCTATGAATACTACAGTCATCTTGAGAATTCTGCTTCTATGTTTCATTAATATTTTTAGACGAGGTCATCTCAAACAGTGATATTTAACTTGTTATAAATACTGGGTTGTTTTGAACCAGAGATAAGTTTAATTTTTGTAATACTACTACACAACGAAACTATGTTTTTATTAATGCATGTAGAAGGCATGTTCGAGACCATTGATGCCTAAATAGTCACAATTAATTCTTCAATTTTTTCTGTTGCAATGGGCCCCTGCACAGAAAATGTTTCGTACCATAGATTTATGTTGCTTTCTAGATTATTTTTCCATTATCACATAGATTAATTGCTGATTTTTTCATAAGTTAAATGTTGTGTTTTCATAAGATGAATGATGTGTCTTTCACATAGTTTAATGCTTCGAGCGTTTTGATTTCCTAAAATATATTGATGTCATAACCTTGTAACATATTGAATGAATCTTTTTTTTGCTTCTATTTACATAGTAATCATATATCTCAGATCATATAAGCATTTTATCTTTGCGTAGTAGGAAGAATACTCCATTTTCCTTATTTAGTTCAATCAAACTTTCAATTTACACAGTATAGTCATTTATATTGGATATTTATATTGTTAGTCATCAGTAATTTATTCTATTTGTAGATGACTAAATACTTGTCCTATATTTCTAAAAACAAGATTCATGAATATTGTGAGTTTTAGAAATCTCACTGCCTTCATTATCCTTAAAACAAAATTTTCACTATTTTACTACTCTGCCATTCCCTGGTTAGACTACCACTCCTAAAATACCTCTCATGGGCTCATGCCACTGCTCTTTATCCTATTTTCCCACATAACATCAACACTCTGTTTGGCCTCTGCTTAACTCCTCCACTTTCCATCTAGGATTGCCAAACAACCTGCTCCTTCTCATGTTCACCAGGTGCGTCAAGAATTGATGGTCTCAAAACTATCTTTGTAGGCTCTTTAGATAAATCAAGTACATTGGATTTTAGATCTTCAATACATCAATTTGTCAAAAAATCTGTTTTTTACACTTGAGGACCCCAATCCAAGCTTTTAGTCAAAGACCAAGTCAAAAGAGTTTCCCACTAGGTCATTAGGGTTTCATAGGTTGTAGGGTTATACTTGGTGTTTTGAGCTCTGTTTTTCCTATGCTATAAGATGAATCAAATGTGAAATAAGGTCAACACCTATTTGTCCAATATAGATTAGAAAAATCTCCAAGGAAGACCACCTTATCAAGTTCAAGTTTTGCAAAGGGCAGTTTTTCATTTTGAAATTTCTGCAAGAGTGTCAAGGTGACTATCAGCAAAAAAAATGGTAAGGTAAGAGGCCTGCTCCTATTTAAAGACATTCACAACAAAAGGATAGGGATCAGTTTATGTCCAAGGAGAAATCAGGGTTTCTAAGCCTTATTGGGCCAGTAGTGTGCCAAGCAAGGATCCTGTTATGGTCCTGTGATTTGGCAGATTAGCATACCAAATGACAAGGCAACATGGAACCAATATTTAGAGTTTTAAGAACTAGCCTTCCTAGACTCATAGAGGGATCTCTCAAATTCTTTGCAAAGGATATGTGCTTGTTTTCTTTTTAAGGGTTGATTTTACGCTAGTTATTAAGTAAAAGGTTTGTTAGATTGTTTTGGGTTGGGCATAATGATCAAAGAGAAAAGATAGAATGGGAAATATCTAATTCATTGGGTAATGGAGTCAAATGGAAGTCATGATAAGTTAATTAAAGGATCGGGGAGTATCATAGGGAAAATCTAACTTGACTAGTGCATCTTCAAAGTTTTTTGGGATAATGAAATGAAAATTAAGGATAAGAATGAAAATTAGGACAAAGGGCAATCAAGAATCCTTTATCATGTACATTAAACAAGAGAAAAATTCCAAGGTAACTGTTTTTAAGTAAACCAAAGGATAGGGAAAACCATAGACTTCTTTGGACAAAATTTTAATAAGAAACCTTTCATACAACGATCTAGCAATCAAAAGACTACTTTCAGATAAATAAAACATATAATAAAACAGTAAGAGTAGCCTAAGATCAAACAGAAATAATCTAATCTACTTTTGACTAACTCTCTAGGGGTATTCAAAACAACTTTGAAAGGAATACAAGAGGACAGGGCACACCATAGACTTCCCTGGTTTAGACTCTACTAAGCATAATTTAAAGAAGTTTCAGAAATAATTCTCAAGTTGTACTCAAAGGAGCATGGACTCACCACTAAATTTCCTGGTTTCACTCTATTTAAATCATTCCTCAAAACAACCTCTCAAGCTGTACTCAAAGGAACATGGACTTACCAAAAGAGAAACTCCTTGGTTATAGTCTATTGAACTATTTCTAAAATAACAATCTAGATGGAACTAGATGGAAATTAAGAATCCTCCAATCAGACCTTGCATAAGAAAACATTAAGACAGTGAAGAGCAAACAGAACTAAGGTGCTTTCAAAATACATTTCTTAGCCTAAAACCTTTGCTCTACTGTAACAAAGAAGGATGAAAACATAATGAAAACAGGAAATAAAAATAAAATATAGAAGCACTTCACCAACAACCAAGCTCAGGGATCCAGTGATCTAGCCTCCTCCATCAACAAACAAACTAGGGCATCCACAAGATCCAAGACATCAATTTTCCTTCAACTTCCAAGGGACTATGTATTACTTCAAAGAGTCATCAAATGCCAAAAATACAATGAGTTTAGATGCAGTATTTATTCTGAAAATGAGGAGGTGAGGTTAAGATAGGGTTTGAGTATCATTTATTACAAAGTAAGTGCATTCCTAACCTTGAAAACCATACAAGGCATAAGGTAGGAATATATGTAGCTACTTCTCTATTTTAATAACTCTATCTTAACTTCCTAAGGAAAAACAGGTGAAATGTTTTGAATTTAAGGCATATTCTTAACTTTACAATAACTGCCTTGACTGATAAAAAATATCTCTAACTTGTGTAATAACTGCCAAATTCATTTATGGAGAGAAATCATGTTGTAGGTGGCAGTTTGGTATTTGGAGAAGTAAATGCTTCTTTGTTGAGTTATCCAAAATTGTCTTTGGGTAAATCCATGTTTTTTTAGTCATAAAGCTCTGTATTAGGCCTTTGAACCTTGATTTATCCTTATAATTTTTCCTTACTATATTTATTCTCTGTTTCTTCTTTATGATTGTTTTGTTCATTCATCCTTTTCTTTTAAACTTTTGACCTTCATCCTTAACCACTTTCTTTAGGGCTAATCCTCTATGTTTATCCTTTGATTTAGAATTAACCCCTTTTCCTTCTGTTATTTACTTTGTTTTCTTTGACTATAGTTGTTTTTTCTGTATGTGTAGGGATGCATCTTTCTTCATGGCAGGAGGGTTATGTGACCACCCAGGATCATGATTCCGATGTTTTCAGGGTTTAAACCCTTGCCTTAACTTCTTTAAATTTGCATGAAACCCTAGGATCATCATCTGGGGCTTCAATTGTCTTTTTTAGGCCATGGACTGAATCTTGGGCATTTTTTCCATTAAAACCTACACAAAAACAAAATAATTAATCTTTTAAAATCCTGCAGGATTGGATGGACTGCGTTTTTCAGGGTTTTTGAGGTGTTGGGGGGCGATTTGCAAAGGAAGAGAAGGTGCAGAGGGAAGGTTCCATATTTGGAACCATGGGAAATTCAAACAAACGCGGGAATAATTTGGATTTTGGCATGGAAGTGAAAGGCAGTTTTTGAAAACCATGAATGGTTTATCGCGCAGATATAAGGCGGTTTGTGGTTTTGGGCGATAGGCACGCGATACCATAGATTAATTGACACGTGGTGAGGTGAATACCACTTATTTTGCATGAGGTAGAAGTGTTAATGTTCGGTGCCAATTTCCATGGGATATGAGATCTGGACCGTCAGATCTCAAGAAGTGAGATCGACGGTGCAGAAGGGTTGAGGAACTAATGTGCAGGTGGAGGGTGGAGCCCAGAGACAAATGGCAGGCTTTGGTAGGTGGCAAGGTTAAGTGGAGGGCGGGTTGGGGAATGGGGATGCGACAACTGTTAGATTTTTCTTGCTTAGGGATCCAAATCAATGGTAGATACAGCTCGGAAAAATACAGAGGCGGGGTAAGATAAAAAGGAGGGGGGGGGGGCATTTTTAATTCAAAGGTCAGAGGCTTTATACAATGTTTTGGGGTGTATAAAGGTAAAAGGGCGGAGATGTTTTTATGAATAGAGAAGGGGCTAGAAATAGGCGGAGGAGATGGTTTTATGTGTGGAAGGGGCTAAGGCTTTAAGCTGAAAGGGGCTTAAAATCTTGCTTCATGCAAAAGGGTGCTTTTTAGCATAAAAACAGAGTTTTTATGAACAATTAAAGGGTCTGATAGGCTTAGAAGTTAGGTTTAAACAATGTAAAATGGATTTTTACATTGTTTAAGGGTTTTTAGACAAAAATGATGAATGAAGGGGGCTTATGAGGGCTTTTTAAGGGAAAAAGAAATGGGTTCTTATAGGAGAAAGGGGATGAATGAGGGTGTGGGTGTGATGACAAAATGAGGTAAATAGGCCCAAAAAATGGAGTTCTTCTTTGCAGCAGGGTCAACTTTGAGAAGGCAAAAGATAAATTTTATAGTGAAATAGTTAAATTTAGGATGATGAAGGCAGTGAGATTTCTAGAACTCACAATGTTTCTCAAATATTGTTTCTAGAAATATTAGGATTTAGAATTTAGTAATCTTTGGATATTAGCAAAATTTACTGATGACTAACAGATCCAATGCAACAAAACACATGGAGGAGGCACACTAAATGAACCAAGCATGGAAGATATTTCTTAGAAGTTATAAATGAAAAAGGGAAAAAGGTGAGGTGAACTGGATAGAAATGAATGAATTTGAAAGGGTTATAGAGAACTTAGAAGGCAACACTAATAATTTTCCTCAAGTAGCCAAAAAACCTAAGGTTTTGGAAAGATAGTAAAAGGAGGTGAAGTGAAGATGATAGGCCTCCATGATGACAGCAGAAAGAAGGTTTGAAGAAACTATTGTAGGTGACTTCCAGATTTTTCCAAGGTAAAGTGGCTCACTGCCTCAAAAGAAAGAGAATGCAAAGAGTATCAGTGAAAGAAAGGTTAAGCTCTCATTTTGAGTCATTTACACACAATGATCAAAGGGATAAAAACATAGGGTTTATTTCCAAGATGGAAAACCAAACTGATTATAAGGTTGATGCTGTGTGACTAGATATGTCAAACTTCAAGAATATCAGAAAGGGTTAAGTCAGTATGTCATGGCATCTACAAAAATCAGAAGTGGCCAAAAGAAGAGATAGCAGACATGATTGTGAAGAATATGGTGCTTTTCAAAGGTGGATTTATCATTCCTAAGGATCAATGAGAAAGTTGAAAACAAGTTTTTCAGTCAGCCACCAAGCACAAGGTAATTTGATCTTCAAGGTAAGAACAAAGAAAGGATGAAGATGTTGCTTTATGTTTAAAATTCCTAGTGTTGTCAAGGGCAGATTTATCATGTTTCAAACATCAAAGGGAAGTCAAGTTCACCCTATCAGAAACTTGCAAAGAAAACAAAGGAAAATGGTTAGAAAGAAAAGATAGGAAAGGACCATTTTAAAATATTTTTTAGCCACCTACAGCAAAAAGGTCAAGGGAATATCAGTTAGATAGGAAAAGCTCAAAAAACATTAGAAAAGTGGGTTATTTGATTTAAATTTATTTTCCTAAAGCTATAAAGGACATTTTTCCCTCCACCCATCTCATTATGCATTTGCAAAAATAGCCAGAGCATCTAAGAGACAAATTTGGGAATTTCGATGAAAAATTGAGCAAGTTGCTCGGCTCTACGCATTCAGGAAGGCGTTGTGCATTCAGTGCCCGGTGCTATGCATTTGGGAGATTTTTCAGTGAAAAATTTCATTGCGTTGCGTGTTTAGGGACACACGCTGCGCGTTTGTGCAGGTGCTACCTGTTCACCCAGGAAAGCCCGACAGGCTCAGTCGACATTCAAGCACTGCACCTAGGAGAGCCCGACGGACCTAGAAGAGGTGCAAGCACTACGCGTTGGAGGCCAAAAACAAGGGAAATGTGCAGGCACTGTGTGTTGGATTCTCGACACCCAGAAACATGTGCAGGCACTATGCATTGGGAAGAGTAGACCTAACTATGCGTGCAAGCACTACGCCTTCACCAGAAACTCCTCCTCCACCTGCAAACGATAAAAAACAACAAGAAGGCTCCTCCAAGCTGCATAAAAGGACTTTGAAAGGCATTGAAATTTGGTATATGGATGTTTTTCCTTATTCTATAGTGAATTTTATGATTCGATGATTAAAGGAAATTAACCAAACCATAAGGATTAGAAACCATACATCTTCATGCTAAACCCTGTTTAAATCTCCAAGCAATATTTATCAGTCAAGAAGGGTGTGAAGTAGGGTAGTTACAGTGAATTGAAGTTAAACATTCATCAAAGGTCAAAGGGCTCAGTCATACACCTACACCTTCCTCTCACTCACTTGCAGAAGAATCCTTTCACCCTCCTTCCAAATCAGTCCTCATATCAAGTTTTACAAACAGAGCTAGGATTTGTTTAAAGGCAATAGAAATCAAAATGTGAGGAGAAGGAGGAAATGTGAGTAGTGAAGAAGGCCAAGTGCCTAGGAGGAAGAAACAAAAAGGTGGGAAGGTCAATAGATTTTAACGCCAAGACACTATGGAGCTTAATACCTCTCCTTTGATTATCACATGTTTCCAAAATGTAGGGTGCTTTCAGTTTTGTGAAAAGGTCCAACAGGTGCAAAGTCACCCTGAGCTCTGTAGGTTTTTTATCCTCAACCTACACAATAAACAAGTGAATCTTGCAGGGTTAACCTTTGAAATCTCCTCAGATTCCATTGCCCATGCTACAGGCATACCCAATGTTGGTGAAAAATGGTTCAAAAGAGAAAATTTAGACATAAGCTGCTATGAGCCATTTCTCAAACCTAGATACAAAGAAGGTTTCAAATCTATCTTCCCTTTTTCACATTTGTTGGGGAGGAAAGCACCCTTGATGAAGGTCATCATTAAATATTTTACATGTCAGGGAGATACTCTAGGCTCTAATCCTACCATATTAGATTATTCATGCACTTTACTAGGGTTAAAATGCTTCATTTACCCTAATACCTATATAGGAGTATTGATAATATGTCCTCTGTTTCACAAAAGAGGAACTACTCCCAGCAAATGTAAAGTTGGTTCCATCACTCCTTGATCAAGATGGTTTTGCTACATTAGTTGGAGCAAAAGGGAATACCAAGGGAGGTTTTCATTACTCATGAGGTCTTCAAAAACCCATAGCCCCATCATCAACCAAATTTACCCTCATCATCTCATCCTCCTCCCTCTACTCCTCCATCAACTCCTACTGATCATGCCTCATCATATACACATGTATGCTCTCCTCAAGTAAACCTCCCTTCCTCACTCTCTCCCAATGCATCAGCCAAAGAAGAAAGTGACCATCATAAACAATCAAATACTAGTGAAGGAGAGGGAAAAGATGAATTAAGAAATGATGAAGAAGAGGACATTAAAGAGGAAGAAATTGAAGAAGTAGGGGGCAGCGATGTTAGCATGGAAGAAACAAATGATGGTAAGGGAAATGATGATGTTGAATATGAAGAGGTAGAAGACAATATGGAAACAAAATACGAAAGTGGAAGTGTACATGCAAGTGACAATGAAATAGAGTTTGATGAGGCTCTTAGTAATGAAGAGACAGATGATGATGATGGTAGTAGTGAAACTAAGAGCCACAATGGCAGCAAAAACAGTGAGGTTCCTAGTAGTGATAAAGGCACTGATGGTGTTGGAAACACAGAGGTAAACAATGAAATAGAAAACATGGAGACAGAGGAATAATATAGTCATGACCACAATCATGACAGTCATGAAACAGTGAAGAGGCCAATAGTGAGGCTGATGTTGCATTAGGGGAACTTTGAGGTCTAAAATGGGCCTCCTAAGAAAAATGTAAAACAAAAATAAACTTTGTAACAACCAATAGGATTCAAGATGATGATGTCAACCATGGGGGATGATTTACCATTTTTTAAATAAAAGGGTAAAAATATTAAAAAATAATAAAATAATAAAACTATTTTTTCAACTCGTATTTTCAACTTATCTCCCAAAATTTTTACTCAAATTTTGAGTGGGAGTACTCATTGGATGCAAAATTTAATTCCTCATCCAAGGAGTACCCATGTTGCATACTTTCGATGAACTCTACTACACAAAAAATGAGAAATACATAAAAAAAGTGATTGTAATCACGTTTTTTTTTATGTATTTCTCATTTTTTGTGTAGTAGGACCCATCGAAAGTATGCAACATTAGTACTCCTTGGATGGGGAATTAAATTTCGCATCCAACGAGTACTCCCGCTCAAAATTTGAGTAAAAACTTTGGGAGATAAGTTGAAAATATGAGTTGAAAAAGTAGTTTTTTTCATTTTGCCCTCTAAAATTTGATGATGTCATCAAATCTTATTTGATTTTTTCCACTATTATTTTATAATTTCCTTAGGAGGCCCATTTTAGACCTCAAAATTCCCCTAATGAAGGTAATGAGGTAAGCAACAATCAAGGTAATGAAGATGAAGACAGGAAAAAAATGATGGCAGCCATGATGAAAACACCGAAATGATCACAATCAAACCTCTTCCATTGACATATCAAAGAGGAGAAAGGCATGTTTTTTCTGCCTCTAAAAGGAAAAGGGCCATGCCTTCCTCTTCTACCAAGAAGCTAGATAAAGGCAAAAAAAAGGTGAAGATTGGTAGGAAAGGTAAGCATGAGCTTGAACAAGAATTTGATATCATTGACCTTGACAGACAAAATGAAGATAAGGAAAAGGTCACTAGCATCTTGCTCCAAAGCAAGGGTGTTGAGATTAGACATCTAGAAAGATGCCTTGGAATGGAAATGTATAACATTGAGTATTATAAGAATGAAAACAAGCAGCTGAAGGAGACAAAGAGTGACCTTGACCTCCAAAAGAAGATGACCAAGCACTATGCATTGCAAAATCAAATTGCAAGGGCCAAGCTCAAAGGAGCCCTTGCAGAAATAAAATCACTCAAAGAGGAAAAAGACCAAGAAAAACTTGGAATCTTGGTTGAATCTTCTCTACAGGCCTCCCAAACCCCATAAGGGAGATATCTACCAATTTTGGGAACGTTTTGACAATTTTTTATTTTTTGCTACATTTAAGGCCTAAAGGCGCAACACCCTTGGTGCTACATTTTCACCTCTGGCATCCTCAAGAGGAAAAATTTTCATTTTTGGAATCCTCAATTTAATTACATCATGCTCACCAAATTTCATAGCATTTGGAGCAGTTTTGGTCCCTCAAAAGGCTAAAAAACACCTCATTTTTCACCTTTCTGCCTAGTTTTTAGGACTGGCATTGTGCCTTGAGCAGCCTTGGGAGTTTCACTTTTTGGCCAGGCTAATGGAGCCCAATAAGAAAAAAATGGCATTTTTGGAAATTAGACTTGACAAGATTTTCAACAAGCCATCACGGACCAAATTCTAACATCAGGAAGGTCATCAAAACTTGGCTGCAAGTGGACCCAGTTTTCATGTGCATGCGCTACGCCTTCAGACCTCACTGTTGCGCCCTTAATGTGCAAAAGTCAACAAAGGGCACTCATTTATGGAAAAATGATATTTTAGTGTTTTTTGGGGAAAATCACTCCAAATTTAGGTGCTAGCAGTTATTTTTTCATTTATTACATGAAATATTTTGTGTCTTGGGCCTTGTATGGTCTCTTAGACATAAATGACATTTATGGGTGTTTTTAAATTTTCAAACCCTAGTTAGGGTTTTTTCCCTCCTTTTCTAGATAAATAGAGCATGAGGGACTTATTGTAAAAGGTTGGCATTTAATGACTCTTGGGAGCAATCCATAGTTTTTTTTGGAGATTGAAGAGAAATTGGTGTTGTGGAATTTGTGGATGGCTTGTTTTGATTGACGATGGAGAAGGCTTGCTTGTAGGATCCCTGAGCATGGTTAATGGTGATGTGCTTCTATTCAGTTCTTGTTTTCTTATGTATAATTTTGTTACATCCTTCTATATTGCAGTAGGACAAAGGTTTTAGACTAAGAAATGTTTTTCAAAGGCACCTTAGCTCTGTTTGTTCTTCACTGCCTCTATGTTTTCCTCTTCTAGGTTAGTTTAGAGAATTCTTAGTTTCTCTCTAGACCCACCAAAGCTTGTTTATCTTTTTAATGATTCAATACAGTAGATATAAAATATTTTTTATGATTAGCACTACTTGTTTGATGTCACTAAAGCATTGTTCTTGAGATCTTTCTTTGAAGTACCACTAATTAGGTTTTGCTAAAGAGGCTATGTTTTGATCATACCCTTTGTCCATTCTTGAAAGGTTTCTTTGGAGGTTTTTATGGCTTTTATCAATGATGTTTAGGAGTTCCCTATTCTTTGATCTATGTTATATGTCTATCTCAAATGTTTTCTAACCTTGAAGGTGAAATCACTAGAAGTTATATAAGTTTCTTGCCTTCTATATTTCACTGGATTGTTTGTATTGAATGCTTATTTGCTTGAGTTTAATCAAAGAGTTATTGGTTTTCCTTGTCTTATGATTACTTCTTTATGTTGAATAGTGTTAAAGGCCCTTCTTGTTAAAGTATTTTACAAAGGATTCTTAACTGCCCTTTTCCCTACTTTGTTCACAAACTTGATGTTCATTTCATCTCACACAAACCTTGAAAATCTATTTGACCATCTTAGATTTTCCCTGTGATGCACCCTGATTCATTGTTGAACTTTCCATGACATTTTATACACTCCATAGCCCAATGACTTGAATATTTCCTCACTCCATCTATTCTACTTGATCATCTACCCAACCAAAAAAAATAAACAATCCCTAAACTTAACAACTAGCCTAAAATCAAACACTAAAAGTAAACAAGTTCACATCCTTTGCACAAAATAGAGAGAGCCCTCTCTGAGTCTAGGAAGGCTAGGTCCTAGGACTCCAAAGACTGGTCTGATTTTACCCCTGTTCATTTTTTCTCACCAATCTAACAAATTATGGAGACCTAACATAATGGCGATCACGATGGGACCTTCTGAGTAAGTAAAAAGCTTATACATCCTTAGAGAATTCAGAAGCCCTTGTCAAACAATATCTATTGAGTTATCGCCACCTCATTACCTAACATAATGGCAATCACGGTGGGAATTTCTGAGTAAGTAAAAAGCTTATACATCCTTAGAGAATTCAGAACCCCTTGTCAAACAGTATCTATTGATTTATAGCCACCTCATCGCCTAACATAATGGCAATCACGGTGGGACCTTCTAGCTTAGTGGCAATCTAAGTACTCCTTAGGACTTCAGAAAACATTATCAAATCATAGAAACTCAAGTGTTAGCCAAAATTAGAATCTAATTATCTCACCATCCTAGAAAAATAATGACTCAACTAGAGGACACTAATAGAAACCTTAGGGCTACATAAAAGAACTTAAAAAACCCCAAAAACATTATCTAGATTGGTTTTTTGTAAGTTATTGGTGGTGGACCATAAATACATATCCTTAAAACAAAAAAAAACATCCACCTGGCAACTCCACTAGCCTTCAGTAGGCCTACTCACTTTACTATTTCTCATAGACTTCCTTAGGATTGTGTCAAATCATCCCTGAGAATTTTAGAGGCCTAGTCACACACTGTGTGATTTTAGCAAAAATTAAGAGAGGCCAGCCTTTCAAAAACATTCATAATCTTTCAGCCTCTCAACACTTTGAGTTTGAAATATCGCTTCACAAAGGATTAGTACCAAATCTCACCCGAACCCAAACCCTCCTACAATAGTTGATGACCCAGAAAAGATTTTGTGGAAAAATTTTATAACTGAAAATTCAACTACTACTAGGACCATTCATAGAGCAAGCTCTGTTCCTGAACATCTTACAGCCTTGCAAGATCCCCAATTTGAATTACACCATACAAGAAACCTTTTCAGAACCAGGTCACAAAGTGGGATTGACCAGACTGACCTTGAGCCCATAGATTTGCAGCAGAGTTCTAGTAGAGAACCCTCTCCTCCCACTCCTGACTTTCAACTTCTCCATCACTTTGGCTCTTTTCATCCCAAATCTGTTCAAAATCATTTTGTTGGTCCAAGTACCTCTACCACCCCCATCCACACATCCATTGTGCAAAACAACCCACTGCATCCTCCACCTCCTCTCACAAACCCTCCCCTTGTAAATCCTCCATGGATTCCATTTTCTGCCATCATGGCAGCATGGCATGCCCTTCTGGCACTAGCACAACCGATGATACCTTTGCTAAATCACTACCAATCCAAAATCCCTCACTTCAATGGAGCTAAATTTACCACTGCCCATCAGCATGTAGATAGGATGAACGATGTCTTTGACTACATGGAATTAGAAGAAGAGACCATAAAAATGAGGATTTTTTCTCAGAGTCTAGGAAAAGCCAAGAAATGGTTCAAAATCTTGACTCCTAATAGCATACATGATCTCCCTTCCCTTTACCATACATTCATAAACAAGTGGGAAATCAAGAAAAACCCTCTCCAAATCCTTTCAGAGTATACCAACCTTAAGAGAAATGTCGAGGAAATTGTCAAAGACTATTGTACTAGGTTCAATAGTGTTTACAATGCCCTCCCACCGAACATGAAACCCCCACCAAGCTTAGCCTTAGAAAAATTTCCAAAAGGTTTTGATCCAGACATGGCATATTGATTGAGAGAGAGATACCCCCTAACCTTAGAAAACATGCAAAGGGGAGCTGTGAGTGTATAGGCCAACTTGATTGAAAAGAGGGCTAGGATGAGATCAGAAAAAAGAGTTACCTACAAAGATGAAACTATGGCCTCAACCTCCTCATCTGATGCCAGAATTGACAATTTAGTGAGGGTAATGGAAAGAATGATGGAAAGGATAAGCTTGAGTGAAAGAACACCTCCTAGGGAAAACCAAGAAAATCCCCAAAATAGAAATAGGAATCCAAACTTCATAAGAGACCTCCCCAAAACAGGCAAAGAGACAAAGAACAACAAATCAGGCCCCCTTTCCAAGCCAATTATGTAGATGAAGAGGGAAGAGAGACTGAAGAACCTGAATAAAACCATGTAAAATTGATAGGTTCTGAAAATGAGGGTGATGTTTTTTCTCACTGAAGAAGAACAATGTTTCTTTTCCTCGAATCAAACTGGAACAACCTATGAGGATTCTGAAGACTACCAATTAGGATTTGAAAATTCTATAATGGAGGTCCATAGGCAATATGACCTTAGGAGAAAAAATAATCAAGAAACCTTCAAGAAGGAAAAATTATAAACTGCTGTTAAGAAGACCCCTGAAAATACTCCTAAGAGGACAATAGACAGTACCAACACCATGGCTAAGAAAACTGATCCAAACAGAGACAAAACTCTCCAACCAAGTGGTGACACAAGCTGCCCTAGTGCATATACTAGTGGCCCTGAGAAAACTCTTTTGTCCAAATTCCCAAATCATAATAAGCAAACTAAACTTGTAGAAAAAGTTATGGCTGATAAAATTGATGTAAATATGCCCAAAACACAAGTAATTTTTACTTTTGAGGGAGAAATTGCTAAAATCAAGATAATCATACCTCTCACTAAACTGATAACCCAAGATATGTATAGGTCCCAAGTTCTAAAGGTTTTGAACATGGGAAATGATACTAACACTCTAAACTTGATTGATGACAAACCAGAGCTATTGTTTAGACCTGAAGTAGAGAGAAAATACCAAGAACGGGCTATCCCTCCTTTCTATGTTAGGTTAAACATACATGAAAAATCTTACACAATGCCATGCTAGACTCTGGTGCCTCTCACAACCTCATGCCAAAGGCAGTGATAGAGAGATTAGGCCTAGAAATAACCAAAACTTACAAAGACTTGTATTCTTTCGATTCAAGAAAATTCAAGTGTTTGGGTCTAATAAAGGATCTATGTGTCAATCTGGCACAAATCCATGCTAAGGGTGTGTTCATGGACATAGTAGTGGCTGACATTTCCCCCAAGTATGGCATGATTTTATCTATATCATGGGAAGCCAAACTTTAGGGGAACCCCCAAATAGACATGTCATATGCTACCGTCCCTGTTTTTAACCAAACAAGGAGATTGTACTGAGAATCACACATGAAGTATATGGTTAGCAGCCAAGAAAGGCCAAACAATACACCTCTTTATTCCATCCATTTAGATCTTGAATCATTCATTTTATGTAATTAAGAAGAAATCGATGAGAAGTTAAATGAAATTGAGATAGATCTAGGCATACCGCAACAGTCAAACCAGGCACTGCATGAAGAACTCAATGGCCAAAACTCTAGTAGCCCATAACAACAACATAATAGAAGAACTGAACTTAATTTCCCGCAATATGAAAATAAAATTTCAATACCAAAACCAAGCTTAGAGCCTGAACAAGGTTGCTCAAATGAAGAACAAACATAAAAAACAGAACCATTCCCTTCTGCCAATGTGAAAATGCTAGAACACTTTCATATAGCAGAACTTTGTAGGAACCTGGATCAAAAGAACCTTAAGGTCTTACAATACAAAGATAACGCATCACCAAAAGGTTTTGTCACTTCGGAAGAATTATTGGATTCCAAAAATATTGCTAAGAAGCATAAAGTGATATCAACCGAGGTTGATATAGAAGAATACAGCATAGGTAGCCTAGAAAAACCAAAAATGATCAAGTTATCCAAAACTTTGTCACCTCACATAAAATAGAAATACATAGAGTTGTGCAAAGAGTTTAAAGATGCTTTTGCATATGGTGATGAGAGCTTAAAGCCTTATGACACAAACATTATTCAAAATAGGATTCCTTTCAAGAAAAATCAGAAAACTTTGGAGCAGGTTGTGTCACTAAGAAAGAAAGCAAAGGGGTACAGGCTATGTATAGACTTTAGGTACCTAGAAAAAACCTCCTTGAAGGAAAAATATCCTTTTCCTAAGATAAATCATACATCGTGTTGTACCTTAAGGGACAATCCCTTAGCTGTGATAAGGAATTTGTTCTTAAAACATTTATATAGTATGTCACAGAAATATTGGTCTTTGTTTAATCACCTTCAAATATTTATCATTAAACCCTCAAAGATAAAATATAATGAATGTCCCACAATGCTATTATATGTTGATATAGAATGGAATAATCATAAAAACATGTAATAAAGAAGCCCAAAATGATATGTTGTTGTACAGAATATATCACCTCAAACTCTAGAAGAATTATAAAGAAAGAAACAGTTAAAATGGAGTGCCTATTAATGATTTTAACTAATATTTACACAAGTAAAAAGAGACTGCAACTTCATCACTTAATTTTATTCAAACATGGAAAGTACACAATGTAAACTAGAAGACACATCAACATCAAAAAATGCAAGAAAATTTCTTTTCATTCATTAGTCATTTGAAATTTGAGTATAAAAATTGCAGTCTGAAGGTCCAAAACTCAGAACCTTTTTCTTTCTTGTTCATCTCGTTAAATACAATAGAAAGCAGTTTGTAACTAATGTAATTGATCCTAACTACTTCAACTACTTAGGACTTCGTCAACTATCTATTACATGTCCTCAAAATGTCTTAATACAATTACATTCTCTTTTAAAAAGGAAAATAACACGAAATTAAAATCCTAATCTATATGCTGAATGTGAATTGATGATGATGCTACTGCATTTCCTTAACTGGCTGGTTTATCCTTATTTGAAGTCAAGGGGTCATTTGGTAAATCTATCATCCAGGCTCTGCATTTCTTCCATATCTCAATGTTTGTCTTGGGTGAATGAACTAGCTTGTGATGCTCCAATATGAAAGCAGTGATTTTGTTGAAAGATGGCTTCTCTACAAACAAATTTTTCACTAACCACAACAGCTAAAAATTTATTTGAAGGAAATTGATCACTATTACTCCTTTAAGAATCTGATTCTTTTCATGAGTACTATCTACCTTACTTTTTTCCAACACTAGTAAGGGTTCATAAGAATTCCATGATAAAAAACCACCTCCAAGACCCTAGCATGATGGTAAACCCGATCTTGCTATTTTATCAAATAATTTATCAAACTGGTTCACTGCTTCCTTAAGCTCAATCAGCTTCTTTTCTGTATAATTCCTACAATCATTTTGAAAATCATTTTATTTATTTCTACAACATATAAAATCCTATCTTTGATTTCATTTTCTTCCAATTCCTAAGGTAGACAATTGACAGGGTGACATAAGATTGAAAAAGACGCAGCACAGAAAAAATTCAAACACCAACTAACCAACAGTAAATTTAGAAAGAATGAGAAGCCCCCTTAAATAGGTGGAGTGGGCTTTGAAATTAAATGCCTATAAGATGCACCCAAAAGACCGTAAAGAAATTTTGACGTGGAATACAACTGTCACCAACTTGCCATCATATGTCACTGCGGGAGGCCTCGAGGTATAAAGGACTTATTTCACT